>CM052266.1:856437-1356163 GCA_028455795.1 Lasioglossum marginatum | reverse complement strand
TTACAAGTAAATATCATCGGAATTATATCATATTTGGTATGATTTTGCATTAGAAAAATGCCACGAATACGTTTTTCGAAGTCCCATAAAAGAAATAATGAAAAATAAAGAAGTTAGAAATTCGGATTAGTGTGATCTCACCGATATACTCGAGCATGATATCATACTTCTCGGCGACCGAGGCCTCTCGAGTTTCATGGCCCCTCAAGGGGGTATGCCCCGCAGTAGTGGGGATGGATATGGGACATTTACAGGCCAGACTTTTGGGACATTTATGGATAAAATACTGTAAATCAGTTCATGGAGTTCATGCCATCGCGTTCAGCTGAACCCGTATACTTGCTACGGGCAATATGCTTAACGTGGGCATTTTGTAAAATGACCGGACATTGTGTAGAACGCCCGATCGAAAAGACATTGTGCAAAATGTCCGTAATAAGTTTCGATCAATCTATAAAATGTCCGGTCATTATACAGAATGCCTAAAGCGTGGTGGCCAATGTATTGAAACGCTCTGATAAGGAAATTAAAAAATGTGTTTTTTATTGAGACATATATCTCTTGGTCAAAATCAACCTTATGAGTATACCAAGTTCAGGTCGTAACAGGCAGATTGCAAGCGATAATAAATGAAGATAAAAGAATGTCAACCATGGATTCGAGTCTTTGAAACAAGAAATCTCACATGTCGACTATGGATTCAGCACACTGCCCAACGAACCGTGGGAATCATATAAAATGTCCGGGCAATTTGTGAGATACCTGCCCATTATATACATCGCCCAAAAAATTGGGCATTCTACACAATGCCCGGTCATTTTACAAAATGCTCACGTTAAACACATTGCCCGTAACATACTCACTCGAGGTATTTCGGTACGTCAAAGTTCTGATATTCGAAGCCGAAGATGTTCTGCTCGGTGGACGGCACCTGGGTGTCGAAGAGGTCGAGCATCTTGTTATTGTGGAAGATCCACTCGTTGTTGAGGAATGGGCTGAGCTGCACCACGGCCGCGTAGATTTTCTTGTGGATATTGACCAACCTGCGAGATGCGATACGAGATAAAGAAGGAACGTCCTTTGAGATGGCTGGACGCCAATAAAACGTTTCGTTTCTACGCTTACATGGGTTGCCGGCCGGTCATCTTCAGCACGCTGTCGATGATCAGCGATGGCAGCAGGTGGACGAGCAACGTGAGCACGTAATGCAGGAAACGACTCTTCGTCAGGACCGTGCGGGGATACCAGATGATCCCGTCGAGTGGTAGCTTCGCGTTGCTCTCCAGTCCCATCGTGACTACCTCTCGAGTCACGACGCGACGGATTTGATACGACGAGCAGTTATACACGTGCACCTCGGGATCCTGGATCACCCTGCAGCCATTTTCAAGGGGAACATTTGTCAGACTTCCGGTCGGTTTTAACCCTTCCGCGTCTAGCGTTCCGCCCAGCGGAGCGAGATTCATGGCTAGCATCGCCGCGCTGTCGCTAAGATCGTCGCTCGTTCAATTTTCGCATTATTATGCAAAGAATAGAAATTTTATATGTATATATGTATATAGAAGTTTGTAGATGTTTAAATACTGTTCAACTCTTTTGTCTCGAACATTTTTTCCTCAGATTATTACCGGAAACCGTTGAAAAATCGTGATAACGGAATGCCTCCACCGAAAAGCCGAAAAAAATGGGGCGCTATCGCCCTCAAAAGTCCTATTTCTTTGTTTACGAGGTGTAATTTGCATTATTCAGCAGTTGTATGCTTCCGAATAATGCAAATTACGCCTCGTAAACGAAAAAATAGGACTTTTGAGGGTAATAGCGCCCTAGATCGCTCTTTTATCTAGCGTTTTTGACTACCGAAAACCCCTATTTTTGTATTATCGAGAAATGAGAACGCGAATACTGCACCCTTGCAATCCTGGAAAAAGGATTCTACTCCCTTAAGAACGCACACAAAGCGTGCTATAAAATCTCTTGACTTTCGATGCAGTGGGGTACTTCACAGGTGTACAAATAAGAAAAACAATACGGAAACTTTATTCTTCAGATCTTTACCTACGTCGGACAGTAAAAATTGTACGACTTACGCAAAATTTTGAAATCGATTTCTTCCGACTTTCCGGGGCAAATACTCCACTGTGCGAAGCGACGTTTAGCGCGACCGATTTACTCTGTTCAGGGTGTCTTGGGTTCGTACGTTACCAGTCCCCGCTTCCACGTGGCGGTGAGCATGGCTCTGATGGCGACGTCGACGGGTAGGAAATCGCTGCAAACCTCCGGGTCCACGCGGACCACCCTCAGGATCCCCTTCGCGCCGCCCACCATGATCCCCACCGGTCCATTGAAGTTGTCCAGCCAGCCGCTAGCCGGGTCATTGATCGTCGAGATCACTGAACAATTGTGCAGGTTTTCGGTGTTCTATTTGTCGGGTAACAGCATCGGTATCTTACCTATCGACGGTCGAAATACCACGCACGGCAGCTCTTTCGAATAGTCTGCGATCACCTGCTCCGCCAGCCGTTTGCTGAACGTGTACGTGTTCGGCATGGTGCTCAAGTATCTGCGAGAGAAAATTTACTGATCGATCCCGCTCTTCCTGCATATAGGAGGTGAACCACGAATCGTGACCAGTAGAGATGACTCTGTTATTAGTAGGGGTGTACTCGAAATTTCGGGGTCGGGTCGGCATCCTGAAAGTTTATAAAGTTCGAGTACCCGAAATGGTAATCGGGTCGGGTCGAGTTGGGGTCCCGAAAGTTTGCAATATTCGGGTACTCAAAGTTAAAGTTGGGGCAAGTCTGCGATCAAATCAGCGATAAATAACTCTGTGCATATTAAGATGTCCAATCATCGGTTGTAATAATATTTCGATTTGTAGTAAACACCGTTTACTAAACTCTGATTTGATCGCAGAAACGCTCCAACTTTAACTTCGAGTACCCGACTATTATAAACTTTCGGGATCCCGACCCGACCCGACTCGATCATTGTCCGACTCGACCCGAGGCTCTTAACTTCGAGTACCCGAAATTTCGGGCACTCGTACAACCCTAGTTATTAGTCTGATCGAAAATGTTTTTACCAGGTATAGCATGGTTTCAAGAGAGCTTTCACGTGATTATAGCAAATTTTTCGTCAACTCTTTTTTTTCACCTTCATTTTTTTGCAAATACACCTATGATTCTCTTACGCCTATAAAATGGCAAAAAATTGCTTTTTTAATATTTTTTTACAGAAAATTTGGTATAATCACGTGAAAGTTCTCTTGAAACCATGCTATACCTGGTAAAATCATTTTCGATGGACTGCTAATAACAGAATAATCTCTACTGGTCACGATTCGTGGTTCACCCTGTATTCCGCGGAGTCGAGAAGACGGTTGGTGAGGACAGAGTTGGGCAAAAATTTCATTTAAATAGAAATTTCGAATAAAGTGGGGTTTTTCCAAGTGGGTTTTAAACCCACCTTATTCGAAATTTTTATTTAAATGAAATTTCTGCCCAACTCTGGGTGAGGAGCGCATGGACACGAAAGGGGCCCCTCTCTTCACGAGCCATCTTATCGTCCTCACGAACTCAATGTCCTAAAATTCCATTGCTGAGAAAGGGGACTCACTTGGGGGTAAATGTGCGTATAGTCTGTTCGTCTAAAGTTTCGACCATTTTTATGGTGCTCTTCCAGTCGGTGATCGGCGAATAGAGAGTCTCGTCCACCACGGGTTTGTCGCATTGCGCGTACGCTGAGCTGACGTGCATCAGAGCCTTTGGAAAACGTGGAAATTGTTAGAATGGTAAAAACGAGCGCAAGGATGGTACACCGTCCTATCGCAATACTTGCCACCAAGTTCTGCATGTTGCTAGCCAAGACGCAGATGTCCCTAGTCGAACGGGTGTTCGAGAATACGTCCTTCTGTAGGTTTTCTTCGAATCGGACGTTTGCGGCTACGTGGAAGATCACCGACACGCGATCAATGATCTTTTCCCTGTCGTGCGAGGCCAGACCCAACCCTTCCACGCTCGTGTCTCCCCGTATCGGAATCAGTTTCGAGAAGTTGGAGGGACGCTCTTCTCGCAACTTGTCGTACAGCTGCCAACGGAAAAATAAGGGTCTCAAGAAATCATGCGTAAAAACCGTCACAGTGTGATTCTACATCTTAGGATCGGCGAAGATCTGTTAAAAAAGCTTTGTGCAAAATTGACAAAGGTCAAAGTTTTTCATGACTCTGAAATGTGTTGTTCTTCTCGTGGAGAGGAACAAACTTCTCGAAGGAATCACGGATCGAAAATGAACCGTTCTCTTGAAAATTGACGTTAAAGTCCAAAGAACACATGAACTGATTCAGAATTTCATTACAACATAACGTAATATGTATAACGGATAAATTCTGAACCACCAATTCCGAATCAAGTTTATGTGTTATTCGGACTTCAACGTGAATTTTCAAGAGCACGGTTCATGTTTGACTAATGGTTCCTTTGAGAAGATGGTTCCTCTCATTTGACCTTGAAAAAGTCTGTGAAGGCCAATTTTGCGCAAAACTTTTTAAACAGATCCTCGCCGATCCCGAGGTGAAGTATCACGCTGGAACATATAATCTCTTGACACTCTGTATACAAACGTTCTCAGCGGATAGGCTGAAACGATCGTTAGCGCCATCGCATCTCCAACTTACCGGTAGCTGAATGATCTCCTTCAACCTGTCCTCGATGCACACGCCCTTCTTCGGTCGCATCAGCAAGTATATCTCGCGAATCTCGGGACATGATCTCAGCAGTTTTTCGATCAACACTTTGCCCAGGAAACCGGTGCTCCCGGTGATGAACGCGCTCCTTCCGGCGAAGAACGTTGCTATCGAGCATCGTTCCTTGGACCATCGATCGCTGTCATTGCTCTGTTGAACCTGGATCAGAGATTCGTTTCGATCGGTCTCGTGTACGCGAGGACAAAGATGGAGCGGACCTGCCCGAACACTTACCGACATCGCGTCTCTATCCACCGATCTTTGCGCGGCTTTGCGGATCTGCTCTGCTCTGCTTTCGCGTAGAGGCGGATCACGAATGAACATATAGTCTACGGTGACTAATTCTCCGGAAGTGACGAGGTACATAGGTAAGTAGTCTCGGCTCTGGACGTTTTTGTTTTGTTCGGTGGAGTTCAAGGGTCTTGATCTGATCTGCATACGCATCCACATCCGCTCATTCTTTCCACGATAGATTCCCATTCTTCGATGCAGATCAGCTATTCGTTTCTATTTTTACCCTCCCCGATACGAAAGGTGAATAACATTCTGGAACGGAATTATAGCCGTGGGGATTTTCTCGAGTCATCGTACCTCGAGGAACTTGTCTTTGAAAAGAGAAGCGGTCGCAGTGACCTGTAACCAGAATCGCCAGAATCGACCAAAACTGTCTCCTCCTTTTCCCCTTCCACTATCCCATTCCAGCACCATGAGCATACTTCAACATCCCCCCTCGAGTCGAGTCGGACAATGATCGAGTCGGGTTGGGTCGGGATCCTGAAAGTTTACAAAGTTTGGGTACCCGAAATTCTAATCGGGTCAAGTCGAGTCGGGTCCCGAAAGTTTGCAATATTCGGGTACTTGATTACTTCCGGGATACCGACTCGAACCCGAACAAATTTCCCGACCCGACCCGATCCCAAAACTTCGGGTACTCGCACATCCCTACTGGTCATGTATTAATCTGGTTATCAGAGAGGAGGTAAACTGTATCCCCCTCGATTTCCTTGATCTGGCGACACTGCCTGTAACCTATGTCTATATCAGGAAGTCGCAACTTGTTTCCCTCCGAGAACCGGAAGGTCAAACCTCTTTCCACTACGACGTACAGCCGTAGAGTTAGTAGGCGGTAGTAGCGGAACGGGAGCAGGGACGAAATTCTACGGCAGTGATGAAGTCTAAGAGTGGGGGAAGTATCTAAGCGGGGAAGGAGCCGCGTGTGCCTCGCCAGCCACATGTTGGAACTCCCTTTTTTTTTGTTTAAGGGCAGTGGGGAAATGCTCTTACGCACACCCTCTCCTCCGATGGTGGTCGGAGAGGATAGTGTGAGGCTCGGCTACCTAAGATGAAAGATGAAAGTTGGGGGGATTATATGGCCTTATGCCTCCCCATACCCACTAAAACCCCACCACCCAGGGACCTTATGGACCCTTCTTCTCATCTAAACGACCGCAGCTTATGGTCCCCCGCTGGCCTGCTGACATGTTGGAACTCCCTGATGTATATGAAAATCGGCGGTGGATCGAACACCGGCGAGAAAATGATCACCTCGGACGCCCTCTGACAATGAAAACGCGTATCGTCGCGTCGCCGCAACGTCGGAGCGCTCCGTTGTTTGTTTTGGTCTCATGGCGGTCGTTCTCGGCGAAGCGGAAGCGAATCGCGAAGAATCGATTCGCGATAATGGACGCATTCGTCGTTCTATCTGACGTGCAATCCACCTCGCAGGAAAACAAAGACCCGTTAGAGACCTCGACACTATCGCAACGATTGAGGTTCGGCCAAGAGATTGTCCTATCCAGAGAGGATGTCAAGAGACACGCTCGACTTTCGGTTTTTCAGGATATTCGGCGAAGGATCAACGGAAAGAAGTTCGAACTCCACAGAGTCGTACAACGATGAGAAGGAAGAAGAGTACCAGGAGTTGGAGGCGAAGGAGGACCATAGGATCTTGAAGACCGAGTTTGGCGAGGGACTGAAAAGGCCTCGCCGTGTCTTGTCTCTGGTACAACGCGGTCCGAACAAGTCGAAGCACGGTACCGGTCGCGTCGTTTAATATTCCCGGGAACACTTGTGCGTTCCAGCTGGACCGATGGCGAGAGATCCAGGTTCATTTTAATATCTCGTTCGTTTCCGCTTCCGCTTTTCATCGCGGATCTCGCGGATCAACGAATAGGCGAACAGACTGTCGAGTTTTATTCAAATTTCAAATTTGATCTCGATCGACGCAGAAAACGCTAGTGAAATCAGCTGCCGTCAGACACAGACCCATGGGACGAAAAGAACGGAAAGCCGCGGAAGATGGTGGCAAAGGCGACGGACTGGCTGTCGGTGACGAAGAGGTCCACGACATCAGGTAGACGGAAGCTCGATCCACTGAATCCATTGCTCGAGATCGTTCTTGAAACGGTTTCTTTTCCAGGGAGAAGATGATAAAGGACATGCAAGACGAGATTCGATTGGAGCAGTACAACCAGGCGCAGAGTATGCGGTTGGAGGCTCAGCAGTTGGAGAAGTACGAGACGCAGTTGACGAAGACTAGAGCGGTTCTTGATCAACATTGGTCGGCGTACGCAGAGAATGGTCTTCTCCTGAGGTTGCAGGAAAACGTTGGTATCTCGATCCAACAGACAGTAACCGAAGACTTCAATTCCGAATGACTTTCAGTGGGACAGGTACATGGCGTGCGATGGACTTCCGGATCCTGGTTCGTTGCCCGATTTGAACACGTTCCTATTCGTCTGGACGATGGAGAACGAGGACGTGAACATGGTCACGGTCACGGGAATCTGCGACGTGATCACCGACGTAGGTCTCACGCGCTGCATCTCGAAAACGAAGTGAAATCGAAAGCTTGCCGCGTTTTCTTTCAGTTGATGGCCAAGCTGCGGAGAATCGTCCGGTTCTCCGACGACTGCTCGATGGAGAACGCCGACGAGTTCGAATCGGTGAGTGCACACACGCTGCCGAATATAAGTTCAGTTCCAGTGGATTCGCAGAGGTTCGAACGGAGATTGATTTCGAATCCTATGTTCTACGATGATACGGCGGCGCGTAGATCGCGAGGGAGCTACGCGGGAAGCTCCAGGGGTGGATCGACCTCGCGTGCTACCGATTGTTGCGCAACATCGACGCCAACATGACGAGGGAGGACATGAGAACAAGCAGATACGTGCGCGAGTCGAATCAGATGGTGTGTTGCGTATGGGCGCCGATCGCGTTACCTGTCGGCGTGAAACGGTTCACGGACAAGGAAAGGTACCGCGTTGAAGACTGAGGTTCTCTTGAATGAGAACGATAGACGAGACGATACAGTAAATCGTCTATAAACGCAACAGCCTCGGCGGGATTCGGTTGCATTTATCGTAGACGGGACACTATTTTTGAGCTTCAAAGGCCGAGCCGAACGTAGTGGTTTACACCGTTCATTAGTAGTGGTTTACACCGTTTATACTCAAGCCGAGATCAGATTACACAGTGGAGGGGATATTTTTGTTGCGTTTATCGTGTACAGCGTTTATAGAGGATTTACTGTACTCGGATTTACCTTTACATCGGCGTCTGTCACAGGAAGCCGATCGAGGTGACGTTCAATGAAATCAAGCTGACGATCAAATTGCCGACGGACGTAGACTGCCACCGCATGGCGATCCGGGGACTTTGGCTGGCCTACGATCACTATTCCGTTGAGACCAGTTCCCGCCAGATGCCGGATCTGCCCGAGGAGCTGAGAGACCCTTGGCGTAGAGCTCCCGGTACGTTGTTCGCGTCCATTTCGATGCTCGAAATAGCCGTAACGAAATGTAACGAAACGAAACGATTCTCTCGATAAACGCGGTCGGTGTCGTTCGAGCTTTAGATCTCCTCGAGTTCGCGAGACGGGAGTATCGGGAGAAGCTTCGGATCTGGGAGGAGCAGGCCGAGGAACGCCAGCTACGATTGGAGGAGAAGAAGACGATACTGCAGAAGATGGAGAGTCCGCCGGCTCTGACGAGCGCCCGCAGGAAAGGGAAGCGCGGCAAGAAGCAGAAGAGGCCAAAGTCTGCCAAGAATGACATTTCGGATTTCGAGGAGATCTTGGAAACCTTCTTGCCGGACGACGGAGAGCTGCTGCCGTATCTACCGACGCCCAACGAGATTGTCAGGCAACGGGAAGGTGACAGCTGTCAGCGCGGCAATGCTTATCTTTAGATAGAAAAGATTCGACTCTGGAGCGTGACCTCGCGTCTCACAGTGGTCGACAAGTACGAAAACAGGGACAAAAATAGAAAAAAGTTATTTTAGAAATTGAAAACTTTGGTATAATTTGATTCGTTAATATCTGATATGTACGTGTGTTTGATAAGGTTTTTGTCGATTGAGTTTCGTTTATAACTAAGACGATTGAAATATTGGGTCGTTCGGAAAGTGATTTCGTTTTCTTAAGAGAAAATGAAAGCCAATTTTGTACCATTTAGAATAAGTTTTATGACAATTTGTTCTATGGTCTCTTGCGATTTCTCAGGCAACTTAAAGATCCCATGCTCGTAGAATTTCTGTTTTTTATTAGCAAAATATTGAGTTATATGGCTTCTCACGACTTTATTTGAAATGAAATTTGCACCGCATAAAAATGTTGAAAAAATTTGAGGAAAGCGAAAAAAATAGTAATCGATGGTACATCCTCTCTTTAAACAGCGCACAACTTTTTCTTTCGTGCACTACATTTTTACCCTTGCGGTAATAAAAAAGCAGAAGGTGATGGAAATGCGTACTTCAATTTTGCAAAGATGCGATGATAAAAACATGCTTGAAAGATTAAAAAAGCACTACAAGGTAGGAAATTACGTCCGAAATGTGTAAGCTGTCAAGATATACCACGATTTTGCGATTTGAAATAAGGTTAGTAATAACAAATGGAAGCAATGCCATCTCTACACGAAAAACGAAATGACTTTCCGAACGACACAATAGCTGAAAATTATTTCAATTTTCATCATCATCTTCTGCTGAATATATTCCGAATTGTTTAAGAAACTGAAAATACACCTTCAAAGTGACTGATATAATTCGTAATGTATCCAATCATTTGCATATTTATATAGAACTTCTTTGGAACCTACTGGAATCTCTTAATAGTTATCGGATGTACTTCCGGCGCCGTGTCTCGTATAAAGGCGCCTGACACCTAACAAATATAAATGGAATAAAAATACACTTGTGAGTGTATTATATGTCGACACCACTGTGCGTCGCGCACCGTTGCGTTGTTTCTCCAACGGCCATACGAGATAGATTACGAGGCTAGACAGTTGCCCGACTTTCGCCGAGTAGATCGGGCAAATGTCATGAAAGTTCGATACTCGAAGCGTTTCCGTTTCAGAGGAGAACAAGAAAGAGGTTCGCAAGATATTGTTTAGCCGATGCAGGAAGAGCGAGGTGAACTTGAGGAAGTACGCTGTCCTCGGAGGTGTGTTTCGCGTGGATCTGATCCACCAGCCTCCGCAGCCGAAGGATCTCGGGAAAGACACCAGCTTGACCACTCGTGAGTACAAGTTTTTCTTTGAAAATTTACAAACCGAAATTCAAGTCTTTAACGTGGACATCAACAATGGGACGACAAGAAATCGGCAATTTGGTAATTGGACGTTGCGATCGTGCGCTTTGCAGTGGAATTGCCGAAGGAGCCGCGATTCGTGAAATTCTCGAGGCGGTACGAACCTCCGCAGCCAGCGCCGGACTCCGAGAGGACGCCGGAAGTGATCGAGGCCGAGATGACGGCTCTGGAGACCGCGATGGAGTCGCTGCTATTGATCACGGTGCAGTTAGTATCCTCCTCGTTCGTATTTCTCGAGCTTCTCGAAAACGAATTCTTTCCCGAATCGCCCTTAGTTTGCCGGACACGGTGTTCTGGTTCGAGCCTCCGTTAGTGGCTCACTGGATACCCGAGAAAAAGATCTGGTCAACGAAAGATGTCCACGACATCAAGTACAACGAGGAGAAGCAAACGATCGCGTTCAGAAGCGGAAAATTGGGCGTCCACGGACTGGCCGCGTATAAGTTCGCCAATCTACCGTTTCAGAGTTGGGAATTGAAGCCAGAAATGAGGAAGAACGGCCGGGATTACGGCGGGGTCGTTCTGAACGTGACCGCTGCCACCGTTCAAGCCGAGTTCGTGGTCAGAGTAGGTTACCGGCCGGTATCCGCGTTCTAACGTGTATGATATGATAAATTACGATCGCAGGAGGATCGTGTATGCCTGAACTCGTTCGCGGGCGGCTCGTCGACGCCTTTGAAACAAATCCTCGGCGAGTTTGTCGAGCTGGAGACCTTGATCGAGGTAAACCCTACTCCGAAACTTGCTTTCTCGACAAATTACGAACAGAGTCGTCTGCTCGTAGCGGATGCAGCGAATCGGCTGCGATCTCTTTCCGGAACGGGACGCGGCCAGCTACTTGAAAGGTCTGCCGATGAAGCATCCGGTCGCGAAGAAGCATTTGCACGACTGCATGGCCCTGCTGTCCACCAGCTACGTGTTCGCTTGGTCCCGCTGGAACGCAAGTAGGACCTTCTGGGAGATTGTTGTGCAGTTTAAAGAGATCCACGGCTGTGTTGCCAAAGAGGTAATCGCGTGTCTCGCTGTCGGTTTAGCTCTTTGACCGCGCTCTAGGCTAGGATGCTAGGAAGTAGGCAACGAACCTCTCGAGGATATAGACAAATTAGCTTTCCGCGGTCGAAGGGTTAAATGCTAGGTCTTGTACCGAGATTGGCTTGTCATGGCTGTCGGTGTCCTCTCAGCGCACGAATTTAACACTCCTGGTGACTCCGTGGCGAACGATGCGCGTGCGCTGCACCGAAGTCAGCCCCGAGTTCTCCGATTTGCCGCTGGACGACGAAGACAACAAGGTAACCGATCGACAAATGTCTAGTTCGAACGGATCCCGCTTGATCCTGGATACTTACAGTTCTACGCTGACCTATATCAACTGGCGACGAACACGGCAGGCATCAAGACCCGTTTGCTGATTCAACGAGTCTCGTTCAAGCTGGTGACAACGGTCGCGCGGCTCCTCAAGCGCATCAACGTGATCGACATGTCCTCCTGAACCTGAGGGCGGGAGTTTGCTAACGCAGGGCTTTGCAACTTTGCTTTCCAAATGAAATCCTTTTTATTCGAATACGTGACGTATCTCGAGCATAAAGCGATATTCAGGAAATAATATATGTCTCCGTTCGATCTGCAGTTGAACGCAAAACGATATCTCGAAGGAAACACACACAGCGATATCGAGATTACGGCTAAGCGGCAATTAGAGTTAATGGATGCGCTTCGACGGGTGGAGTCGAAAATGGACTGGGACCTGGGACAGGAGTCGGGACTGGAATCGGGATTGGAATGTGGGACCAGGAACGGGGTTGTGGGATGATGGTTCGAGGGACTGGGAGGAAGGTAACAATAGGGAACACTACAATATGGATGTGTTCAAATCGTCTTTGTCTCCGTTTTTGTCTCCGTATTCATCTTCGTCTTCGTCTTCGTCTTCGTCTTCATCTTCGTCTTCGTCTCCGTCTCCGTCTTCGTCTCCGTCTCCGTCTTCGTCTCCGTCTTCGTCTTCGTCTTCGTCTTCGTCTTCGTCTTCGTCCGACTTCGTCTCCGTCTCCGTCTCTGTCTCCGTCTTCATCGTTGTTGTCGTCGACGTCATCGTGAACCCCATAGCCATGGCTAGACGCGAGCGGCAACGGGCAGCCACCCGTTGCTACCACCGCCGCCGGAAACGCGACATCGTTCTAATATATTAATACGTTTGCCTGCCATTTGTTCTGCTCCCCATTTAACATCCACGAGTACATAGATTAATTGTTTGATCTGTTTCTTTCGATACGATCGAGTTTTTTTAACGTATGTGTACGCAATACGAAGCTAAAAAATATACAGTGCTGCTAACCCAGATCTAACTTGGACACGCGGAAGAGCGGCAAGCCTTGGGTTATCGCCGCGCAACAGTCTCTTTTCGGTCTACGTCTTCGAATCGGTTCCTTCGATCCTTCGAGCGCTTCTACCGCGTGTCCAGCGAGCACAGGCTGCACCACTTTGTATCCGCTACATTCTCTAACTACGTGTTTCCCTATATTCTTTGCCACCTTCGTCCCGACCGTTTGATATGCGTTCCAAATCGCCATGTACCTTTCTTCTCTTTTTTTTCTGTTTTTTCTGTTTTATCTTTTTTGGTTACTTGTCTATCACACTGTCGCAGCGTTGCATTTTACGAAAATATCAACGCCTGTGCGCTCGTCCCGCCTCCTCTGTTTTGACCCCCTCCCCCTCTGTAATGTCGCGCAAAATATTATGCATACAACCACACTCGCACCGAAACGCACGCTCGCACTCACACGGACGCATGTGCACGCGCAAGCGAGCTCGGGCGCGCGCACACACGAAAAACAGCCGATGCATCGATTCCGTCAGACTAGCTCTCTCTCTCTCTCTCTCTCGCTCTCTCTCTCGCCCTCTTCCCCCTGTACGCGCACAGTCGTTCCCCTACCATCCTCTTTACTTTCTTTTGTTTTCTTTCTTCCCCTTAACTTCTTTCTGCTGTGGTCTCGTTGCTTCCGGACCGTAGCCTCGAGCAAATCGGTACGAAAGAACGAAGAGGCCGAGCGATCGTTATCGTTTTTCTGCTCCCGTATACTTAACCCCTTTGCCCCCCCGGCCCCCCCGTCCCCCCCCCCCCCCCCCACCGAACGAAGTTAGGGTTCACGCGTCGCTTCGCAAAAACATAGTGTCACCCGATTTTTAGCTGAACCGCTCCGCTCGATCTCGTTTGATCTCGCTTGATCTCGCTCGGATCCGATAACGGGATTCCATCGCGCTGCTAAGCTCGTAAACGTCGAGCAACGACGCGTTCCTCCGCGCGTATTAAAATCCTATTAAACGCTCGCTAAAACGTTATCGCAAACTCGAACTTGATTCGTAAGCTGTTTACGATTGAGGTAATCCATGGTATAAGGCCCAATTCTCATCCAGTTCGAACTATAACGCGTACTTAGCTGTATACCCTACGTATCTCGACGATTCGTTTGGCTCTAAAAATCAGTTTAGAATTAACGCGCGTTCTAAGATCGCGACGGAACAGTGTGTTTTCTCTTATTACGTTTTTTAGGTTTTTTTTTTCTCATTATAATCGGAAACGTTCCCTACCGATTGCTCGACCGACGAGTCACCTGGCGTGTCCGATGTGATCGCCGCTCTCGCTGATCGCCGGCCGCCGCTGTGTATCATTGTTCGTCTACGCTCGAGCACGGACACGGCCGATGACGTATGACGGTGACCATTCTATGCCCCCCGACAACGAATCAACAAATAGAAGACCCCTTTTATTCGTTGACTTTCGATTTCGACGGAGCCGGGGGACAGCGTCCCGCGGGCGAATTCCACTCTTGGGGACTGCCTGTTATCCTCGGCCTTCCGAAAGTGTCGGGCAACGAAGAGCCGAGGTGACACGGTTGCTCCCGATTCGGAGCCCAGTGGCCCCGCAGAGCACGGGACAACCGCCGGCCGTGCCTGGCCTCTACGTTCGACAGAGATATATTCTCGCGATGCGCTCGAACGCTCGCGGCTACTCTCTCTCTCGACTCGGGCTCTGCCGTCGATTGGATTTTGGCACTTGATTTGATGGCGCGTGCACGTTTCCGTGCGGCGAGCGGTTCTCCACACGGAAGCGGTCGCGCGAACGCTTCTCTAATCGTCGTCGTCGTCGTCGACGTGCAAGCTCGGTCACGCGAGGACGAGCGCCGACTCGTCGACCGTGCAGCGCAAGATCGAACGCAACCATTCAAAGGAAGTAGGGACTCGGCTCGAGCGACATCGTTTTAACGCGCGGCGGTACACCCCCGGAGCGTCGCGAGCCACGTGGTAGACCTTCCGGATCAGCGGAAGCTGTCTAGTAGAGATTCGTATTTCCCGTATAGTAAACGATTCCGTCTCTCGATCCGTGTAATGTACACATGGCACGTGATTTGTATTCACGGATCCTTAATTTTTACACGCGTACACGTGTATTTTAGTGCGCGTTTATCTACTGATCAATTGCGCCGCGATCCGCGAGACGGAGCGGTGGACGTGGCGAGCGCGACGCTACGGAGAGAACGCCGCGATACAGAGTGACTACGACATACAAACGTTAGTCTAACGGTTTTCGCTTTGTGCTAGAGGATACTTGGGTGTACACAGATGCGATGCGTGTACGTGCGGATGTGTCCGAATCCTGGCAACGGGTGTCGCGTTGCGCGCGTCGTGCCTCCGAGCCGGAACAGAGTGTGAACGCACACGTTGCGATCACGTGTGCCGATGAATCGTTGTCGGCTGGGGACGAGGCTCGAGCGTTCGCGACGGCTAAGATGCGTTTCCTTCTCGAGAAACGATCCCGTTCGACGTATCGAGTTCGTCGCGTTCCAACGTTCCTCGCGCCGCGAACGCATCGATCCGCGTCCACGGAGCGCGTCGACGCTCGTGGTCTCGCACGCTATACTCGTCTCTGTCGCCGTGTCTCCTTTCTCTTCTCTTTTGTTGTTCTCTGTGTGTTGTTTTACTCTGTCGTGCGGTGTCTGTCGAACCGCGCACGCAAACGCTAACGCAAACACTAACGCAAACACTAAACGCAAACCCCTAAACGCAAACACTAACGCAAAACGCAGACGCAAAAACTGCACACGCACACTCATGCTCCCCGAACGCAAACATGTTCTGATTCTTTTTGTTTTTTTTGTTATACTTGTGTTTTTTCGACTTTTTCTTCTTCTTCTTCTTCTTCTTCTCTGTTACTGGTAATCTCTCGGTTTGTATGCGTACAACGTGGGATTCCGTGCGCGGAAAACGCGGCTCCATTTTGCGATCCTGTCGATCGGTACTACGGTTTATCGTCAACAACAGCAAACTAGTTGGATGTGTAACGCTTAAGATTAATTCAAGGTATAACACCGATCACAATTTTATCGTCGCTTCCAAAAAACTCCGACTTTGTCGATACAAAAGTTCCGTCAAAAATATCGCTGCTTTATCGTTTTCTACTAGTAATAATTCAACATTGTGTTCCGGTGTCCCGTTCCGATCGATCGTCGAAATTTCAGTTGCGACGTTCGATGACGAGAGGATAGGAGAGAGAGAGAGAGAGAGAGAGAGAGAGAGAGAGAGAGAGAGAGAGAGAGAGAGAGAGCGAGAGCGAGAGAGAGAGGGAGAGAGAGAAAGAGAAAGAGAGTGAAATTGTTAGCGAAGATGTGCGGGTGTGTGGGTAGGGGCAAATGCTGGACAGAATAGAATGGAATAGAATAGAGGATGGAACCGGAAGAACGGCTGCGACAATACGAAAAGGTTTCGACCTTTCGGCGATGCGCAGGCGATCCGCAAGTGGAACGTGAAATGGAGGAAGACAGTTGGTAAAAGACGGTGAAGAGACGCGACCAAAGAAAATAGATCGTGGGGCATCGAATCGACGAGTAGGTCGAAGCTCGTTTGAGGTCGTCCGCGGACCCTTCGATCGCGAGCAAGAACGCGCAGAAAGACAGAGATTCGTTCTTTGGGAACGCGTTTTCCGACGAACGAGATTTTCCTCCCGTTCACGATGCTGGAATCGAAAGACACCGGATTTACGAGACATAGAAACACGCTGAGTCGCGTTGTGTCAACGGGTAATTCGAAGCAACGGGTATTACGTACTCGGTACGTACTTACGCGTGCAAAACAGCCGTAAAAATAACGTTCGATGTAAATGTCAATAAAGTCGCGAAAGTAACATCGACCGGTCGCGTTCATCGAGCGTCTTGGCCGCTCGATGTATGACGTGTACGTCGCGCGGCACGCAATTTTGCGTGGAAAACGAGCTCGTTATCGTTCGAGTCAAAGGTGAATTCGATACACTTTCGCCGAGAGTCGTTGTCGTGTACGAAAGAAAAAGACAGACAGCGTACGTGAAACAAACGGAGCGAAATCAGAGAGAAACAGAGAAACCGACAGAGAAAGAGCGAGAGAGTGGGGGAGGGAGGAGAGAGAGAGAGGGGGGGAGAATATGAATAAGAACAGAACGACCGGAAGTATCCTGATGACCGGGGACGAACGAAATGTACCGACATCGATACGAGAACGAGTCGATAGTGAAATGAAGGGGTCGATACGGTTCAAACGGAAATCGAGTTCGCCTCAACGGGATTCTTTTCGTTCAACTCGAAACCAGCTACTGGAATTGTCTTGATCCGTTGTTTGCTCGGTCCCGTACCGTTCTTGTATCTCCGATCCGATCCGATCCGATCCAATTCGAATTGATTCGATCCGTCTCGTCTCGACCCGAGGAACTCCCGATTCGAAGTCCCCCGAATTTCTCATTCCGGTTCTCGCGAGAATAGTTGACCGTAGTGAAAGAGAAAACTGTCCTCGCGTTTTACTCGTTAACCGGCCGACGACGCGATTTCGTCTGGTGAAACGCAGCAACGGGAAACGTACACGTTTGTTTGGTCGACGTTCGGACCGGAAACCGTGGCGACTCGCCGCGCGTTCGAAACCAGGCGAATCGAAACGATTTCGGTCGGTATCGCATCGTCGGAAGACAAGGAATATTCAAATTTTAGCAAGGTTCGAGAGACCGGGAGGTACTGGTTCAAGGGTATGACGATGAATTCGCTCCCGCGAAATCCAAGTGTCGCGTGCGCCTACGTTTACTTGTTCCGCCTCCGCTTACTCCGGCTTGAGCCGGTGCCACTGGACGATCGTCTGCCGCGGCTTCGTGATCATGTCCTGCCAGTGTTTTGTTTCGCTCGCCCCGCTGCCGTTCTTTCCTGCAACAAAACCCAACAACTTGCTTGCACCACTTCACACACTCCGGTGTAAAAACGAATTTTCAACCGCGAGAATAAGCTTTCCGTTCGTTCCTTTGCGAGCGTTAAGGTACAGAGTATATAAATCTACACCTCTGGATCGGTGGATTTGTAAGAGAAACTTGCCGCAAAATCGTTTATAACAAAGAAAATTTCTGTTAAAGCTTTTTCTTATACCAACCTTCTACTCATCGAGAAGAGAAAAAGTTTGAAAGGAGCCATATGTCGCAAACAAATAGTTATTTACATATAAGCTGTTAAAGTTTTTGCAAAATTTCATTGTGTGGAATTATATGTATAGATAAAATGTCCCTTCAAATTTCGTTTATCTCGTAGCACGCACACGATCATGTTCTGTCTCATCGACACGGACGTGTGGACTGTAGTAGGCTTTTGTCTATACGTATAATTCCACACAATGAAATTTTGCAAAAACTTTAACAGCTTATATGTAAATAACTATTTGTTTGCGACATATGGCTCCTTTCAAACCTTTTCTCTTCTCGATGAGCAGAAGGCGTTGATGTAAGAAAAAACTTCAACAACAATTTTCTTTGTTATAAACAATCTTGCGGCAAGTTTCTCTTACAAATGTCCACCGATCCAGAGGTGTAGATTCATCCCTAGTACGGATGACCATTACTTTTTATACGTGTCCATCTGAGAGTTTCTGTCGATAGCTGCTCTCGAGAGTACTCTCAATTTGTGTGTCCATTTAAGAGTAGTTCAGAGATTTTTGCTCTCGGAGATTGACGTAAGAGTCAACTCCCGGAAAGTTCTTTCGGGTTATATAGCCGTTTAGATTTCTTGCGCATAGCTCTCAGATGAATTTCGATAGTTATAAGTAGTAGATTGCGGATTTTATGCATTTATGACAGAAATCGGAGGATGTAATTTAAAACAGTAAAAACATCAAGATAATTTAGGAACGACCGTAAGTTATTCTCGATTTATTAAAATTATTGAAAATAGGAAGAATGTTTTATATGGCTTCTGTATCTTACAATTGATGAAGACAATTTTTATTTTGTATAAAGATCCGCAGTCTAGTTGTAAGAGACAACTAACTAGAAGACTATTAACTATACGAACTAGACTAGAAGAAGATTAAATATACGAATGGCGTTCGTATAGCTGCTAAGTTGCTCGGCGAGGGAAAAATTGAACGTGTCCATTTGCGAGTTTCAACTTACTGTTCGCTCTCCGAGAGTTTTTCGTGCGGCTCTCCGCTAGCACTCTCAATACCATGTACACTGACGAATTTAACTTTCGAGAGTAACTCGCGATAGTTTTACTCTCAGATGGACAACCATGAATGAAAACCAAAGGGAGGCGGGCGCGGTGACGTTCGACGTATTTGCGGAATTAACGGCCGCTTCATTTTTATCGGAAAAGATGATTTTTACCACGTTTTTAATCTATTTATTCGGTCTCGGACGAGAAAGCTCGAGCTATAAGTAGAAAATATCTATAAACTTTAGCGAAGGTGTTCGCACGAGGTATTATACAATCGGAGCTAAATTAACGCCATCAAAAAATAAATAAAGCTGAATCGGCTCACCTGCCAGTTGAATCCGGCCGATCAGCTCGTTTCTTCCGATATTATCGAAGTCCATGACCATCACGTCCAATGAACACTCTCGAATCTTCTCCCAGGGAACGTTGAAGGAGAATGCCTCGTTGAACACCGGATTCAAGGTACACTTAAATATAGGGGTCTTCCGTTTCTCGATTCTCTTGTCGCCGAATTGCAGCCAGACTTTCACGTACGGGTCTGGAGAAAGAGCGACACGGTCATTGGCTACTTGACGTACGAACGAATGAACGGCTCCACAGTGGTCCAAGCTTTTTGTGGCCGAAATTCAATTTTTCGACTTTCAAATTTCAACAAAATTCTTTTTTCTCTCAAATAAGAACACTTTGAAACCTCGAAATTCAAAATAGTCTTCCGGATAACTTTCCAAGCAGATATAGCGTTCGAAGATCAAAATTATGAAATTGGAGGAACAACTAAATAGTTTAATTATTCCTCACACTATTGCTATATTTTCGTATGTGTGAGCAGGTATATTTCAGTTATTTAATGGTAAAGGATATAAAATTAAGTACAATTTAAACTTTGGGTAGAGTTTTAAAAAAATGTTTAAAAACGTTAGCATTCTGACTTGATTTTTCTAAAAGCTTAGACCTTCGCATATACACATGTAAATTTGAATCTATAATGTCAGATTCGTAATCAGAGATCCCGTAAACCCCTCAATACTAGATTTCATATAATTCTTATGAAGAATTGTGCATAGTGCATAGTATGCACTGTGAGCATTGTTAACACGATTTTTCAAATATTTCCCATGATCTGACAAAAAATGTTTCGAACAAAAGTTGATCAGTATTCGCTTTTCTACAAACTTCAATATAAAAAATTAAAGAAAAATTTTTTTTTTATAGAAAGATGAAGGTTACTTCAATTTTTTAAGTATTAACATATATTTTTTACTTCTTAATATTCTAACTGGTATCAAGACGAATCCATCGACCTATAATAGTATAACATTAAACCTTGTGTGAAATAACGCTACAATAGTTTTGGCCACAAAAAGCGGGCTACCGGACCACTGTGGGCTTGTTCGGCCAGCCCTCACCTGATTTCCCGTTGATGTCTTTCGCTTTGAGGTTCCTTGCCTTCAACAGCGTCAAAGTCAGCACGGAATTGCTCGGATGGTAGCACAACGAGCACAACAGTTCCCCGCACTTGTCCTTCGCCGGAGGCTTTAGGGCCTTCCAGAACGAGGGTTTCTCCGAAAAGTCGACCTACGGCAATCGAATCGATCAGCGAATTCCCGAGCAACCACGCGGGCGCGGTCACCGACGGTCAGTGGCGGTCAATGACGGTCACCTATGCCTATAACTATACCGTCGGAAATCTAGCGTCGTTCGGGGTTGAACAGCTCCCCGTATTTCACGGGCTTTCTTCGAACTTCAATTTCGGGCCGCTGAGTCGGATAAACTGCAGCGACGCGTTATTATCAATCGACCAAGGGTTGCTCGACCCTTCCGACAACAATCGGTTACATTTGCGGGCACTTCTAAGGCTACAGGGACATTGAGAACTCATGTGCACACGGTGTGTCTGGGTCCAGCAACGGTTTCGGGTCTTCCGATCAATTTTAGGGCTTCCGAAGATGAAACTAAGAGTCTTGCGGAGGACTATAGTCTCAGGCAGAGTTGGGCGTTATTCGATGAAATTTCATTCGAATAACCGAGTGAATAAAATTTTATTCGAAGAAAAGTTCGAATGAATGACGCGACTTTATTCGAAATAACGAATACATTTTTATCCGAATAAATTTTCATTCGAATCAATTTTCGTTCGAATGAATTTTTATTCGAACAATCCAGCGAATAAAAATTTATTCTAATAGGCCAACGAATAAAGGTATCGATTGTCATCGCGTCTCGAGAAGCCTCAGCCTGAGGGTCTCGAGCGTCGGCGTCGGGTTCCTACCCATAAAGATAAAGGCTGCCGGCGACGCCGCGCCGTGTGTCTTTATTCGCTGCTGTCATTTAGAATAACGAATAAGGAATGAAAGTTCCGGGATTTATTCGTGACTAACGAATAAAGCGTTATTCGCAAGCTACGAATAATTTCTCGGCGAATGAAATCGTTATTCGTTATTCTCGAATAAATCCTGGGATGTTATTCGCTATTCTTTATTCGTTATTCGAAATAAGATTTGCCGAACTCGGGTCTCCGGTACCTGAGAAAACTAATATGGACGCCGAAATAATCGTACCTGGCAGAGCGGCAGAAACATCTCGCCGATTGAATCATCCCTCGAGAATCGGTCGTAGTCGAACACGTGTAAGTGCAGTACTCTGCTCTGTAACTTCTGAATCGGGAAACCTGTAAACAGCGAATGAATGGCGTAAAACCGTGAACGGTCGAGATGACCCGCTCGTTCCATCGGTCAGTGGGACGGGACGGAATGGGACACGGGGCAGGTCGTTTTCGTTTACCTTCGAAGTAAAACGTTTCGTTCCAGCGTGGATTGAGCGTGCGCCTTTTTATTTTGGTCTCGAGTCGATGCTTCTTGTCCGGCAGAAGGGTGACGCGAACGTAGGGGTCGGACGTCCCGGACAGATCCTTCGCCGGTAACTCTTTGCCCTGGAAACAAACGAATCTTTGCTCGTCCCTTCGTCTCGTCTCGTCTCGTTTCGTCGCGTGCGGTACCTTCTGCCGTTCCTCGCGATATTAGTTAAGGTAAAGGCACCAGTAATCAACCTCGTATCGATAGTTGACCATTTTTCAGGAAAACATGAAAAATAATGTTTCTGGAGGTAATAATCTTACTCGAAAAAGGCGCGATAGATAATATAGTTTCTCATGTTAATTAAGAATAAGCGAACCACGAAACATTTACCTACTCTGTTTCTAAATTAGATTTTATATGTATTAACTTCTTTTCATTTGCATTTGCCCTTTTACTTGTTACTTGTTCTAATCGTTGCAAGTAAACGATATCAAAGTAACCACCTTTAGTGTTCCTGGCTTTACTGTAGGTGGTCAACTACTAACTAATGTATGATCAATTAATAGTTTTCTTGTTTCCAAGGATGGTCAACTTCTGACACAATTATTGAATTTTCAAAAATGTCTATAACATAGGTTCTTAAATTAATCCGCGGACCTCTGGGGGTCCGCGAAACAATTTTGACATTATAATTAATTTGACATCCCTTTAATCCATTATCGAGTCAGAAATTAAGCCTCAAGAACGACGTAAAATGCCTAGGGTTGAGAAGGGAAAAAAACCGAAAAAAAACGTTGAACCGCAAAAAAATGTTGTTCAAGAGGGGGGCCTCGGACTATATAAGTTTAAGAACCCCGTGGTCTATAAAATTTGAATGATACAATTATTTTAAAAAAGTTAGTTTTGTTACACGACGTAAGAAGTTCAAACAACATTTTCACGCATACAGTTTCCCGATTTAATAAAGGATGAAAGGCATTTACTATTATTCACGCAGAGAATGTCTCTTAACTGGATAACTATTTGTGCCTTTACCTTACTAGCGGTGGGCGGGTACAAAAATATCCTAATCCAGACTCGACCCGATGTTAACTACGGGTGCCCGAGTATCATATTCCGGAGAATATATCGACCCGACCCGAACCCGAAATTTTCGGGTGCCCACCCACCCCTAGCGGTTACTTATCGTCGAAACAGATAGGTATTAACCCTTCGCAGTCGCAGCTATTCTTACTCGAAAATTAAACATCTTTTCCAATCTAGAATAATTCCATTCTATACAATATTTTTCATTTT
The DNA here is from genome assembly GCA_028455795.1 of Lasioglossum marginatum. Lineage (NCBI taxonomy): Eukaryota > Metazoa > Arthropoda > Insecta > Hymenoptera > Halictidae > Lasioglossum > Lasioglossum marginatum. The sequence continues at coordinate 1,333,255 of CM052266.1, read as the reverse complement.
ATGACTATGAAATTGATATAATACCTCATACAATACTTAAGTGTTTAGTAATTAGTTAGATACCAACATATTTAATAATGTAAACAATATTTTGAATAATGCTACAGCAACCCAGTCAGCAAAATCTGATTGTGCAGATTAAGACCAAATGTCTGCAATCATACTTTGCGAGCAGAAGGCGGTCATTTCGGTGCCAAGAGATGTTTGGAACAGGATTTGGTCCTTATTTGCTCTGAATCGGGCGACCAAAACCTGTCGCCAAACACCGAGCCTAATGCGGAAACAGATGGGTCCGTATTTTGGCGCCAGAGTTAGTGCCAAATTCATACCAAATCGATTGCTAAAATATATTGACGTAATCTTCGTGGGCACTCCACGCTTTTATTTACAGTCACTAATCTCATGATTTTATTTAAATTTATATTAAACTTTTCTATCTATTCCGACACTAATTTTATAACAGAAGAAATTTTGAACTAATTGCTTAAAATTTCGGGGAAAAATTTTATGGAGAAACAGGAAAAAAATTATTTTCTCCTTTTTGGCGCATTTTAATATAAGCGTGGTTTTTAAAAAGTTTTTTGTTATATATTTTTTGTATTATCGAGAAAAATAAGAGCGCGAATCCCGCACCCTTGCAGTCCTGGAAAAAGGAGTCTACTCCCTTAAGGATACGGCAGAAGCAAAGGCGGTCGAACCAGACCGAACACGGCACTGACTTGTATGATGCGAAGGATGAGCGTCGTATTCTGGAAATCGTACTCGAGGCTGAAGTGTATTTGACCGACGTTTTCGCTGGGCTCCGAATTATCGATGTACATGTCGACCAACGACATGGATCTGTTTTGCAGGAACGCTTTCTGCAAAAGACAATGCATATCGATTGGTGTTTTCTATTCATCGGTCTGTTGTCTTTGCCGAACGGTGAGATTCGGTCTGTTTTCCCGTCGATCGCTCTTTCTCCATCAGCAAAGAATAATATTAGGATACTGGCAAACGAACGGTTCTCGTCGGCGAATGCCAGACGCTTCTTCCGTCGCGACGCCTCTGCCGTTTTCGTGTGGCGCGGTGATAAAATCCGCAATATAGGCTAATCGCGTTATTCCGTTCTATTATTGACGGATACTCGGGTTCGTACAATTGTTCCGAACCCGAGTGACCGTGACTTACGGGCAGCGTTGGATCGCGAGTTCAAACTGGGGCACAACGCGATAAATAAATTAAAGTGTGAAGCTGCTCCCGATTTATCTCCGACAGTCTTCTCCGACGATCAAACTTCCTACTCCGTGAAATGTTACGACCATTGTCTGGCGCGATAAAACTTCATCGCGGAACGAACGCTCGCGGAAGCCTTCGAAAACTTCGCGACATTCTACGCGCGAAAGCGTCGCGTCGCGTCGCGTCAAGCTGGAATTGTAATCTCCCGCCTAATACGAACGAGGCTGCTTCATTTGTTTCTGGCGTCTACTCGACATTGATTAAGAACTCTTTTGTTTCACGCCCGAGGAGTAAAATATACATACGTCTCGCGAGCCGTTCCCCGTGTACATTTTATTCTCGACGCGATGCTTCGTTAGTTCTAGAACTCAATTTTCCGAGAAAGAATATTTTTGCCCGACAGACGGAAAATGTAATACGCGTATCGATCGACGCGGAAGGTGTTCCGGTCTAACGGCAACCGTATTTTGATCGTCGAAAAAGTCCTCCACTTTTTCCCGTTGTAAGTGGAACCGTTTGTTTTTATCGTCGCGTACCGGTAGAAACAGCGATCGACTTGGATTTTTGCTAATCAAGGCTGCACGACGATGTCGTAGATTAATGATCTTGTCCTTGACGACTACGAACACAAGTACACAGTCCCATTTAAAAGACTATCGATTTAGGAAGATGCTCGTCGGAACATTTGCTCGAATCAAATAACTTAAAATAAGCTTTCCAAGAGATATTTCAGGTGTTCGAGTCAGGTGGTGCAACCTGAAAATGTTTAACCTTTGGCATACCAAGGTAAAAGGATCGACTTTCTCAAACCTACACAAAGATCGTCAATTTTTTCTCTAGACATCGTTTCAATTCATTTAAATTTACCAAAATCGCTGATAAAGCACATAGAAACATACCAAAACATTTTTAACGGTTGCCGGATGATATAAAATATACAATACAATTAGTCCTCAGGAATCTCTTTCGTTGTATGTAGGGTAAACTGTACAATGATTGGCACCCTAAGCCAAAATCGTAGTAAAAATCTTTTTATCTTTTTCTGAAATGTTTAAACGAGCTCAACTTTCTATTATTACAAGCTAATAGAGATTTTTCAGCAGAATCAAACAGTTTTACGAGTCATAAATCTTTTATTATAAAATATATTCAGTGAATAACAATCGTAAGACAAATAGTACAGTCATTGGCACATTTGCTAACAGTCATATGTGGAACTCTGTTATGAAAACTTACAACGTTACTTTGAAATATAAACAAGAGGCAATGAAAAATGATTTTCTATACCAGGAATTCTTAATATTTGCCGTTGAAATAAAAAGTGCCAATAACTGCTGTAGTGCAAGCAATAGTACAGTTTACTCTACACCGAAATTTCTAATGGTGGGTCTACGCAACTGTTGGCGAACTGTGATCAGTAGAGTACAGATTTTTTATAAGAAAAATGAGTAGGCGACATTTAACCCTCCGACAGCGGAGTCTGGCTCTACTTTGACGGGTCTAATTACTCAGTTTCTGGCGAATTAATCAAATATATAGCTGTTGCATTAGCAACAACAAAAAGATTGACGTGTCTACACTGAAGTGCCTTTAAAAATGAGTTTTAAAAAATTGGTAAATAAAGCAATACGTGGATTGAAACATCATCAATGATATAATTGAGCCATTAATCAATGATATAATTGAGCCATTAATCAATGATATAATTGAGCCATTAATCAATGATATAGTTGGGATACGTGTATAATATTGGTATATATGTATATATACATACATATATATAAGATATAAGAAGATATACATACATATATATATATATAAGAATATAAATCAGTAAAACATAACGATGTTGAAAGACCAAGTTCGATGTCATTTGAGTTCAAAATTGGTCATTGCTATTGAGTTTAATTATGAAGTGAAAAATAGATGTTTAAATAAGTATATTTTCATAAGCACGCGATAATATTTACCAACCAAAATAATATGACTTGTTCGTCTAGTGGTAAGTGAAGGATTATTACTAGACTGCGGATCTTTATGCAAAATAAAAATATTCTGCATCGATCGTGGAAAGCGGTAATTAAATAAAAATTCATTTCACCCCTTAATAGTATTTTTACGTTGTAAACAACATAACAATATTCTTACACTTTTTATATTCTTTATTGTTTTATATTCCATGCAGTTAATTTCTTCATAAATGTCTATTACATATATGCTTTTTAGAAGAAATTGTAATAATTAGTTACTATGAACTATTTAATACCTTGAAAAGATAATAAAATCTTTATACATTCCTGAAACTTTAGTCATAATCCCAGCGCGTCCCAGACAATTTTTTTTGCGAAATGTCGAGATATAATCTAACTTTATTGCTAAAAAGAAAAAATTGCAGCTTTTTTGCATTTTCTGAAAGATTCCAGTTTTTTATGTACGGCACCATTGCGATGCAGCGAGTTTTCGGATGAAAATTAATATTTATATTAATGTTTATTCATTAAAAACATATTTAATATTTAATATTCAAATAATAAATTACATTATTTCGACGTAATTTACATGCATAAATAATTTTTTCCAGCGTTTCGGTGGAAGCACTAAATTATCATAATTTTTGAAGGGTTTCCGATAATCCGAGGAAAAAATTGTTTCCAACAAAAGTTGAACAGTATTTAAACATTTACAAATTTCTATATATAAAATTCCAAAAAATGTTTTTATCGACAGAATATAAAAATCATTTTGATTTTTTACCACGTTTTTAAATATTAAAATGCATTTTTAATTTGATAATATTATAGTTGACATCAAGACGAATTCAACGACCTATTATATTATTACCTTGAGCCCATAAATAATGCTAAAATAGTTTCTTCCGACTTTTCGGGCCAAATACTCCACTGTACAGAATGGACCCAGCATAATAAATAGCTACTGTATAGTGAGTCACGAAAGTATTCGAACGCTTTGAAATGAAAAATTTCACGTTTAAAAAATATGAGTCATGTTTCTTGGGCCGGCAAGACCGGGCTTTATCCTGACGGATTCCAGTGGTTTCTAACTTTTTCACTATGTAATAAACGGTAGATTTACTTCTCCCTAATAATTGAGCTATTTCACCATAGCTTTTGCCTTCATTATGCCATTTAATTATCAATTTCTTATCAGTGATGCTTGTTCCTGATTTTTTTGTGTACATTATTAATATAACTTTTACAATCTTATTAATACTCGCAGCACTGAACGAAGAAAGTGTATAATGCCAATTGAGAAAGCCAATGTTTAAAGTTCGTCACAATCAAGGTTTGTTTTGTATTACAAGTTTCATCGTTCGAATACTTTTGTGGCGTTCATTTCGCCGATGTTACTAAGAAATGTTTTATACGTATTGCTTATGTTATCAAAGACACTTTAAATTTACATGTATAATCTTATATGTTACTATAGGAATGAAAGTATTTTATAATTCGCGCGTAAAATATGACCTATATTTTTTAAGCGTGAAACTTTTCATGTCAGAGCGTTCGAATAGTTTCGTGACCCACTGTACATCTCCGAAAAGTTTCCAGTGATAAAAAGCTCGCACAAGAGATCGAATTGACATTCCCCTTCTCCCGTCGACCGGTACTACGTATCGAGGTCGTCGAATGACTCTGCTTCGTGTACCAAGGGTTAAAACACGAGGACGCCGATCGCTGTTTATTTCCCAGCGGCCTAATCGTGCCTGTACCGGGAAATTGGAAACTACAAACTCGAAACTAGAAACTAGAAACTAGAAACTAGAAACTAGAAACTCATAACTAGAAACTCATAACTAGAAACTAGAAACTAGAAAGTGAAAAGTAAAAACTAGGAACTAGAAGCAACTAGAAACCAGAACAAACCGAGGGATGATCTCCTTTGACGTTCTGCAGCTGTTTGTTTTGCGCTCCTGCGGTCGGCGTGCGAGGCTCGCCTGCCCCTGCGACCATGGTGCCGGCGCTGCTGCCGGAAACCGGATTGCCTCCGGCGATGCCGCTGGTGCTCGCGTTCGCATTACCTGCGCCCGGTCCTGAACTACCTGTGCCGGAGCCTGATGCGGCGGACCCGCTGCACCCGAGGACCGTTCCAGAAGCCGAGCCGGTCGCTGTGAGGACGGTACCGCCCGCGCTTGTCCCGCCGCCTCCACCGCCGAGGCCGCCACCGGAAGCCGCCGGTTTGTTCGCCGGACTACCGGTCGTTCTGAAGCAGATTCACCCGTTTTGTTATCCAATTCTTCCACAATCCTGCCACAATCCTTCCACAATTCACGATCCACACCCGTCCCCACCCGTACCGCTACTGCTACCCTCGTCCTCTTTTCGTCGCTGTCGTCGCTTATCTGTCGCAGAAACGCCGTTAAACTATAATATCATCTCTCTCACTGCCCGTTTTCCCGAAGGAACCTACAGGAACAACGGTGGTCTCGATTGATACGATCGTACACATGTAGAACGCCTCGCAATTGCATCAACATGTGTGATAGCGTAAATCGAATATCGCTTTATTCCATTATTATCGTTTTTGATTTTGTTCGAAAATACCGGCGGACGTGTTGGGTTGTTGAGTAAGCTTCAACCCTCACCTATTCGACTCTCGTTCGGGTTAACCCTGCCCGTGTGTTCGGGCGAATATGACCCTAAACTTCTACACCAAAGCTCGCGCGGCTTTCGGCAAAAGTCCTTCCGCTCGATAAAATGACTTGGAGAAGATTTATACGCCTCGTATTTAAACATCGAAATGCGATTGCACGCCACGATCGACACAACGAAACGTCGCTACGATAGCAAAGACGTAGAGCAGTCGAGTTCTTGGAATCTTCTCCCTGACGTGTAAATTTTAAACTTTCTTCTTTACGATCGAACGTTGCCTTTACGAGCCATGCGCCATTTTATTAGATCTTCTGCCATCTTATTAGTCGCGTCTTTACACCCTCCGCTATAGAATTTCTATGGGCTCCGCGTCGGAAGACGTAAAAAAAACTTCGAAACTCGCCCGACGACCCAGCAGAATCTCACTTAATTCGCGTCTCATCGAATTTGCCTATGAAAATGCGAATTTGCATAAAGTTCCGCAGTCTAGTCGTAACAGCTGTCCACCCCACCCCGATCGCTTGAACGTTATAAGCCTGTAGCGATCGGAGTCGACTGGACAGCTGTTATGATCGCTGCGCTGGCTCGACGCCTCGGGACACTAATTTTGTTTCGTTCGTGAGCTAGCGCTTTGCACCTATAATTAACACGAAAGGTTATTCGTGGACTGCGAAACTTTGCACGAATCCCATTCCCGTCCGGTCGTTTTACGAAAGTCAGAGCTGCGGAAAAATAGCTGTCGTCGGGCGAGGAAGTGCTGCACGACAAAAAACGGAATAAAGTTATCCCGCTATCGGCGCGACGGGTGTTGCGTGTTACGAACCGTCTGGAAACGGACCCTACGACGCGCCGCGACGCATCGATGCGCGAGTATCGATTCGAAACCTAAATGTATCGTCGTTATCAAACCGACCACGGTGCGATAACGCAGGCAAGTGGTCATAACGACTGTCCACCGCGTCCCCGTAGCTGCAGGCGTGCAACATAGCGAATTGATACATACTGGCAGCGATAAGTATGCGATCGTATCGGTTCCACCGCTGTCGCATCATTCTTTCGAAAAACGGGCTGCGATAGCTGGACTGCGGACTTTTATGCGGACGCAGATTTTCGTTGGAACGAGAGAAAAATTGATTCCCTGCCTCGCCGTGCTCCGACGAGGATGAAAAATTCCCTCGCCAAACTTTGCCGAGCATGATCGTTCCAACTTTTTCTGGCGGAAAATGCGGCGAGCGCATCAAATCCGCACGATAACGCGTGCTTGAACAACGACAACGACGATCCGGAACGCTACGAACTACGAGCTCCCCGTTCTATAAAGTGTTGGCAGAGGCTTGCAAGCTGCGAAGCAACGCGGGTTTTTTTTCGGGTGCCACGGTTTCTATGGCGCTACGATGCAAAACAAGACCCAGTGAGACGCGAGTCCCGGGGACGGAAGGGTTTTGGACCGCCGAGCGCCTCGCGGCAGCTCGGGCGAATCCGAGGCGGACAAGGTGGCACGACGCGTACACCAACGAGTACGAGCCACGGAGAAAAAACCGTTCGTCGCTCAAAGAGCTTGGTTCTAGACGCGAAAACGATCCTCCACGAGAATACCACGTGGAGGTTATGGTGGAAGGAAGATTCGATCGAATACAGAGAGAGAGCTACTTACGAGTAGGGAACGAAGCAGCGGCCATCCGTGAAACGGAACGTTCCCGTTAACAAGGAGAATTGAAAGAAGACAGAAAAAAGTCACGTGAGAATTCGGTTCTCTCGTATGGTAACGGAGGGGTTTTTCTCTCTGTTTCGCCAGTTCATACTTACTCCAACTGGGCTCTGCATTCCAATGGTAACACACGCCGAAAGTAGGCATGAAACAAAAGAAAATGAGACAGGAGTTAATGAGTTTCGACGAGGCTGCTTCCGAGAACACGCCGACGAGCGGGAGGACTCCGTCTCTCGTCGGGATCAAACTGTGTGTCACGAAGCGCTACGTGTGGACGTGTGGACGTGTGGAGTTCTATGGCCGTTCTCAGCCATCAATTTTGATCGTTCGCGGTGTTGTTCGCTCCTCTGAGTCGAGGAAAAGTAGAGTCGAACGGACGCTTCGAATCGGATGCTATCGAGTTTTCGCTTTGTAACGCGGCGAAAAGGAAAATCAGAGCGATTCGAAGCTGAACAGAGGGACAGTATGATGCAGAGAGAGAGAGCGAGAGAGAGAGCGAGCGAGAGAGAGAGAGAGAGAGTGAGAGCGATAGCGTCGGAGTAAGAAAGAAGACAGACAGTCAGAGGGGTAGAGCGAGAGAAAGACAGAGTATGTAAGAGAGGAAAGGGGTATATTAGAGAGGAGACAAACAGACAGACAAAGAGCTAGAGAAAGAGAAACGTACAGACAAAGAAACCGATAGATCGATGGATAGAGCGACACGAGGCGCAGAGATGCTCGAAAACGAGAACAAATGAAAATACACGCTCGGCTCCGCTCCGCGCGGAGCAGCGTCCGATAGGAGCCGATCCGCTCGCATCTCTGAAGGTTTGCGCGCGAGGGAGCAATAGCTTCCGGTGTGTCATGGTTACTTTACAACTGTAGTCTTTAATTACCCGAGTGGATCGTTGAAACACGCACATCTTACCTGGTGGTATAATACTCGAAGAAAGCGACCAGTATTTCCAAAGACCTCGAGACTGCAGCCCACATGGTGGTTCTTTTACCGGGAGTTTCGAGAACTGTCTCTGTGTTTAGCCTTGGCTAGCGCGTGAACAAGTTCACATTCCCGATCCGCGCTATGTCCCTGGTTCACCGGTCTCCTGTTCGGTTGCACGCGCGTTTCGAGCACGAACACGGTCTGAACAGTAGCAGTTCATGCAATTTCAGTGACCACGGTAGGTAAATAGTAAATATATCGCGCTCGAGGTGAGCTAGGGGGTGTGAGAAATTGTCTCGGGGATTTGCTTGGTGGATGAACGGACGGTCGGTCGGTCGGTCGGTCGAAAGAAGGGTGTTGTTGGATCGATCTCAGCTACACTCGCCGGTACTACCACCGCCGCCTCCACCACTACTGCACCTCGAGCACCAGCACATTTGCTGTGCTCCCTATCTAGGCGGTACCGACGACGCGACGACAGAAAGACACGGACTACTGGAATTCGGGACTCGGGGCCAGCTAAGGGACTCGCGACAATGCCGAGTGACTCTAGAGCGAAGTGGAGCGGCGACTTCTCGACGATCTAGTCGATGGCTAAGCTCCGTGATATCGCCTATAGTCGGAAAATGAACGACACATCCGAAATCGAGTCAGGGACGCATTGGGTCGCGCACGTGGCAACGACGTTCGCGAAGGTCGATAGACACGGCGCGCGCATCTCGCTGGACACGCGAACCCTACCTTCGAATCCTCCGTAAACTGTCAACAGAGATACCGAGCAAGTCGTCGAAACAATGCCGCACCGGCCTAATCAGTTCGATTGTTCTTGATTTTATTCCTCTCCTTCGACTTTTCCGAATCTCTACACGGCGATACACCAGTTTTATCTCACGATTTCAAGGCGACGGAGTCTTCCACGGACCTCGCGAAACCTCAGCGTCCCACAGCGAAACGACGCACCGACGAATACTGGCGTCGGCTTCGACTTTGCGCCAGTAAAAAGTGAAAAGTTCTCGGGCCAAAGGAAATTACGTACCTATCGCGGGGACGATCGATCGGAACGCACGCGCACGCCACAAGAACCGAGCTCCTGGCCGTGGCGCGGCTCGGTCAATGCCGAAGAACGTCTAAGCAACAGGTTCTTGGTCGAGGTACGCGCGCGCCATAACTTCCACGAAAACTCATAAAATCCTACTTTGTTTTAGGCCCGGATTTACGTCGAGGTTCCGGGATTATTCGAGGTTTCCGGGTTCGAACGTCGCCGCACGGACGAGTCGTATTCGTCCCGACGGATCGACGGGAGAGACACTCGCGGTTCGTACCACGGTAAACCCAAGATTCTTCTACGTTCCGTTTGCCCAATGACCGAGAGAACCTATCCGATGGAACAACGCGTCTCTACCACCTCTCCACTGCACTCACAAGGGTTGTTATTCCAGGCCACCCCTTCTGATTTTCATAAAATTTGCATACAACAAGCAGCCCGGGAAAATATTCCACGCGAATTTTTATTTCAAGAAGTCGCGCACGTATAGCAGAGGTGAAAATAGTCCTAGATTCAAGGCTGCAAAATTTTCAAGTCTATTTTCGCGTTCTGGGGCGAACCATGGCCGCGAAAATGTCGCCGAGAGTCGAACGTCTTCGGCGATTCCGCGACGTAGTATGCTAATTTCATGAAAATTGGTGGGGACATTGCCAGTTCGAGACCATCTCCATCTTCGATCGAGTTTTCAATGGAGGACCTTGAAGTCCATGAACGTCGTCGATACCAAACGAGCAGCTCGTTCACCAGGGAATGCTCGGAGCGAGCATAAACGCATAATTTCCTTTCCTTTTTCCTCGTTTCGCGTTCGGGAGCGTTCTCGACAGGGTGATCTACCGATCACAAGGGGCCACCCACATAGCGATGATCGCGACACCGCACTCGATTCGCGAGCCACCTGTTACTCACGTACTCTGTGTGCGCTTCGCATTGTTCCATCGGACGCTAACGATCGCCGACGTTACACGCGTTACGGCTTTTCTCGAGCTGGCAGTGTCCTTCGCCAAAGGGGGTGCTCGCATGAAATGCGCGAAGGGAAGAGAATCGAGGAACGTGGAAGCCGATCGGCGAAGAATAGACTGCGGCTGTTTACGTTCACGCGAGCGTCGATACGCGCCCCGACAGTCTAAAGAAACCGGCGTTGAAAAGACAGATCGGTCGAACTCTAATTCGTTCGAAGAAACGAAGACCGAACGATTGAACCATGCGTTAGTAGAAAAGTCAGTCTTCAGGTTCGAACGAACGAGTGACGACGCGTCGAGCACAACGTTGCGTTATTTTATACCGTACCGAAGCGTCGATTATCGTGGCAGCTACGGACACATAAAATCCATAAACTCTCCGAAGAGCGAGCAATTCTATTGGCGAAAGATGGGAAAGCGACACGTTTACGCGAAATACTTTGTGCAAACTCGATGGGAACGAAGACGGGGAACGAAACCAAACGAGACGCGCCGAGACGAGTCGAGAGGAGACACAGCGCGTCCTGTTGCATTCGCGGTGATCACAGAAAGAACGCGTGCTGGCAGTTCGCAGGCAACCGCAACCGTTCCACGTAAGCGACTGAAGTTTCGCTCGAAAAAGCAGGAGGTGTTGCATACACATCGGTGCTTTGGATACATTGGCGCCACCTCGTCGCTCGACAAAGGAGTTCTCGGCACCATGACAGGGCAGGCTCTCCTACGCACCTAGGCGGCCAGCCACCCCCTACCTCGCGGCGCCCTCGGTCCGCTCCCTCGACCGGCCACATCCCTCGACTTTGCGTCCAGCCCTTGCACCCGCTCCATCATCGTCTTCCTCCGTCCCTACACCCTTCCCTCCGAACCTCCCTCAGCGCTTATAACCAAGGAACCTCGTCCTCCTTCAACCCTCTCTCTATCTCTCTACCTCTTCGATCGGTTAACGTTCCCCGTGAAAATGCTAGCCTTATCGCGAATACCTTATTCGAGCCGACTCTTCACCCCGAAAGGATTATCGGATTACACTTTACACCGGTGCTTGTCCCGCCGGTCGATATCGAACTACTCTCGAACCCCCTGTGCACAAAATTGCGAGCGAGCGAACAAGGGGTAGTTACCAGTTACCGTTTCGACGGCGCCATCGTTAATCGAACGAGGTCAGACCGGTCTCTCTGCGTGTACGCACCGGGCAGCCCATCGCGATCGTGCTCTCGCAAGTAAACTCCGGATCGCGACGACACGACCTCGGTTAGTTCTTCCCGGCGCGGAGCGACGCGAAACGGCATGATACCGGAGAGCCCGGGGCACCGCGGGATATGAACTGGGCCATCAACGCCGACCGGTGTCCTTTCAATTACTCGTGTCTCTTCTTTGCCGAGTCTGGGAAGCTCGGGAGATAGAAAAAAAAAGAAAAAAGGAGAAGAAGAGCCGAGGGAAAAAACTGAAAGAGACGAAAATGGGTATGCGAGGTTGCGCAAGCGCGATCGCGCTTAGCTTGTCGCTTATCGCGCGACGTAGCGCGACGCGACGGACCGACAAGCCGACCAACTGACAAGCAGACGTGTCTCGATTCGGGCTTTTATCGACGGCGTAGCCGCGAACGAGTCCTTTGTCTCTTTCTTCCTCGGGATCGCGAGGCCTTGATTAAAAATGTCGACTTTGCTCGTTCCACGGTTTCTAAAGGGACGCCCATCTGTCGTGTCCAGTTATAGTTCTCAACGCGCGGGACTCACGTTTTCGCCCCGCTTTGAATTCAGCGGCGCGAGCGCGCCCACCTACGTGCGTATTCGGGGTTACGTATATCGGAATCCGAAGTCTCTCGACGATCAACGAGGTACTCTGCCGTGTTCTCCGGATAAACGACAGCCTGACGGATCTTTCCACCCACGACGTGGTTATCCGTCGGTTATCGAGTTTGCTCGAGCGGGCGAGTTTCGGATCGTGTTAACCGCCGAACCGATTAATAGAAACTTTCGCCGACATATTATTCATTATTTTGCGGCCGAGTACCCGCTCTCCCGCTCACCCCCCCCCCCTCTCCTCTCATTTCCTTCATTTCTCTCTCATCCTTCTCTCTCTCTCTCTCTCTCTCTTTCTCTTTCTCTACCTCCCTCCCCGTCACCCTGCCTGCTCGTTCATCTTCCAAACGGAAAGTCGGCGTAACTGTAGCTCTACCACTAATACACTACCTTCTACGACTACGGCCGCGAGTACACGGTTTACGGAACAAAAGTCTACGCGCTTGCAGTTGTCAACGAAAGCTCTATGCATGAGTGTCATTCAAAACGAGATGAGATCGATCGACGGGCGCCGATCGACGACGGACCGAGGATCGTCGAGAAGCTTTTCGATCTCTAATGGGCGAGAAAAAAAATCGATTTCCGAGGGAAGGGAGTGTCGAAACGGTGCCGCGACTCGTTTTTCCGTCTCTCTCGAATCGAATGCTGGGTCCGGACAAGAATCGAACATGGTCCGTTCCCAGCGAAGATCGATAAGAAGACGCGCGCGCGATCCGAGCGCGTCCGATCGAAAGAAACGAGCCGCGACGAGATCAATGCGTGGAGGGTGGTTGGAGGTTGAGGGTTTCGGTGAGCGGGGTAGGCGAGGGCTATAAGAGGGTGGGCGGTTGCGGGGGAAGGGGGGCAGGGGTCAAGCGATCGAACAAGTCGAACCGCGAACCGGATATGCGAGACTGTCTACGAATGACGATGATACGCAAATTCGTCGGCAGAAGCATAGTAACCAAGCCAAGCAATCAATTAGTGCGCGCTACGTGCCGGTGCCTGCGAGCACCCTCTTTACTTCGTATCGCGTCGAATCGATTACGTGCTCGTGACCAACGACCGGGTTAATTTACTCACAGACTCTGCGACAAGAACCGCGACAGTGCCAACTTGCTGATTCGATTATTTTTCAGGCCATCCAACATTGCAGAGGCTGCGATTTCCATATTCGATCGTTCCTCTCGAGAACCGAGCTAGATAGACGAGAGAGAATCGTGCGAGCCTGCGTTCGATCCGATGGATCGAGAAAGAGACGAGTCCTGTCGCGGTCGGACTGGTATTATTCCCGAGATCGAACCCGCGTCCTCCACTGCAATTCCAATCCCTCTAATCGATATATTGTGCGTCGAGCGACTCGGACTACCCTTCTCTCGTGTTTCGATACGAATCTGTCTCTCTCTCTCGTTCTTTCGCACTCTTCCTTTCTTGATCTCCTCTCGTTCTCGGTTAGCTCGAATCGGTTCCCCGAGCGATCTCGATGCCGCTCGAACCGCAGCGTTTTCGTTTCTCTGTTTTCGTTTATGTGATTTCGATGCGTCGTACCACCGCTAACGCATTTGTTGATAGGTTGTATCGCATGATTCGCGCGTCCCTCGCCTCCCGTTGAGGTCCGCGAGCCTTCTCCGCGCGATCAACCGAGGAATCGTTGCTTCTGCGACCGGTGATCTCTCGTTGTATCCGTTTCCTCTCGTTTACTCCCGCGCCTCCTCGAGCTACACACTCGGCCACCGCACCGACTCGCAACGAGAGACGCTCGCGAGAGACGAATCGTTAATAAGTTCGATGCTCTTGCGCGTACAAACAGGTAATTCACCCGCTGTTCCTCTTCTCTTCTTTGCCAGACCGCGCCTCCTCCTACCCCTCCTCCTTCTCCTTCTCCTCCTCCTCCTAACTGGTTCCTCCTTCCTCCTGGTTCTCCTCCTCGCGGTTTCTTTCTCCCTTTGATACTACTAGCCCTCCAACCCGCGCCGCTTGTTCCGTCTCCTCGCGAGTTGAGGAACGCTTCGAATTAATCCGACCGGTCGATGCCTAAAGCTAGCAGTTTCCCGATTCTCCTCGATCCTTTTCAACTCGAATCCAATTTCATCTCCGACTCCTTATCTCGTTTCTTTTCGAGCTCTTTCCCTCTTTACGAGACGAGACGCGACGCGACGCAGGCCTGAAAGATCGCTATCGTTCGCTGTCGCGCGCTTCTTAAGAACCTTCTCTCGTTCGAAGAAAATCGATAGAAAAATAACGGTGTACTTTCAACAACGGGATTTACGAAGGTAATAATCGATGATCAACGGTAACAATTTGCCATCTGTTCCGCAGACGTCTATACGCCAGAAGAATGACCACCGTGCATTTTCGGTGTGCGTTCGTTGTGCGAGAGAAGCTTTCGTTCGTTGAAGGAAATCAAATTTTTCGGATCTCTCCGACGCGACGTCCCGCCGTGTCTTTCTTATCTTCTTCTCTCGCTTGCCCTCCCTCTCCTCTCCTCTCCTCTCCACTCCTCTCCTCTCCGCTCCTCGCCACTCGTTGTCTGCTCGAACTATATTTAAGATTGTGAGCGTTTTCGAACGTCAAGAATGTTCGCCGTGCTCCGTCCCCGAAAGCATGAAACTCATCGGAGCGAGCGTGAAACGTCGCGCGTCTCTCCTGCCCTCTTCTCCACCTTCGATCCCCCGGTTACTCTTCTGCGCTCGAATTCGCGATCGCTGTATCGAGAATCAATGGGAGAACGGTACGATCGAACAGATCGCGCGATCACGGACCACCGCCACCGCCACCGTGCCGAGTCGTGTCGAGTCGCGTACAGTCGCGTACAGTCGCGTAGAGTCGCGTAGAGTCGCGTAGAGTCGCGCCAAACAACAGGAACAGAAATCGGTACGCGCCACGCGCAAACGGCACGGCCAATGTGCGTGACGAGGGTGAACTGGATGCACGCGTGCGAGCCACCGAGAAACCGGAGACGCAGAAAAGATCGTTCGTGTCTTCTATCGATGGGGAAGCGGCCTGCTCGGGACAAGGGTAAGCCCGAATCGTTTACCTATGCCGAAGACACGGAATATCTTTTCCGGAATAACGACGGCGCTGCGGCAATCTGTCGCTCGCGGAAAAGCTGGTAAATACAACCGAGGCTCGAGGCTGTTCCGAGTTCCGAGCGACGACGGGTCCGACGTGGAAATCGATGGGAGAGTTTACTTGTCGCGCGAAATTCGCGATCCGAATCGACGGTCGTCGGTTACACGGTGGACGCGCGATCACCCCGCATATCTCTCGTCGCGAAGACCGAAAACGACCACGCGACGATACCGCGATTTGATGTCCGTCAGACGCGAGAACGAACAAAACCGTGCTCCGACAGAACGCAGAGCCGGTCGAACGAACGCAATGGGTTCTCTGTCCAAACCCGAACGAACGAACCAACAAACGGACGAACGAACGAACGAACCGTGTGCTAACCGCGAACTATCGCTCTTCTCCGTGGTGTGACCTACTCGCGTACTGTACTCAGCTGCTTCCAACCCCCAGAATTCACCGCTACCCCTGCGTGCCAGTCCCCACCCCACGGCCAGTCGACTTCTCCTACGCCTCCCCTTCCGCTTGATGCTTTTACCCTTGCTCCTACCTAGCCGTAACTGGTCCTAACCCATCCTGTTCCATCCCCGTGCCATGCTGCGCCGCGCCGCTTCGCTCCACTCCACTCCATTCCGCTCGGTTCTCAGTTCTCGGTTCCCGGTTCTCGGTTCTCGGTTCTCGGTTCTCGGTTCCCGGTTTTCGGTTCTCGGTTCTCAGCTCGCGGTTCCCTTTCCGTGCGCCGTGCCACGATAGAATACCTTTCGATCCCCTACTGCCTTCTGCTACAAGCTACAACCAAGATATCCATTCCCCTCCCTTTTCGACCCCGACCACCACTACCTTTCGCTACCTACCACCACCATCGACTGCCTCCACCACCTCTGCTACCACCTCTGCTACCGCCACAGCCACCGCCACCACCTCCGCCGCCGCCGGCCACCACCACCATCACCTCCATCGTCAGCGTCCTCTTGTCCAGCTATCCTTTGCCGACCAATTCAACATTACAACCACCGTACGCCCTTGTCCTCCTCTCGATATCCACCATTTTCCGCTTTTCCTCATTCCCGTTTCCTCCTTTCGTTCTGCTTCGTAGACCCTGCTTTTTCCCCTCTCTCCATCCCTCATTCTCTCTCCCACCGACCCTCTTTCTCCCTCTCTGGTTCCGTCTTTGTCGTCGCCTCGTTTTAACCCTCTATTCCTGCCCGTCGCCTTGTTCTCGGTATCTTCAATAGTCCACATCCTGTATCCTTCGCTTTCTTTCTTTACCCCAGGCTCTTTCATTCGACCCCCGTACTCCCCCTCGCCTCGCTCTGCCCACCCCCCGAATTATTCCAACTAACGATATACACAGTGGCGCGCAAAAGTCTCCGGACGAATGGACGTTTTATTCTGTGTCGTGGAAGCAAAACATTTCCAACCGAGATAAATGGTAAACAACTTGTTTGTCCTGCATTGTTCTACTCCGCGTATCCTTGGATTCGACGTTGAGCGAAACTCTTTCGAACGCGTAAGCCTCCCGGAAAAATCTGCTCGGAAACTTTCTCACGGTACTGTATACCGCAACTGATCCCTCGCGCTAATAACTTTTAGTTTTACCTCGGAATGGATTAATCAGCTCTTCTCTGACGTTCTCTCCCGATTATCGGTCATCAGCGAGGGTCATCCGTCAAACGTTCTATGAATTTCGAACATGTTCCGTTCCGGCGCGGCGAAGTGCCCGAACCGGCTCTTTTTGCTCCGTTCTCGATCGCAACAATACGCGTTTCCACTGTCGTTCGTTTTCTAAGCGTAATGGCCGCTAGCACCGCGATCCTAATGGTCTACGCTCTATGCCGCGAACATTGGACTCTCGAGGCGCAACAAAATCGATTTCCCGACGCGTGCTACGCTCTCGGTAAAATTTAAACCTTTTGGAGCTCTTTGACCGGAAGCTGCAAACGTTGCACGTCCAAGGAACAATGGCAGAGAGCCGTTGGTCAAAACGGCGCCCATTTAATACGCTGGAACTAACGGATCGGTTAAATCAACTCAGCGTCGCCATTACTCAAACGATACAGACGTTCTTAAAGGAAATTGCGTAAATTTACAAATCGGCAAATCTAAACTAAATTACCGATCAGAAATTCACTTTATCATTCCGGAGACCAATTCTGACGATACTTCGTTTGTATATTCTTCGGATATATAGTACATTTTCTTCGGATAAATCGTAAAATCCTGAAAGCGACAGATTTTCACGACAGCGACGCGGCGCACAGCTGGCGCCAACGGAGTCGAAATTAAAATCCCTTCGATCCGACTCTTTGATCTGCCCGCTCGAGCCGCGTTCTTCCGCTGCAGGTATCCGCGAATCGTTGCGAACAACCGAACGAGCGATCGAAGCGAATACCGTAACATCAGCCAGGTATAGTATACAACGTAACAAGTGGCATCTGTTGCGTGTCGTCGATTTAAGTGCTACGAAACACTCGACTACTTGGCACTCTTCCAATTGGCACCTTGTCGGGAACAACGGAAGTTACGGAGCGCACCGGATTCGCAGTTTTTCGGGTACGCAATTTTTCGGCGCCATGGCCCCGCGAGTTCTGTATCGAAAGAGCTCGGGTTCGCTCCCCTGAAAGGACCACTGGAAAAATTTGGCAATCGGCTGACGCGATGGGAAAGCGCAACGTCCGCGTCCGTCGAGAACGTTCCCATCTCCGACGCGACGCGACCAATGTTCGGTCCGAGATCGCGCGGTTCTTCGCTACGGAATACACGCGTATCGATCCGAGCGGAGAGTCAAACGACGTTTTCCGTTTCTCGAGAGGACGGACGACCCTCGACGAGTCGTTCAAGATCGTTTATCTCCGTTTCATCCCAGTTCGGCCGGCTATTTTTCCGCAAACGCGCTCCTCGAAAACAAGAACGTCTCTCGCGGAGAAAGGTTCGATCCTCCTCTTCCTCTCTTCACCTCGAACGCTTCGAAGTGCTCCAGGTTGTCGATAGACGATAACGGGGTAGTAATTACCGGCAATTACGAGACAGCCGTCCACCGTGCCTCTCGGCAACATGCGACCGCGTTTCGCGACTCAGCCCTTCGTTACGTCGCGTCGCGCCGATGGAAAGGAATCGAGAGCGTGGACGAGCAATTTTCCAAGTGGGAACGCCGCGGCGCGCCGTGACCGCTTACGTAATTGCGCTTATTATTTTTGCGCGAAATTTCCTCGACCTCGTTACCGCTTCGGTCGATAATACTCGCAGCTCGCGACGAACGGGCGGCGAGTTATGGAGTTTACCAACGCGATGTTAAGCGTCGCGACGGCCAGACTCTCTTCCACTCGCACCCCCCTTATCGCACCCTTATCGTTGCCCGTTGGTCGCGGTTCGAGAGGGTAGCGGAGAGTGCGAAAGACTCGTGGACTGCCGAGGCGAGTGAGAAAATAGAATCTGTTGTTATGCGTGTTTGCTTACCCGAACACCTTCGTGCTAATAAGCGGAGTGGTCAGAGTCAAGAAACCGTGTTTCCGGTCCGCCAACCCGCCGTGCCGGTCCTCCAAAAAATCCTCCCCGCTCACGGCCACGAAGTCCTCGTTCTGCTGTTTCAACTTTCTTGTTCGGACATAGAGCCAGGCAGCCAGACCGAGGAACACCAGTACCGCCAGGCCACCGAACGTCCCGAAAATCGCCGTCAACATCACCCCCGTATCCGCCATGCCAACCTTCAAGAGAAAAACGTACCCTCAAGTAAACACACCAATTAATTCGGCTGCTATCGATCGCTTCCGACCGTCTCGCTTTCGCTCCTCCGATCAACAACCGTAGCCTTGCCGCGAACTCCGACCAAAACATTTTTATCGGGAACGATGCGTAACGATGGCTAGTTGGAAAAAAGTTCGTCCGAACTTGTCCCGGACGCTGTTTTATTTAACGAGCGAATCGCCACTTGTTTTCATAACTCGTTGGCAACGATCTATCTATAACCAATGTGGTCGGTGTAAAAATAATCCTTCGGTTATAAAACAATTGCTGCTTCTAGTTGCAAATGAGTTTCACAGTATCGAGGCAAGTGAAACTTTCTATTCGACACCATTTATTTTTAAACGATTTAACGCGGGCTAAACCATATCATCCTGTTTGTAAAACTTTAATGTGTTCCTCGGGTTTCCTGGTTCGAACCTAATCGAGAGGACCGACGCGACGCCCGACAACGTTAAAAATAATCCCGGCCGCTCAACGCGCCATTATCCCGATTTCTCGTCTGTCGTGTTTCTCGCTTGTTTAAGGAGAAAGGATTCGGTTCGTCGAGGACGAGCGAAAATAAAGGGAAAAGGCGACTATCGATTTCTTCGCGATGATGGAGCGTCGAATTTCACAAAAAGCCCCTGCCTCCGCGTCGCGCCGTGTCGATTCGAGTAACAAAAGGGGAGGGACAACAAATAAGCCAATTTCTTTTATTCTCCCCACTCTCTGTTCTTTCTTGTTTTTCTTTTGTCCTTGGACCAGGTAGCGAGCGCCACTTTCACGATCAGAAGTATGTGTACACAAAATTCAAGGGTTCGCGGCTGTGTTCGGGGCGACTTCTAGGCCTCCGCGTGACCTCTATGCTTTTAAAGCTATTCTCAATAGGACGAGGACTATTCCTTTGCCATTCTAGAACGCGAAACCAGCATGTCGATTGCTCGAATCAATCATCCGCAGCGGCAAACAAATTCGACCCTTCTCGCACATTATTTTTATCGGTAAGTAAGCGTTCGGGCTCGTTCGTTTCGTTAACCTTCGATCGAACGCGTTTCAGCGAGGCGTTCTCCGCCAATTTTTTCTCTATCCGCTCGTTTCTGAGGGTCCGGTTGAGCGTTAATTAAATTTTGCTTAAGTCCGTGCAATTTAAGAAGCTTGGAACCAGGATTGGAACCACCGTAAAAAGTCTCGACCTTTTAGTTCTTTCTTGGCCAAGCAAAACACGGTGACACGATGAAATTTTCGTGATCGATGGTTCAGCAATTAACGCGTTGTTTGCGAAAGCATTCGAGTGTCGACGAAGCTGTGTGCTCGCCACGAGCAGGCGGACGCATACATCTTTAAGCGAGTCGCCTGGTTGGTCTTTTTCGCATTCGATTATATATATATATACAAAGTACGCGATTAAATTTTGTGCTACTTCGCTTATATGCGGTAACGTCAAGTGGGCGACGGCGGCCTTTAAACTTATCTCGAACGAGGAGCAAAGTATAGCTAAAGCAGAGCATCATCGACGGCAACTCCTCCTCATCCTGTCGATTTTTTCTCGCACTTCCTTCCCCGGAATTGTTTCAGCTACGTTACTTTCATCTAATTAAAGACACGTCTCTTATGTTGCGAAGCACGCGCAAACCCGATGATCCGACTAATAATCGACCATTATATTAATAACAATAATCCGCTGAGCTGATACGAGAGGCCCTCTTTGTCTCTTCCTCTCTCTCTCTCTCTTTTCCCGTCCATTGGCAAACTTTGGAAAACTTCGACGCGTGTTTACGATTTTCATTACGTTGCTCAATGCAAGGGAAATGCCTGTAACCGACAAGATAAGCGACGATGCTATAGAAAAAGTTTTACCAACACAGGGAGAAGTGTCCCCGAGAATCGGAACCGAATGTATTTTCTGGTACAGTGACTCGAATTAATATTCGGACACTCTTAAAAAGACGATAACTTTTTTAATATTGTACTACACGATTTTACCTTTTTTGGGAAATTAGAGCAATTAGTTCGCTGCAGAATTTGAAAAAAAATGTTTAAAAAATTGCAATTGATCGGAATTGTAGAAAAAATATTAAAAGTTGCATCTTCCAACTTTTTTATGTGGGCCTATATTGAAAATTTAAAAACTACGTTTTGTAGATCCGTGTCAATTATATGCACCGTGAAAGTTTCATTGAAATCGGTTGATGCGGGAAAAAACGACAGGCATTGAAAGATGTAAGAATCCTTAGATTTATTGTAGTTGGAGGCCGAAAATCGTGAAAATCTGCTATTTTTACCATCTTTGAACGTTTGTAGCTCATTGCAACGTCGACCGATTTTGACGAAATTTTCATTAAAAAGTTGGTTTACCACCTCAGCTGGTAAGTCATAACTAGACTGCGAATATTTAGGCAATTTTTTTTATAGACAATTTTTAACAAAGTGGAATGAAATAAAATCCAATTTTTAATGGGAACGGCGTTTTTAGATTCAATACAAATAAAAATCGCACTATATTCTATCGAATGTTATATTCCAGTATTTTTTGAAAAAATTTTCAAGTCATAAATACATACGGTGACCCGAATTAATATTCAGACGGTCTATAAAACACGATAACTTTTTTAATATTGTACATTTTCAGTATTTTCAGAATATGTTTAATTGACACAGATCTACAAAACGTATTTTTTAAATTTTCAATATAGGCCCACATAAAAAAGTTGTAAAATACAACTTTTAGTATTTTTTTCTACAATTCCGATCTATTGCAATTTTTGAGAAAATTTCTTATCACCTCCTGTAGTAAACTAATTGCTCCAGCTTCCCAAAAAAGTTCAAATGGTATAGTACAATATTAAAAAAGTTATCATCTTTTTCAGAGCGCCCGAATATTAATTCGGGTCACTGTAGATCAGAATGGCTGTCCTCGTGTTATCGTGCGCGGAGAACCCAATAGAAATTGGGTTGGCAAGAAAGTAGTTTCGATGTTTTAAGGTGAAATAAAACCGAATCTTTCTATTCAAGCAATGAACTGTAATCAATAAAATATTTTCCATTGTGTTCGATGATCTTTTGCCATCTTTCTGATTGCTTCATAATTCCGCGCTCATAAAACTTCTGGTCCTTATCGGCAAAAAACTGATCCAAGTGCGATTTCAGGTCATCATCATCACCATTGTGTTTTGCCACATGCATCTTTGATAACACGTAAAAAATTATTGGAGCTTGT
Organism: Lasioglossum marginatum; assembly: GCA_028455795.1. Lineage (NCBI taxonomy): Eukaryota > Metazoa > Arthropoda > Insecta > Hymenoptera > Halictidae > Lasioglossum > Lasioglossum marginatum. Next base: position 1,311,012 of record CM052266.1, on the reverse strand, counting down.
TTGGGAAGCGTTGTCACATACACCATATAGCCCGGACATTGCACCATCAGATTATTATTTATTCCGAAGTTTATAAAACTCTTTGAATGGTAAAACATTCGCTAATAATAATGACCTGAAATCGCACTTGCATCAGTTTCTTGCCGATAAGGACCAGAAGTTTTACGAGCGCGGAATTATGAAGCTATCAGAAAGATGACAGAAAATATGTTATTAATTAAAGTTCATTGTGCTTGAATGAAAAAAAATGGCTTTTATTTCACCTTAAAATACCGAAATTACTTTCTTGCCAACCCAATATAATGTTTCGAAGCCGGTGGCTGGCCGAGTGAATCAATCCCTATCCGAACCTAAATTCTCCGGGACGATCAACGAGCTTGAGAAGTATTCGTAACGAAAACTTGACCACCTATTTTTACGCGAGACTTACGCATGGCAATCAATATCGAATCATCGAAAGAACGATAAGTGGAATTGACTCGGGCGATTTCTCAACGGGGAAACGGAAAGAGTCTCGAATGCAGCGCAGGTTGAAATCGAGTTCCCAGAAACCCGGTCATTGACATAAAGATTGAACGTTTCAGTGTTAAATCGTTTATACTCGGCGCGTAGTTTCAACCCAGTTTTAACGTTTGCGCGAAAGACTTCAATCGTTTAATTTGAAACTTATATTTCACATGTACGTCTCAAGGTCTAGTTTGATAGTCCTTCTTTTTAGACCTATTTACAACATACTTCTCGAGGACGCGTTCATTTAAAATCTGAAACCGATTGTCTACCAACTGAAATGATCGAACACGTACCGAGAATCGAGAAAGCTAGCGAAGCAGATCCAGGCATAGCATTCGAAGGGTTAACGTTCTTCGAGGAGAAAAACAACCGTTCCATGGGCCGCGGTCGGATCAATTAGCGAGACCGACTTTCCAATATCCTCAATTTGACTCCTATTCATCAAAGGAGCCATTGTCTGAAACAATGGTGATCGACGGCTTCGACTCATTGTCAGCGGTACCATGATATAGTTTTCGTAACTTGGTTACCGTTCCCATCTGCTGCGTATTCGGAACGTGTCGGGTCGGGCCGCTACGTTCCGTATCCCGTCGGGTCGCTTCGGGTTATGTCGGGTCGCATCGAGTCTGGGTTGGGTCGAAATGTCATCGATACGAGGTCGCGTAACCTCTACGCTCTACGCCGATACGCGATTATTCCGAGTGTTTTAACAAGTGCGTGTCGTTCCTTGAGGACCTATCTGACCCGCCTACACAACAGTCACGATTCACGGTAGAAATGCTCGCACATCTCGCATGCTCGACACCGCTTAAATCCCCCATTTCAAGTCAAGACAGTCCTGGATCGTCCTGGTATTTCACCCTGCTGAGGAAGCACATGAAACACCTGTCGTGAATAGACAACAGAAAATGTTCTTCGCATTAGGCATAAATAGCTCAATTTTTCGAGAAAAAGTAATCGCGAGGCGATTAGGTGTCCCGATTCATGAGGAGAATGCTGAATCTTGGGAATTATCATTCCGCGACGAGCAGTGCGCAATGTTACAGCGATCGGGGGGACCGAGTTCGCCGAGCAGGAGGACCTTTGGAGTCCTGTGTACACGCACGAACCGCTCCATGCCTCGACTTTGCATTACCGCCGACCAATGACTTCGTTACCGATGGCCTTGACCATGGCTCGACGGGAACCGCTTCAGCATTTCGAGACTCGAACTGGTCGCGATCGATAAAACATTTTCTCGAACTTGTCTTTCGCTGACTTTGCGGATCGTTGAACCGAATCCCTTGGAAATAGATACGGTCCAGAGGTTGCATATACCTAGGGGCAACCCGTTCAAGCTAGGGTTAAACGGTAGGGGTTCCTTCAGACTTGGACAGCGCTGTCGATTATACAAACTTGCTCGCGCGAACGTATCGTTAAGATAAAAAGGAGGCATGTGCCTGGTGCCTAGGTATATGCAACCGCATAAAGGTGCGCTCACACAGAGGAGCCGTCTCCTGGAACCGGGGCCAAAATCCATAAATTTCGAGAGCGGGTTGACGGCTCCCTTCTGTGCACAAAAAGAAGGAGCTGTGGAGCCCATGGAAACCTTCTTTTTGTGCACGCACAGCAGGGAGCCATCAACTCGCGCTCGAAATTTATGGATTTTGGCTCCAAAGCCGTGCTCCCAGTATAAACGCACCTTTAAGGAGCCCGGCTGTGTGCACCGTTTCCGAGGACACGACATTAGGTACTCTGGTCACGATTACTGGCAATGGAACCGCAATAGAGTCTGCGGCAGGACATTCGTCGTTTGCGAACTTAATTAGACAAGACCTCTGGAGGAATCGATGGGAATCGAACAACGGCTCGTTCAGCAATCTAAAAGCATCTGACGCGACGCGTCATCGGGATCAGATATAGCTCGGTTCCAAGCTTAACCCAACTCGCAGCACGCCGTCGATCGATGCTGCTACTTCTTCACGGCTTATCCGTTCTCGCTTCTCTCGAGATCCGATGCAACGTTTACATTCGATAAGACGCGAACCAGGGAAGATTGCGTCGTACGAATATTCCTGCTGTTGCTGCTTGCTGTTGACGTCGACGTCGACGGTCCATGAACGATTCGAGTACGCCAAAATGCGACCCTGTCCCGTTCGCGGACCAATCAGAAACCGGAAGCGGGAAACAGGAGATCGCTCCCAGTTCCTTTTCCGGTTACTAGCGTGGATGCTGCGGTCTGGGATGCTGCGGTCTAGGCTGGCTGCGCTAACTCGAAAATCGCAAATCGTATCCCCCGCAAACAGGCAGGCTATCACGAGCTAGCAAATCTTTGAGACGAGAGAAAGAAAGAGAGAGAGAAAGACGAAAGGAGCGGCAACGAAAGAATCGAATCTTGCTGGGTCGTACTCACCACGAAGCAGAGGAACAATCCTCTGTGACTCGTGCCGAATTCAAAGAACGATTACCGCGGCAAACGACATTTATGCGACACGGTGCGCCCCTGTGCAACCGCGTTCACAACCGTGTTTTTCACCGCGTTCCCGAAAAATCTCTCACCTCCCTTCCCTTCTCTCCGCCGTGTCGAACGGGAACACGAGGAGCCGGTGAATCACCGAAAAAAAAGACGATTCTAGAGAACTTCACCGAGCGGTATCGAAGGAATTCGGGGAGAAATAACGAATGAGAAACAGAACGGTCGCCGAGGATAGAGTTTTGCTGAACGAGAAAGAGAGCGTGCGAGAGAACGAGAGAAAGCGTGCCGAGAGAGAACGAGTGCTGCAACTTGCGAGAGACCAGCTGGAGAACAGCGGGAAGGAGCAGGGACAGTTGCGTGATGTTTTTGTGAGTCCTGTTAGGAACAACAGAGAGGAATAGAGACGGCGATAGAGAGAACGAGGAACGGGTAACAAAGAATGAAGAATAGCGAAAAACCTGAGATAGGTGGATAGATAAGAGAGAGACAGAGAAATAGAGAGAGCGCGCGCGCAGAGATAGACAAGATAGGAGTCGACCATACGACAGCGTTCCAGCGACAGCGATGCAAACGCGTAGTCGTGAAAAAGAGTCTGAAAATGAAGAAAGGATTGAGATAAGAGAGGAACGGCAACCGTGTGACAGACAGCGTCGCGACGCACTGCTGCTTCGACGCCGTGAACCCCCACCGTCGCAACCCCAGTAGCTTTCCACCCGTGTACCGGCTCTCTTTCTCTCTTTCTCCCTCTCACGTTCTCTCGCTCCTTCGCTCCTTCACCACCGGTCCCCACCTTGCCGACTATCGTACACCTTGCGAATCCTTCCCCAAATCGCGGACGTGCGAGTTTCTTTCCCCCCTTTTCCCCACTCCGTTCCTTGGCACCGACGAATTCCATCCCCTTTCCCGCGACTCCAAGAATTTCGCAAATTCGACGACCGAGGGAAACGCTTACCCTTGACGTTCGATGATAAATATACATTCGCCCGTCGATGATCCCGATGACGAGGCAGGCGCTGCTTCGTCATCGTTTTTCTAGCGAACATAGTTGCTCGATGTACCTGCATGATTCGTCGTTGTAGAGCTCTCGAACTCGATCGATCGTAAACCACTCTTCTGCGTAGAAGATACTCTTCAAATTCGAGAACTTTCCCGTGGTTTCTGCGAGGTACGATCGTATCAGTAAACGGCGACGACTTACCTAAAGTACCCGCTTTAGTCGGGCATCGCAGACATTGTAATAAAGATTGCGTGAGATCCGAATAAACGCGGCCTCGTTATCTTCGTGTTCCCAGCGTTAAATCCCCGAATTAAGAGAATCACGTCGACACAACCTGATTCGACGATATCGCGCCGTTGCAACGCCGGCATCGTGAACGTGGTCAATCTTCCTCAGCCCCAATTAACGATCTTCAGCAAAAAATAATTTTTCCCTCGGCAGAGACTTCATCCCCTGTGGAAGCTCGAACCGTTTAATCGACCGGAACACTCGTTCCAAGTCGGGAGCGTTCCTTTGAAATTTTAATGGGCAGAAGGGTCTCATAAAATGTAAGAGTATATGTATACGGTACGGCCTCTGTACTCTGTACTACATCCTGTATCTTGTGCAGCAGTCTAAGTCTTAGCAGTTAGCATCCGTTTCCGATTCGGAAATTTGTTGGCACGGGCAACCTTTTGATAGCACGTGGACGGACTCGATAACACGATAACACGACAACCGGCGGCGGTGAAACAACAGTTATCGATCATCGAAGAGATCCGATGTCGTTCGTCGAGTAACGAGAGAATCATCGGTGTTCTGTGCGGTCGAGTAGGGGAGGGTATATCGGCGCGGGGGACGCTGCGAATCGGGATGCAGAAAAATGCTGCTCCAGTTTTATTCATCGTCGACGAGCCTCTTTCAATTTCCAGCATGCCACGTGTCATTTACTTTTTCCTTTTTTCTTGTATTCAAAGCTCTAAACGCGGTCCGTGAAATACACAAGCGAAAAACCGGTTCTTCGGAGCACGAAATTTCCGCGAGATACGAATCGGCGGATCCCCCTGCTATCGGTATAGTTATTTTATTGTATAAGAATAGGCACCGCGAAGACAATGTTTCGCGTAACGCGTCCTATCCGTTCGGCTCAGTTGACCCAAATACACGTTGACTTCGTGCCGCTATAATTTCACCGAAAATCGAAATTACGATAGAACACGCCACGCGAATGTGTGTCGAAGCGTCGATCGCTGAACCAGAGAGGAAATAACATTTTCGTCTCGATTACATACAATTCCACAATCCACTCCATATTTAACCCTTTGTAATCGGTGCACTTTAACTCGAAAATTCATTTTTTTCATTTTATGAATATGAAATTGATATAATATCTCAATACTTAAATGTTTAGTAATAGATTAGATATCAACATATTTAATAATGTAAACAATATTTTGAATAATGGCACAGCAAGTTTTAGTAGTACCTCAGAGTCACCACTCGAGTGCTAAGCTTCCTCTTCCAAATTAAGAACGTCATTTCTAATAGTCTCGAGAAACTGTACAGCGATCTCATTAAAAAATTATTCTTTTAGTCATTTCTCGTTACGTACACACAGTCGCACGAAAAGATAACACAACCATAAATATTAATAATCTCTATTTACATATTTAATAATGGGCTGAACTTTTTCACGCTTCTCAAATTCCACCATTCGATTCGATAATGATTTATATACAGTGGCCGGAATTAATATTCGGACGCTCTAAAAAAGACGATAACTTTTTTAATATTGTGCTATACGATTTGAACTTTCTTGGGAAGCTCTAGCTTCCCAAAATTCATTTGTAGGGTAAACTGTACAATGATTGGAACCCTAAGCCAAAATCGTAGTAAAAATCTTTTTATCTTTTCTTGAAATGTTTGAGCGAGCTTAACTTGCTATTATTATAAGCTAAAAGAGATTTTTCAAAATCAAACAGTTTTACGAGTCATAAATCTTTTATTATAAAATATATTCAGCGAATAACAATCGTAAGACAAATAGTACAGTCATTGGCACAGTAGGAAGTAAATGTTAAACAGGCTATTTGTTTTATAATTAAACATATACGCACTTATTACATCTGTAGTACAGTCCGAAATTAAGTTATAAAGCGATAAAGTATACATACTCGTAACGAAAATTTTAATAAAACACTATTTACACTGCACTGTGGTCATCCGTTGGTCTTACTGGATGTACCAGCGTTGCTAACAGTCATATGTGGAATTCTGTTTGAAAATTTACAACGTTGCTTTGAAATATAAATAAGAAGCAATATAAACTGATTTTCTATACCAGGAATTCTTAATATTTGCCGTTTAAATCAAAAGTGCCAATAACTACTGCAATGCCAGCAATAGTAGTTTAGCCTACGTAGTTCTTGTAATAAGTTCATGTTCGTATATACGCTACTGTGCAAAAGAAAGAAGCACCCAGTATAATCATAAGATATAATGACAAACAATATCTTTATATAGAGATTGTATTGTACAATGATTGATCTATTGCATTGAAAATATCAGGTAATCCGCAATAACACATATCCTCAGAACTATTCGATTAAACAGCGGAATCCTTTTTCAAAACTTACTGTGTTCTTATTTGATCTTTTACGCTTTTCTATTGAATATGGCCGGGTGCTCTTTTCTTTTTCACAGCAGTTTACATGCCGTTTACGTAGCCATTTTTTACATCATTTTTTTCCTTTTCCGCGCTCTTTCTTCATTTTCTTTGTGCTGCAATACGATTTCGTACGATTTGCTGTACGACTGTGCGCTTGTTTGTGATCTCTTTTTCAAACTGTCTATGGAACTTGTCGTTCACCTTACTCGTACGACAAATCGTGTCGTCGATGAGCCGTTTAAGCTTTGAACGGTACGAAATCGTTTGATCGCGTACGTAAATCTACAAGTGTAGTTAATTTCGATCTGTGGACGTTCTTCGAGCACAGAGATGACTCTATCTACGATGAGGAAGAGGCTCGAGACTCTCGATTCGATTCCAAAGTCTCGCTTGACCGCATTGTTCGGAAAAACCAGCCACATCACGTCGCGCAACGCGACAGATATATCTGATAGCGACGATAACAAGCGATTTTTATTCCATGACGCGATCTCTGCGGAAAGTGAAACGTTGTCCGAACTTCACCGACGCGCGACGTTCTCGCGCGACGAAAAGATTCAGCCGCTCTCGGGGAACTTCGGAACGGAGTTTTGCGGGGAGTCCCGCCGCGAGCGAGCGTTGTCATTGTTCGTCGGCCTCGTCTTCCGAGATCTTCATTTACCTAAGGCACGCCTGAGGTCTCTATTTAGAACCGCGTCAACTTCTCCGTTATCGGGAACTCTCTTTTCACTCTGCGTCCTCTGTTAAATCGCTCCAGAAGCTGCGGCGCGTTCGACCAGTTTAGATCGACTTATTGTTCCAGCGAGCGAAGAAAACGAGGATCCAGCGATTTGGTAGCGAGTAGCAGAGGGTAGAACGAGCATCGAGCAACCATGCGTGTCGCTGTGGGTCCTTTGGGACTGTTGCTGTTGCTGACTCTGGTGCAGTTTTCGCAACAGGTAAAAGCACGTTGCAACTCGCCTAGGAATTCGAAGCCGACACGCATCCATTGCTCTAATTCGCAGGTGACGGAGCCGGACCGAAAGGATTATTATGTCGGGGCTGTGGTAGAATTCGCGCCATACGTCAACCCTAAGAACAGCCTGGCGACTCTGCAGACGAACGTGAACAACTATACCGATTTCGCGGAGCAGGCGAAACAACAGGTGAGCCTTCGCTCGGTGATTTCGTATTCGGCATTTTGTATTCGCGTGTATGCGTTTTTCAGGGCGCTGACATTATAGTGTTCCCGGAGGACGGATTAACGTCGTATCAACTGCCGCCGAAATCCCACATGGATCCGTGGACGACAGCTATACCTTCCCCCAAGGAAGAGTACGTTCCGTGCACGGGGAATCGGAGCGATGTCAGCCAAGTAAGTCAGTTACCGGGAAGCTTCTCTCGAGCAGCGTGTAAGCACTCGAAACTCGTCTGAAGACGTTCGTCGATGTTTGCGCAGACATTAAAGCAGCTATCGTGCGCGGCGCTGACAAACAGCATTTATCTGGTAGCAAACATCGCCGAAAAAGGTTGCCCTATTGCCAACGCCGTGGAATGCACCGACAACTGTACGATCTACCACAACACGAACGTAGCATTCGACCGAAAAGGGAAAATAATAGCCAGGTGACTCTCTCTCTCTCTTTCTCTCTGATAGGCCTAATTCAGACACAACTTTTCCTATAACTTGTAAAACTCGAGCAATACATACATATGTCCCATACATATTGTATGCGCGATTGTGCTTGTTACTCGGCTCCTTGATCGATTAAAGCAATCAAATATATTACAGTCCGTATTACCGAAGTAGGTGCAAGTCATACGATTCAAAGTTTGAACCGGGTTAAGAGTTCAAGGGATAAAGACTAGCTAAGCGTGACTGGTTTCGGTTGCGCGCAGGTACCGCAAGGTTAATCTCTACAACGAGCCGCAATTCGAAGTGGTCAAGCCGCCGGAAATCGTCACCTTCGACACTGATTTTGGCGTCAAGTTTGGCACGTTCATATGCTTCGACATACTATTTCCGGTGCCGGCGCTGAATCTGACGAGGCAGCTGGGAGTTACGGACATCGTATACAGCACCGCCTGGTTCTCCGAGGCACCGTTTCTTACAGGTAATTTCTTCGGCCCGGTAAACCGCGACAGAATATTCGAGCTCAAGTTCTCTTTCAGCCATTCAAACGCAATACGGATGGTCCTACGGCGAGAACGTGAATATGCTGGCGGCCGGGTACAACAATCCAAGATCCGGAAGCGCCGGAAGCGGCATTTATTTAGGTAGGCATTACGCTGTTTGTAATAAAAAGTAATGGTCATCCGTCCCAGGGGTGAATCTACACGTTTGGACCGGTGGATATTTGTAAAAGAAACTTGCTGCAAAATTGTTGAGATTCGCGTTTACATCAACACCTTCTCACTCATCGAGAAGAGAAAGAATTTGAAAGGAACCATATGTCACAAACAAATAATTATTCCGATATAAACTGTTAAAGTTTTCGCAAAATTTGATTGTGTGGAGTTATACGTATAGACAAAAGCCTACTACATACTACAGTCCACCTGATGGTGGACAGCGACCGTGTCGATGACACAAAACAAATAATCTAAAGGGACAATTTAATTTAATAATTTAAAGGGACATTCATCGCTAGTCCCGTACCGAGTCATCATTGTCTCCCTGCACATTCAGATCATAAATTTGAAGTTGCACAATATTAAAGGAAACCTCATATCCATTGTTATACATAAGAATATTAATCCTACATTATAAGATATTAATGTAAACCATAGGTACTTGCAAAAACTTTGTTTGCGGCATATATAGGTGTTGATGTAAAAGCAGACTTTGACAACAATTTTCTTTGGTATAAACAATTTTGCGGCAAGTTTCTTTTACAGATGGATAGTACATACACTCGCACGTCACCGGACATTCGTGCAGCGCATTTTTGAAAGTTTCTCGACATTTTTCTTTCGTCCCTGGATCGGCATCTCCGAGCTCCGAGCGGATCCAGACGACTCCTGCGTATTATTTAAGTTGATCCGATCTCTTTGGGATTTTCCAGGTACCGATGGAATAGCTAGCGCGACCATCACCGAGAAATCGCAAAGCCGACTGCTCGTCTCTCGGGTGCCGAAAAAGACACCGGCGGCACATTCTGATGAACTATCGTCCCCAGAAAAAGATCCGTCATCGGACAAAATTGACAGTTGCTACCGGATGAACGCCACGGCGGATGTTGTCCTCGGGGTTCGCATTATGCGCGACAACATCCAGTCGTTCGAGACCGTTGCATTGAACGAGACGTCGTTCAACGAAACTGTTTGTCACCGGGACTTCTGTTGCAATTTTCGTGGCAGCAAGGCTTCCGACAGCAACGAGGCGTCAAGCATCTATCGCGCCGTCGTTTTCAACGGATGTCGCTTATATGGCGCCGCGGTGGAAGCCGATATTCGAGTGTGCGCGTTGACGCAATGTTCCGACGAATCGGTCGCGTCCTGCGGCGTTGTTAAACCGTCGAACGTGACGTTCAACGATATTGAAATAACCACGACCGACCGCAATTTGACCAGAGTGCTACTAGCATTACCTAACGCGTTGAATTCCTCGCTGCTTCCGTTCGAACGATGGATCTACTCTAAAGTAACTACTGAAAACGCAACCAGATATACGATCACCCTCAAAGAACCGACCAGCGACATATCTACCTTCGGCATATACATGCGAGACTTGGGAAAACTATCCAATGGAACCGCCGGATTATTCTCTCTTTCTACGATCATCCTCCCAATCTTGATGACCACAGTCTGCTTGCTCGCGAATCGACGCTAACTGTTCGCAGATGTCTGTTTGGTGTCGTGTAGCGGTGCGAAGAAGCGAAGATCGCACGCCTTGATATGCAATTTGATTGTAAGGCCTTCCGCACACGGGTCGATTGTAATCGCGTTTTCAAGTTCGTACGTCTTGATCGTCATGTACGATCCATGCGACGGACGCGACTGCCATCTGCACACTGGTCGATTTTTTCTCAAGGCAAATGACATGAATTGCACAAACTTACCTCCATGAGACGCATGAATCGTATGATCCACTCGATTTTTCTTCGCTTCCGATCGCACGAGACGAGAACGAGGAGATTTCAGTCGAGCAGATTTCAGTCGATCACAAATCGACCCGTGTGCGGACCCCCTATCATTTGCATAGGAAGTCAAGTGAAGGGTTGAGACTCACGCGACTAGGATCGCGTAGACCAGATCTACGATCAACCCGTGTGCGGACGGCCTTAGGGCCCGTTCAGACACGGCGGAAGCCGCGCGATTTTTGTTTTCGATTGTTCAACCGCGCGGTCACGTGTGAACGAATACATAGACGCTAATGTAAATAAGGTCCGCGCGTGTCTGACCGGGCCCTTAGATACACGCTATGCAGACGCGAGTTTAGCAGAAACAGATTTCACGACGCGAGATTCTAATCGATGATTGCGAGCCAACTCTATGTACGATAGGCCAATGCTCGGAAACGGTTTGAAACTGTTGCGACAATCTGTATCGAGTTCTGTGTTGTTTCACGTGGTTGCACGGTTAATTTCGACTGTTTTCCAAACAGTCGAATGTTAACCATGACGCCCATGACACGGATCACAGCTTACAGATAACAGATCACAGAAAACGGTATAAAATGGCGTGCTTTAGGGTACCGTCGACCGATCTCTCCGCGTCGATCCGAATATTTGGTAGCTGTCTAAACGCAAGTTTCGTTCGGCTGCGAAACCGATACGCCCACTCGGATCTACCGAAAGTCACATTTCAAGAATACCGCAAGAAATCTGTTCGAGATCCCCATGTGTCTGCAGCAAAATCCGTGGATGAACGAAGAGTCAAAGCCTCCGTGTCGTCTTTTGGTGGGTTCCTTCTTCCGGGCCATCATTTTCGAACCACAATCGCATCCTTTTGAAAATGTTCTATTTGTTCGGCGTGACCTTCGGATAAACTACCTCTATTATACAAATATCAAAGAATAATCGTACGCATCGATTTTAAAACATCCCATTGAAAATAAAGAAAGTCAAATAATGAAACAACTGGAAATTGTACACGTTGTTCTACGTTGAAGCACGATGTCCTACACTCTAAAACGAATCGAACAATGAAACGTAAACCTGTTGGCTAACCAAGAAAATTCGTGCCGATTTTGGAATCATCGTAAATGGTTGTCTAGCTAAATCAGACAATAGTTACGTGAGCACAAAAGTGTTCGACAAGCTTTCATGTAAGCGTACACAAGCTTTTAATCGATACAGCGCATGCATGTACAGTTTAATAACGACAAAATCTAGAAACGACACGGACAATCTTGTTTAGCCGTAGCTTTTCCTATATAGTTAGCGTCGCATCGCTATACTAAGCACCCATGGGCCATGGTACATTCGATACCAAATATATCCATAGTGCGTGTACAAATATTCGTCCACCTTTTAAACACGAATAATTTTTTCAAAATTGGACCCGACAGCTTGAGTTTTTTTGAGACGTTAGAAGGATTAGTTTACCAGCTAATGTGTGAATAATGTACTTTTTTTAAATTGTTACTGGTCGCAATTGCAATAACAAAATAACAACTTAAAAGGAAACTTACTTACACATTAGCTAGTAAACTAATCCTTCTAACGTCTCAAGAAGACTCAAGCTGTCGAGTCCAATGTTAAAAAAGTTATTCGTGTTTAAAAGGTGGACGAATATTTTGTACACCCACTGTATGTATACGGCGATCCATTTTTCTCCTGGTCACGTGACTGTTGCCAGGTCATCGGCATGCGATTTTAACGAGAGAAAACGGCGGTATTCGCAGAGGGAGAAAGCGAGAATGATGTAATGGTTATCTCGTTGACAGTGTTCAGCGTTGCAGCCATGTACGGATTGAAGTCTCACATCTTGCACTACCTTCTGTTCTTATCACCGTCGCGGGATGTCCTAGCGGAGGCGCAGACCGAAATTAGTTTGCAAAATATAACCGTAGGCAAAGTGTTGGTCGTGAAGTGGCGGGGAAAACCGGTTTTCGTGTATCACCGGTAAGCCTTCCAGGAAACGATCGAGTTTTCCCAGAGTTTTCCTGATTATCTTGATTTTCCTGTACGCGGTGTTTCAGCCCACAATCCATTATAGATCAAGAGAGACAGGTGAGCCTCTCGGAATTGAGGGATCCGGAGTCCGACGAGGAAAGAGCCAAAAGGCCCGAGTGGTTGGTCGTGATTGGAATTTGCACGCATCTCGGATGCATTCCGATCCCGAACGCTGGCATTATCCCCGGAGGGTTCTATTGTCCGTGTCACGGCTCGCACTTTGACGGATCTGGTCGCATACGTCGGGGGCCGGCCCCCACCAACATGGAAATACCAGAATACGAGTTTCTCGAGAACAACGCTATCCTCGTTGGTTGATATCAACGTCGATCCAATCCCAATTATCCGTTTTTTCATCCCTCCAGTTTTCCTCGTTTCTCGTTCTTCGTTTAATTCTCGTTACGTGCATCTATCAATAGTGATGATTCAGACACCGGCCTCATCGTGGACAGTCGGAAAAATCGTCCTTCGCGCCATTCCAGCTACTTCGTGGCGACATCTATGGTTAGGATTGGATAAAATTTCATATCAATTATCAACGCCGCGTTTAATCATACCTCAGACGATGGAACGTAATTTTAGCTCGGCTCAGTTTTACTGTCATTTTCCAAACACTATTTATGCCATTTAAAAGTCACTCCTTGAAAGCGAAAGAGAAAGAGAGAGATAGAACTTGTTGACCACCGGTGAATGGTTTTGTCGTACGACTCACGGATTTTTGTTGACGGATTTTTATCTTCTGATACGTTTTCTTACCGAATTATCCAACCGAAAAGAACACAAGAGATTACCTTGCATTATGACGCCACCAATGGAAAGGATACAAATCTTGGAAACGATCGAGAAGGACATTATCGTGTGTTTGCAAAGCGCAGGTAAGCGTCACTTCGTCTTCGATTGTATATAGTTCGGCGATGAAAAGCTTGAAGCGTCACTAATTTTCCGTAGGACAAGCATTCGTAGAGCTCAGCAAAGAAAAGTCTAGTTTGAAGCAAGCAGAGGCTCAAACGCAACAGTTTCTGAAAACCTTGGGTCACGTAGAATCAAAGTTGAGCGAGCAAATCAATTATTTAACCCAAGTTTCGACAGGTAAGGACACCTTAGCGAAAGTAACTTTTAATCGATTCAAATGGTATTTGATGTTTATCAGGCCAACCGCATGAAGGTTCAGGGTACGCGAGTCAAAAGGTTCTGCAAATGGCGTGGCATAGGTTAGAACACGCGCGAAGCCGAGTGAACGAATTGGAACGTGTAAAAAACAAACCAAGATGAAAACACAGAAGGCTTTCTCATCTCGACGAATTATCTTCTGTTACTTCTAATTTTAAGGTTAATATCTAAAAAGAAAGATACAAATATTTTTTGAAAATTGTTTATTTACATAATGATGAATCCACGCCTATGATAGGAAATTTGCGATCTAAGGAACATTCCGGTTGCAAACGTGTAATTCACGATGGCAGTAAAGAGCGCAAATCCGTGTCCAAGTTTCGGTTGTCGCTACAAAAGTTATTCCGTTCAGTTTCGGGAAAGTGTCAGGGCATCGATCCATCTACAACGCCCATGCTTCGTTTCACCGTGGCGGCCAAAGAAAGCCGGGATCTTCTTTCCTCGTCCAGTTGTTTGGTTAATAGAGACATTTGTGATTGCAAATCGGTCATTTGACTTTTCAGTGTTTTCACCGTTTCCGATAATGTCCTGAAAGCGGAGTAAAAACGCACGACTGACAGTTAGATCGCGGATAGCTGTGATCGCGATTTTCGAAAACGTTTACCTGTTGCTACAAAAATCCCAGTCTCCCCTGTTGTGCGTCAGAGATGTTCTATCGCGTGTTTTCTGCGATCCGTAATCCAACACTGCTGGAACGCAGATACAATAAACGATACATGATTATTGCTGATTCGAGATCGACCCGTCTTAAAAAACAATCTGAAATGCGATCGATGACCTACAAGTTGATTCCCCAGAGTGTACGGTGAACCTAGCGTTCACGGTTAGGCAATACGCCTCGATAACCTTCAGTATAGTTGCGTCCTCTTCAAATTGTCGTTCATCTAAAAGAAGAAAAAGAAGCGCATTACTATTCCTCCTAGTTCCTAGCAGTTAACAGTATTCCCTCCCGTCCGCCTACAACTGACCAACATGGAAAATTTTATCTAGGTTCTTTCGGTTGTTTCTGGAGGTACTGGCTACACACGCATGTATAGGGAGGGAATACTGCACGCCTTTTTGAAGATTTGAAATGTTGAATTCGTACTGCACGGTCGTGGAGCGCGTGATAAATCCATACTCGGATCGGTTTTACCAAATGCCCTGAAAGCGTAGACTGGAGGAGCTGGACGTAACGAAGCGATGCACCAAGCCTTTCTAATCCCTAAAGGTGGGCACTGATCCGCAATCGATTGTTGTTGTTGCGGTTGTGGTTGTGGTTGGGGTTGAGATTGTTGTTTCCCATTCTGTTGACTGCAAACCTGTTGTGTCATGAGCAACGAGCGTTACACAAATGGTACACGATACTGCATAGTAGCTAAATCGCTAAATACGCTAAAGTGAGATTATAAACTCGAAAGCCTCGTTCTGTCAATACGCTCCACAAATGTACAAAATGGCAAACCGATCGATCGACTACTAAACGAGAGTGGTCGTCTCTTCGAATGGTACAACGTATTAGAAAAGCGAAAGCTTGCTTCACACAACATGGCTGTGGTGAAACTGAAGCATACGCTCGTTACATAAGAGTACAGTATCTATCGTAGAATTAGTAAGTCAAAACGGGTGAAGATGTTAACTGAACGAATAAAAAAGAAAGAAAACAGCCATGCCATGGAAGCTTGCCTTGATCCGTGCATCCAGAAAATGGTATAGACTTCTTCAACCACCAATGAGCGTACAGCCCCGACGTATAGACTCGACCCGGTTCTTCGTGTTTCGCGTTCGGTTGGATCGGCTTCCTCCCGACTTTTTTTACAATGTTTTGGTGCGCGTACGGTATCGGTTGCGTAAACCTTTTCTGCGCGTCCGAATGCCTGAGTTTATCCGGTCGCGTGTCGGCTACATCCTCTTCCGCTTCTGTCTCGTTTACATCGCCCAGAGGTCTGGTGACCTTGCAGATCGAGAAACTCGAAGCGTGGTCCGCATTTCTCGACAGATCGGACAAGTGCGCGCTGTCCCTGGGAGTCGAATCGAATGGCGACGTGCAAATGCATTGATGTTCGAACTTATTCTCATCGTTCTCGCTTTCGTAGAAAGAATGTCCTCCGGGTACGCCGGCGTGGTACTTATTACTGACACAAGATTTACAAGAGTTCACTTCGGACGAGTTCAGACGGTAACATTCGACCATTCCCGAGTCCGAGGAATGAATGCTGGATCTACCGTGAGTTTCGTGCTCGGGATCACACCGATGTTCGTCGTCCTCACTGCGCGTCTGATTAATCGATCGATGGTCGGAAGCGACGCTCGATTGCTCTTGTACATGTGTTTCTTGGCTCGTTGCAACCGTAGTGGCCGTTAGCTGTCTTTTCGCATTGCCGGATCGCTTCCGACTGAGGTCACGAACGCTTGATAAGGACAATGGAGGACGCGACTCGTAGCCGGCGGCAACGAGATCGGGCACGGCGGGATCGCGAGCGAACGCGCTGACGGGCAAACTTTTACTGGATTCGCTAGGGCTGTTGCAGTCCGATGCAAATTCCGTCAAAGTCGAACTGTTTGTTATGCCCACGGTGCTAAGATCCATGTCACCCAACGCGTATTTCACCTCGAGAGTCAGAGTAGATTTACGCAACACAGTCGATTCATCGTACCGTTGGTTTTCCATCGTTTCCTTCGCTTCGAAAGAAGTCGTGTCAAAATCTTTCGATAGGCATTCGTCGCTGCTCCGCAGCAGATGTAACGCGTATGTCGTTATATTGGGCCTTCGCATTTTCACGTTACTTAAATCTGGTTTCAAGACATACTGCACGTACAACAACTTCTTCAGTAGTTCGGCGCGAATTAGCTTTCTCTTTACCAGCTTCGCGAAATACCTCGAGAGGCGCGTGTACGGAGGTAGACTACAACTCACACGTGACGTTGCCGACGGAGATTTTACAAGGTTGCTGCTCGCTTGTTCCTGCACCAAAAGTTCGATCCAACATTGCCGGTCTTCCTTGGTGCTGCAGAGCACGAGAATGCTCTCGATCATCGGTCCTAAAGGCAAACCAACAATCGAGAGATTTAGTTGATAGAAATTCCACCTAAAGTTTACTGTACCTGTAATTTCAAAAGCGTTTCTAATTTCTTCGCTGTCTTCCGTTGGAATGATATTGATGCCAGTCAGCGGAAGCTTCCCCTGAAAGCAAATACAGTTTATATTCAACAGCAGACGCAACGCGAGAACATCCGACCATACCTCGTAAACGAAAGAACTCATTCTAGGACTCGCGCTGAGCACCAACAAGGTCGTAGGGAATAGGACAAAATATCTGTCCCGACGATCCAAACCGGTTGTTACGGTTGCTAAAGTTACAGCCCCAACATAGAGTATTTCCCCTAGCGAGCTTAGTTCCTCTCCCTCCCATCCCTTAATGCCGCTAGTTAACACTTGGAGGGCTAGCTCACGTTGTTTCCGAATCGACGCACATCGTTCCTATATCACAATTTTGTCAATACAGGAAAAGCGAGGGTGTGGTTTGCAGGATGACAGTTGAACCAACGTACCGCTATTTCTCTGTACACAGATATTGCGCGCTGGGTGTCACCTCTGTCAGGATGATTTTTCTCCATGTACCTTTCCAGTTCTTGAAGCATGGCAGAATATTTGTCCAATCTCCGAAAAGGTTTACTTAGGCCAGTCGTTAGCACTAAAATTCCCGGCGATATTGCTCCACTGTGCTCCATAAATTCGTTCAACTCGTCCCTAAAACAGCGGGGCATTGCAAAGCAATTCTTTCGCTGAGCACGATCGAACGACCGATTCACGCATACCTATAGCGATCTAAAATGCATACAGCTCGCGGGTGATTCGCGCAATAAGTAGCATGAATGGACTTCAGCTTTGGCGCTAGGGTTAGGAAAAGATTGCCGACCCTTGAAGAAGAACCCTGCGCTATAGCTGCTTCTAGGCTGGTGAGTAGCCTTTGATGGGCTTCCAAAATTTCATGTACATTGCTCAAAAGTTGCTTGTACTCTTCTTTAGTCAATCTGTTCTTCCAATTGTTTAAAATATTAGTTGGCACGCTTGGGGTACTATATTAGTTATACCTACATGTTAGCTGATTCTAAAGGTAACAAAAAATTGTTGGTCAATCCCTGGAGTTCCACCACGTTCACTCTTTCCGAGTCAATTATATCTTTCAATACAATCTCTCGGTTGAGCTTCTGATGGACAGGTGACTCCTGCACTGTTTTTTCTGGGGACATTTTTGAGATGGCAGTGGGTCCGCTATCTTAAGACCATAAAATCATTAGAACAAATCGTGAAACGTTGGATCGACCAAAATATGTTAGTTATCGAATCGATACCTGATGCCCTGCATTCCTTTACATAATTCGATGGAAACCATCCTGTTTTGTCGTGTAGCGTGCCTTCCCACCAACCTTCGTCATCCGTTTGCGTTATCATTATCGTATCTCCCCTTTTAAAACAAAGCTACAAATCAATTTATAAACACGATCAATATCGAAATGCAATTGCACTTGGAAAATAAGGAATCGGAGACCAACCTCATCATTGTTTTTTCCTTTGAAGGAATAAAGTGCGGTAACATACTTTGGCGAGTCAGGTTTCGACATGATTGTCGAATTGAAACTGCCAAAATCGAAAAACGTTCCGAGAAGCTCGTTATTCCCCTCTTTTTCAAATTCAAAAGCGCAATGTAAAGCAATGACCTTCGGCGCAGTATTCTGCGCCCGCGCTCATCACACGCGCAAATTTTCGTGGAAAAACGTTTTCACTGTGTTATAGTTTCAAAATATCTTGCAATAAGTTCTGCTTTCATTGGTTTCCGTTGCACGTTCGACTCGCTTCGTTCAGCCATACGTTTCGCGCTAGTAGTGCAGTTAATTGTACTCGATCACGTATAACGAATCGTCACTAGATCAAATTGGAAAATCCGAAATTAGCTAAGGATGATGTTAGATGCAACAGTCGTACGAGGAATCGTACAGGTTACATACTTTGATGTACAGATGTCTGTGACATCTCAGCAGGCGAAGCTATTTATAAACATATCCTATAAGTATAGGTTAGTCACTCGCAAGGATGAATACCAAACAGATGCCTGAGCCATGGACAAAATGTAAGAATAGATCTTACAACTCGTGGACCATTTACTTCTTAAAATCTGCATTTGGCGCCAAACGTTACCGACGTTAAAAACTACGCTGAAGTGTCATTATTTGAATGTCGCAAAATATTTGCTGATCGTAGAATTGATCGTATAAATTTCGTGATAAACCGTTTTCGGAATTACGCGTACTAAGTGGGTTACGACATCTGACGTTCTGGTACAGATGGCGTTACTCGCCATTGCCGACGTAAAATTTGAAAATGTCCATGGGCAGATCGTGCGTAAGACCTTTTAATAAATACATACATATATGCAGAGGAGTCCACTGAACATTCCTGTACCCTCAGAATATTTTCATACCCTTTACATTGCCAGATTTCATCTCCTTTTCCATACATGAATCCTTATACAAATGGTTTGTTCGGGCGTTTCATCGCAAGGTGGTTATTGCGTTTCTGAAATTTTGGGCTCTGAGATTGGAAACGGTAGAGGAGCCTAATCGGCAACGTTGTTTGATATCGTTTGCTATCTCTTCGAGAAAACCGTAGATGGCGGGACGAGCTCGTTAATCCGTCGATTGCTTTCGCTAGAAGATTTCGCGGCCTCGGACATCGGTTGCAAGCGAATAAATGTATAAACTGTTTTTCAATGTTCTCGGTGTCGAGTGATATTTAATTTATTTTTCATGATCGCTTCACGGAGTCTTAAACTCGACGCGGAGAATCAAGATGCATCCGAGAACGAGGCAACAAGACGAACACGATTCTCGTCACTCGCACAAATCGCGATTTGAAGACACGCGTTCGCAGACGCTGCAAGGGGTAGTTGCAAAATATACACCGGCGGCATCGAAGCATGGCGCGTGGCGGCCCGTTCTAGAGACGTTCGCCGACTCAAAGTGCCGAGAATTTTGACGGGTCAGTAACTCCGAAAATATTTATGTCGTCCCCTACTATTCTTACTCCCGCGACATGGATATTTTCGGCTAATGTCGAGCAACCCTGGCTGCCGAACACCAAACTGTTTTCGAGCTTTTCCTTTAATTGCGATCGCAGATTGCCAGATTGCAGATTCGAACGGGCGACTGGCTGGAGGAACCCGAATACCGCGTAGAGATAAGAACACGACCAAGAATGGGATCGCGATGCGATCGTATTTTCGTTGTTCACTGAAACGTTAACTCGAAGTAATCGTACCATCCCCTCGAGGGGTTGCTCGTATCCGGTGGTGGTACGTGACACAATCGTCCCACCGTGTTCCTAAAAACAGAGGAATAGAAAATTGCCTCGGGAAAGATGAGTCGGGCGAAAGTCGGTACGGAGGGTGCTCCATTTAGGAATAAGGAGGGCCATGGCAGATGCACGATGCGTGTCCCACGGGACATGGGCCCTTGTTCGTGGGCCGTGGGACGCCGCGCCAAGAAGGTATCCCGAAGACGTGCCGATGCGTCGGCGAAGGGATCGCGGCGTTGCTGTGTCAACTTTACCAACTGTCGAATATACAAGCCTAGAAAAAATCTGTTGCTTCCTGTGTTGGTCTTTTGGTCGTGCCGCCTCGCCGCACGTCAGTGCGGCGGTGTCGACTGTTCGAGATAGCGGCCATAAATCGACCGAATCTCCAGCTGTCTCCGCGATCGAACCATTTAGCCATTAGGGTCCGGGAGAAACGAGGGAAGAACAGGCTACTTAACAAGTAGCGTACGAGCATACTATTCCGGGACGTGTCTTCTCCATTTAATCCTCGACGGGTAGGCATGCGTTTTCGATGACTGATCTTGACTTGGAAAGTCTAGGTGGCATTCGCGTGCAACTGAAACGTTTTTATAATTATTCCGCGATTCGCGAATCCTTCACGGTCTATAACCCGACACGCCAGTATTCATTTTTCTTTTCTTTCTTCTTTCCCTGGTGTTAAATCCGATTACATTGCGCTTATTTGTTCAGGTGCCCGGGTAATACGGCTAAACAGCTTTTTGGATAGGTTTCAAGACGGAAAGAGCCGAGCAACTAAGTGCACGGAAAATAAGCGACTCTCGGTGTGCTTTAGCGTTCTTTATTGTCGCATAGCGCGATGAAACGTACTCGTATACATGTACGTGTACACTACCGGAAAAAAGTATGGTCCAGGTTTTGTATAGCTTGCATACTCTACCCTTTCATTAATCACGAAAGCGGAATCCACGCTGTCGACAGACAGTGTACACGTAATATGCGACGAATCGTAAAATGTGATGGTAGGATTCTCCTACCGGGAGAATCTCCCGACGGGAGAGATTTTCTTGCTCGTAACGCGCGCGCTTTGATCCGCTACGTTTCTCTAGAGAATCGGACTAGATCTCCAGAGGGACCGAAAGTAGTTCGGCGAGGTAATGAGGATCGTATTAATCGAACTTCGAAGAGATTTGGTTTGGGCTCGGGTCTCGGGGCTCGGGGTTCGGATTTAGGAACTTCATATCCGGTTGACGAATCCAGCGTTAGCTCCAGAACAGTCGTTCGGTGTCTTCTAATACTGTTTTCCCGGTTCTCAGTGGTGGCAAGAATGTTGGTGCGGCTCGACGATCGGACGCGACGGATCGTTGATGCTCTGCACGATCATGTTCAGACGGTCCAAGCTGCTTCCGGTGACCTGGGCAGGCTGCAACTCCACTTGCTCGAATCCTGCGAACAGATGCGCGCGAACGTTATCATCCGGATTCGGAACGTGTTATCCTCGCGATATCCTGTACGGTAACCGTTCCCGATTCCTCGTTGCTCTTTGGAAAAGATCCAAACTATCGATCCGTAGAAGAACGGCCGTGCGCGTGAACCGGCGAATCGCGGTTGCCTCTGATTTACGAATCGCATCTCCGACACGATATTTCTCCGACCATGACGTGTCCAGGAAAAGCTACACGCGCGGCTGCCTGCCAAACGCGTGTAATTTTCGACCAGTGAAATCGAACGGAAATCGAAGTTCCGAAAGGATGGCAACGAGACTGGGATCCTGACGATCGTTTCGTCGTATTCGTTAATCAAAATTTGGAGGTCGATCGATCGGGAAATGGAGGCCGAGATGCTTGACCGATGGTCGACCGATCGCGAGCTCATCGGAACAGCGAAAGTAGCCAAGCGTTTAAATCGCGACCAAAATCTCAGCCGAGGGTAAATCGGGGCGACTTAATTGCGCCGGTTTGTCCTCAAAGAACTTGGTGTATTGCGATTCGTTCGTGCCGGATCTGTCTCCTCGGAGCACAAAGAACCTTTGATTCGGTCTCATTAACGAAAGGCGGACGCGCGACGACGCGACGTCCCGATCTCGCAACACCGACGGGAAAACCCACCCTCCTTGGCTGCGCTGCTTACAAGTTGTCGGAGATTGCCTGGCTGATCGCGCGCGCACAAGCTCCGTTGCACTCTGGACGCGAAAAGCCGAGAAAATCGAAAAATACGGGTAATAGTAGAAACGCGAATTTAGACGAGGTTCTGCTAAAGGGAAAGAGACAGCGAGAAAGAGAGAGAGCCCCCCTCTTCCCCCGGGGAGAGAGAGAAAGAGAGAGAGAGAGAGGGAGGAAAATCAACCAAGCGACAGAGCCGACGGGATTTTCGAGAGACGAATATCTGGATGCAGTAAAGTATGTATTTTGGCCGCGACTTCGGTTGCGTTTAAACGCGCATTGCGCTCCGTCGGCAAAAGGATGATCCGGCGACGATGCGTCATACTAATGTACCGTGGCAATATATGGCACTTTCGAGCGGTTCGAGTTTCTCGTCTTTCAAAGATCCTCCGATTCGCATCGCTACAAATGTTCGCAATGGACGCAACCCAGAATGCTGTTAATCGAATCCTGTTCCCTAATCGTGACTCGGGGATCGATGGAGGAAGAAAAGAGCAACGTCGTTCGAGAGATTACGACAAGAACAAAAGTCTCTCTCTGTGTTTCTGGCCGTTTACTCCGAATCTCTCGTCGTTGCCGTCGGGTGCAATTGTGGATCACGCTTCTGCCCCGCGGCAGGATCGTAGAACGCGTTCGGTCGGAACGACAAGGATCCTTTTGAGACAACGCTGACTAAATGGGACGCAACCGCGGGGCATTAATTAAAACGATCAGAGTCTACGTTAGTGGGTTACGGTTCGGTAAATCGCTTGGCACCGTCGCGACACCGGAGGAGCTTGTTTCTCGTTGCCACAGCCGCAGCCGCGTCTATTCCTACAGAGGGGCTGCATTGCCGTCGCCTTTTTCCTTTCGCAGAGGCCGAGTTTGAGGCGGAGGCGTAGCGGTGCGATTGTGAGTTATAGAGGTACCAGTAGCTCGGTCCTCTATTTATCAGTGCTCGAGCCTCCTTTTGCGACTCGCTCTTGTCTCCTCTTGTCTCAGGCATCGAGTACCGCCGCGTTTCGAAATACCGGTAGTGCGACGATAAGTTGGCTGTTCGGTAGCACCGAACACGGCACGCGCCTTTTGCTCCCACTCGTCTCGCCCGATGTATGGTTACCCTTTCGCCCCTCTGAATTATGTGCCACACTCGCCGATCCCTAGGTATTCATTAACGTTAACGAATCCCGAGTTATTTTAACGATCGGGACTCCGTGATTTCCCGCGCTGCGAGGCACGAGCCAAGATGAGACGAGACGAGACAAGCCGCGGCATTGTAAACCGCGGCGGCGTTCGGCGGTGTTTGTTCGATCGGTGTCATCGATGGTTGCTCGTTCAAGCATTCGCTCGACTCCCGATCGTCCCGCGCGAGCCTGCGTGCTATCCGGATGGGCGAACGGACACGGCTGCTCGTCTATTTTCAGAATGTAGGCCAATTAATTCCGCCGCATTTTCGGTACAGCTCGGAAAAACGAGAAACTTTACGAATGTCGCGCGAAAATAGCAAGAAACAAGGAGCTGAATCGACGGGAAGCCGGCGCGGCGCGGCGGCGCGCCGCGGCTCCGTTGTTCGCGAGATACAATATGAGGGAGAAATACATGGTCTCGGGCGTGCCGATGTCGACGGGTTTTCTCGAGTTCCTCGTAGAAGAGGAACTCTTGGTGTTTCTCGAAGGTGGTAGCATCCCGAGCTACCAGTTTGACGCCTGACTGGTCGCGGCTCGTGACTCGTGACTCGTGACGCGTGCCGCTCGGCGGTGAGCTCGTCTCGCGTCTCCCATCTCCCATCTCGCGTCTCTCGTCTCTCTTCTCTCGTCTCTCGTCTCGACGCGGCGGAGGGGCCAAGAGGGATACGCGGTAGAAGCAGCCACTCCACCGAGAGATGAAATCGTTGCATCTCGGAAGCTCACGGGTGGGCTATCTATAGCAGCGAGTGTAACCGAATAGAAGCCGAGTGTCACTCAAGGGTGACAAAACTCATTAATACCGATCTGCTTAATGCTGCGTCTCGTGTCTGGCATTAATCTACTTAAAAATATCAGAATCAAGAGCGATTCGGTGTTTTGGAAACGCCGACGAAGAAGAGCCGGTCGATGCGTCCGTCGCTGCCTCCTTAATAGACAATCTCGTCTATCCGAGTGTTTCAAGCAATTCGAGCGTTTCTTGCCTCGTCTCGCCTCACCTCGCCTCACCTCGCCTCGCCTCACCTCGCCTCGCTTACCCTCCGAAAACGAGCTTACGCGTTATTTCGTCAGCATTCGCTCCCACCTCGGGCCTCTCGTTCACTCACCGTTGATGGGCTGAAATCTTGCCAGGGGATCCGAGAACTGTCTGAGCCTCTCCGTGACGTATCGCGGCGAGTCCACACCCTGCAAACGAAACAATCTTGTTTTGATTCGCGAATCGAAGAAGCAGGAAATCAGCTGCGAGGAGACAAGCCTCGGAAGACGGAATGCGGGGCGGTGGGATGAGGGATGGGGGATGGAGGATGTAGGATGGGAGATGGGAAACGGGAAACGAAGGACACGCGCGGTGTCGCGGCTCGTTCGTTTCGATCGCTCGCGAAATGTAGGTCAATCGTGGCGTTCGGCAAGGGACTCGCGCAATCCTCGTCGGCCGAGGAGTGGTTGGAGCGCCCGTGGGACGGAGAAGAAGCCTGGTAGGGGATGGAACGCGTGGAAAGTGCGCGCGGCCGTTCGAACGTTCGTCTCGCGGGAATTTGGAAAAACAGCCTCCACCCAGAGCGGAGGAACGCGATGAGAATTCTCGCCGGAGTACGAAGAACGAAGGGTGGACGATATGGGGATCCTCGAGCAGCCGCTGGAATGCCGATCGGCGTCGAGTTCTCTGATCCCTTTCGCCTTCTTTCCCTCATTCATTCCGCCACTCTGCAGGCCACTAAACACTGCGTACACATTTTATCCGAGTCGAGTTCCTTTATTTGTCGCGGCGCATCTATATGCGGTGTCGTGGCCAACTATTCTCGGAGTGAAAGCAGTTCCTCGCAGCACTTACCGCGGCCTGGCAGCGGCGGTCGCGAGCCGCGAACCGCGAGTCTCGAACAGCCAGGAACACGCACATCCACGCGCGCTCGCAACTTGTCACGGTTACGAGAATCCGGCCACCCCTATCGGACTACCGGTGTCCACGGAGAAGATACGTTTCGATCGAGGGAGTGCTCGGAACTTCAGATAAAAGATAAGAGGGAGCGAGCCGTTTGTCGTCTCGCAACCCTCAGGCGAGAAAAGCATCAGGTCTCATCCCCATCTACGAGCCATCCAGATTCAGGATTTCCGCCCGAAATAAAAATAGCGGTACTCTCGGTTCGAATAGACCGACCGCGATGCGCGCGAGCATTTCCTAGTTCGCTGACCAAGGGTCAACAGAAATTTACCGCTCGCCGCTGAAACGATTTCGAGAACCAGGGAAAAGACACCGCGACGCGGTGCAGGGTAGCCGAGCGAGGCCCGAGAGGCTTTTATCGTTAAGTAGGATACTGTCGCGTCGACGATTCATGCTAAGACTCTGGTTTAAATGAGCGCGATGTTTGCTCTAGAAGATGGCTCCGTGCCCTCGATATCGGTCCGGGCTTCTCGGGCTGGGTTACAGCGTGGCCACTATTCCACGGCGCAAAGCGATTCCCTTCACCCAAACGATACTTCCTCGAGAAGAGTTTATTCGATCGTCGATGACGTCGGAAAAAAAAGGAGAAGCAACGAAGAACGCTGGGACGCGAGTCGATCTTGTTTCGAAACGATCGGAAACAGGGTGTATCGTGCCGGCCCGAATCGATGCTCGTCGCGGAGCGTATATTTAGAGAGCGGACCACGGTCCGACTGGTTTACGCAGAAGGCCAGGCAAATATATTTCATTGTATAATCCCCTCGAGAAGCGTCTCACAACCTAGCCCTGAGCCGAGGCTTTCGACGCGTCGCGACGAGATTCCGAGATTTCGAGCGATTTGCGTTTCCGGAGCGAACTTGTTCGAAAATCTCGCAAAAAACCACAATGATGCAGACTCCCCTACCTCGGTACACATGTTGAACACATGCCTGATGATGCGTTTGACCTCGAACAATCCCTCGGAATGAATATTCCTCGTTGGTTTTTCGACGGGCCGTTGAACGAGCGGTTCGCGAGCGACGGGACGCTGTGCGACAGCAGCGCGGCGTAGAGCAGAACGGAGCGGAGCAAGGCGGAGCGGCACGCCGGGATAGAGAGAGCATCCAGAACGTTAACAAACCACTCGCTCGTCATAGTTTCGAGATTTCTGACACGCGTGGGAATACGGTATCGGAAACCGATATCAACTGGTCGCCCGGCGACAGGAGTAGCTACTCCGGCGGAATAGGCAGAAACGACCTTCTCTTGGTACGCGCGCGGCCGTCTAGCCTTGGCGCGCATCGATGCAGGATATCGTGGCTCCTCCCGCATTTTCCGCATTTTCCGCAGCCGTAAAGAGGTCGCCGCGTTTACATACCGCGTTCTCGGCGAACCCGTGCTCCTGCGTTCCCGAGCTTCCGTTCGCCTGCAGCAACGCTTCCAGGCCTTCGATGTACTCGATCGCGTTCCGCAGGATCTCCACCTTTGGCAGCCGCTGATTGGGATTGTTGCTCGTCCTCCTTTTCAGAACCTCGAACGCTTCGTTCACCTGTAAACCCGATAGCTGTTAACTGGCCGTAGTTGTTAATCGTCGAGATACTAGGCGCCGGAAAATGTTCTTTCTTCGTGAATCAAATCATCATTGAACTTCACTAGACCGCGAAACTTTATGCTGGATCAAAATTGATCGATGCGATCGCGGCAAACGGAAATCGAATAGAAATTCGTTTCCCTTTCCATCGATTCGAGTAAGTCGAGTGGAACACACCGGATTACATATTTAAGTTCGTGTCTCGGGCACGCAGGACTTTCCGATAACGGCCTGTCTCCCAGCGATTAAACGTTTCCTTTGAATCGCTCGAACCACACCAGCGTTATCCTCTTGTCCGGAACGCAGAACGGTCCTCGCAGAACGCTAGAAACGCCTGTCTCTCTATTTCCAAATTTAAAGTCGCGAACCTTTCGTTTCTAACCCTTCTCTCAGCACCTACAAAATGCATAAACGATAGAGCATCGACGCGAGATGAACTGTTACGAGACCGCTATCGTTATATCATTTTTGGAAAGTATTAGAAGCAATTCGGTGGTAGCGTGCGAACCTTTTCCAGTACCTAAGGAGACCAGAGAGCTGCGAGAAACGAGAAGCGGAAGAAACGCTTGGCTCGTGTACACTAACCTTCCTCAAACGTCTTCTTTCTCGCAAAGTAGCCGCTTTTCTACGATCGACAGTGACGGTTTTCTTTTTGCATGCTTTGCAGGCCCAGAGAAGGCATCTGCGAGGCCCGTGGGTCGAGGCTGCGGCGTCCAACGCAGCGTGGGGATGCGGCACGTGCTCGGTCTCGTTCCTCTCGTTCTTCTCGTTCTTCCCGTTCTTCTCGTTCGTTTGATGGCCCCTCTGTGTCGCCTCGCCGGACCGTTTCAGCTCGTTCGACTCGTTCGCTTCGTTGCTTTCCTCCGCCTCGATCGAGACCGTCTCGAAATCGGCGGAAGCGTCCGCGGACACCACCGACGACGCGTCGTCCGAGTCCAAAGCGTACGGAGACGGCTGCGACCTGCGTGCACCAAACGGCCTAATATCATCTCCTATACTCTTCGAAATTCTCTTCCATCTTTTACCGATGCTAAACTATCAAAACTCGATTCTTTTTCCTCAGATTTACTTTTCATTTTGGAGACACGAACCAATAGCTTTCACTCTTGCTCGCGCGATCAATCCGAACGCGAAACCGTGTTTGAAGAATTAAAGATAAACCGTTCTATCGATCGACTATGATGAAGATTTAAAATGGCAATGGAGAGGCGAAACAGCGGAAAATTGAGGGAGACAGAGGCAGAAAGAGAGAAAGAAGAAGAGAGAGAGAGAGAGAGAGAGCAGGCTGAGAAGAAAGCAAGGAAAGACGTTCGTCTCGCGTAACAGGAGTTTGTCGGACCAATCGGGTCCGACGCGATTGGACTAGTTCCAGGTGGTCGGAAGAGCACGATTCCCGTCGTCTACCTTGATCGTTGCGACGAGAGACACGGAGAAAAGGAACGCGAGATACGACGCGAAAATGGCTTAATGCACTGTAAATCCATCCGCGCGTTTCCCTTCGGAATAACGACAGCGCTCGGCCAGAAACCACGAGGAGCGGATGAACGGAACACGCGCGCGTTGTTCCACGCCATAGAATTCTTTACCTGAAAAATTCGCTAAAACACCGTCAGAACGAAAACCGGCTAGCGGTCGGTTTGCCGGATTTGTTTGCACCGCTTTCCGCGATACCACGGGAAAGAAAGAAGGAAGCGTATTCGAGAGAACGCGGGAAGTATGCTTACCCGAGACGTTGCTCGTAGCGGCAACGCTGCGAGCTCGTTGATTCTAGCGTCGAGACGTTCTCGTTTGTCTCGACGATGCTTCTCCCATCCTCCTGGTCCAAGTTTCTCCCAGACAAGTACTCCTGCAGGTAGTCGATCGCTGGGCTCTCGTCGGAGGCGTAGACGCGTCGGCGCCGATGATGGTGGTAGCGGTGATGATGTCGATGCTGATGGAATCGGTCGTGGTAGCGGTGTCCGTGGTTGGGCTGCTGGCGGAGCTGCAGCTGATGGTGCCGAAACGCGTCGTAGGAAGGTCTGCCAGCCGCTTGACACGCGTAAGACACCGCGTTCGTCACGAGCGTCATCTCGAGAAGCTTTGCCGGTTCCGCGGAAATTCTCTTGTCGTTCCGACACGTCGACCGATTTCGTCTTCGCGATACAAGCGGAAAGAAATCCGTTGACGTTGAAACTGCTTCGCACGCTGGCTCCGCGCTGGTTCGATGAGCGATTCACGATCCGCGACGATTCGGCCGATCGTCATGCCGGGGACGACGCGACGCGCATCGCGATCGGCCGTCGAATCGAATTGGATCGGTTCGGATCGGATCGCGAAACTTCCGATCTTGCGAACAAGAAGAACCGCGCGAAAACTCGGATCGTGTCGGGAAATAAGGAAAGAGGGGCCCGGAATCCTCGAATTCGTGGACCGAAGCGAAGTCGCGAGGAAGATTGAAGCTGCGAGCTTCCTCGGAGCCGGCGCGCGCGATACGATAGCGTGCGCGAGTGCGAGCCGCAAGCTCGTACACGTTCGTCGACGCTCGTAGCTACTCGCTCGCCACACCGTGATCCTCGTTCGCCGAAACGCACGCGTAGTCCACGCCGTTCGGACGCTTTACGAGCAACGTTTAGCCCCCCGGTTACACCCAGTCGAATTATTTTCGACAAGAGTCCGACCAATTAGGACTCATCGGAATCCTCTCGGACTCGTCGTCGATCCGCCTCCTCGCTACCCTGGGCTGTCCTAGTGGCTGGCGAAATCTCGCGACAGGGTGTGGTTTCGACTTTTCCACGATTACAAGCGGGGAGTTACGCTTCGGCGATCGGAGCCAGCGGTAGCGCGTGCAGGTTCGCTAGACTTTTCGTTCGGCGCGGCGATCGTTTCTCGCTCGCTTCGCTAATAGAATTCGAAGGACTACCCTTTGCATTCTTCTTGATCTGATCGCGATTCGCTACAACAGTGTCCGATCGAGGAACATCGAGCCATTGAATCGTGCTTCGCGCTATTCATTGAACGGTATTGCTACGATCACCGATACACGCTATGACGAAACTGCGGACCTTCGCGTGTTTGTAGCTTGTAATTTCTATAAATGGACAGCCACGCTTCATCAGTAACAGCATTATCTAGCGCAAAAGAGATTCGCGTATCTACCACCAATTCGATGATCGGACATTGAATTATCAGAAAAGTTTTAATACAATATAAAATATGATTACAAACGGCGGATTTACTTTTCGAGTACAGGATTCGCGATCACGGTACTCGGGAGGGTTTAAAACTTTTCCGACAACCCTGAAGAGCAGAAACTGTAATAAAACGAGAGGGTTGTCTAGTTTTCTGTACCTAACGAAAACGATCGCCGATCAAGAGCATCGAGAAAAAGATTCGTCAGCCGCGCGCACAGGCTGATCGGAGGATGACCGGCGGGCGGCTCGCATGAGCGCGTCATCTGAAAGTGTACGCGTAATATCGTCGGGATGGAGCGGAGCAGAGTGGAGCGGAACAAAGTTCCGTATGCAGGGGTAGCGCTGCGATCCACCCCCGTGCCGTGAGCGGTACGGACCTCGTGAAATCTCGGGGCGGCTCGGATCCGATCGTGTCGCGAACGAGAAGGGCGAATCGCGCAAGACGAACGGTCTGGATTCGAGAAGCGAGACGAAAAACGGGTCACGCTCTCCTCCTTTCAGGATTCGGTCGGCTGGGACACCTACATCCGCCAAAGCTGAAAGTTCACGAAAGGGCAATGCCTCGCCCATTTTTCTACGGGCCACAGGGTGACGATGGACCGCACGACCGTCAGACCATGAGACCGTTCGACTACAACTTCTCCGACCTCGGTGCACGGTCCGCATCTCCTCGATTCCACGGACGATCGGTGATTCGATCGCAGCGAGAAACTTTCGCTTTTTCCTATCAAACGGTGAAAACGGCGCCGCTTCATTCCTATCCTCGATGCATCACCTCCGCTCGATCGATTCCCCCTTACCGACGGCCGTTGAATGGAAATTAGCACTGCAAACAGAGGAAAAAAAAAAATGAGGCAAAGGCGGAGAATTGGATCGGAATCGCTAGCAACTTGGACAGGGATAGCGGATACGCGAAAGGACGAATTGTAGCCGAATACGGAATGGATTCGCGCGCGCGCGTGATCTCTCTCTCACCCTCTCTCTTGCTCTTTCTCCGTCACTCTCTTTGGTTCGCCCTCTCCCTATCTACTGCCACCACCCTTGGAACGCGAACGAGGGGGTCGGGGCGAATAGCAATGATCGGTGGAAAGGATAGAGGGATGGAGGCAGGGAGAGGCAAGGTAAAAGCTTGGGAGGGGGTGTGGAGAAAAGCGAGAACGCGGGACGTCGGTAGTGGCCAGAGGAGTGAAGAGGAGAAAGAGAAGGGGAGGAAGAGAGTGAGAGAGAGAGAGAGAACGAGAGAGAGAACCGATGGCGGAGAGTAGAGGAGAGGAGAGAAGAGAGAAGAGGAGAGAGAATCGGTCGGGTCGTGTGTTGCGGGCTGCTGCGGCTCGGGCGCGACAGTTCTACCCCAACCATTGCCGGCTGACTTTCGCGAGTAAACCGGACCCGAGCGACCCTCCCGCGAGTTCCGTTCGTGGCCGACACGACGCGTTTCCGATTATCTGCGCGATCGCCCGCGAAACGATTCGCAAGGAAAGCCCGATGCGCTAGAGGAGACGCATGTTGGACCGCGTAGGAGATCGCGACGCGAATGCGAACGCGCACGGACCGACCGGAGACCCAACAGAGGCCAGAGGTCGAGAGATAACGAGGCGAGCAGCAGGTTTCCTAGACGGACCTGGACCCGCCGTCCCGAGCGACGGAGGCCAGCGAATTCGAGCCACGGCATGCGGAGACGTCTCGCAGAGGATCGGATCGTCCCTTGCTTATCCGCGCACGCGATTACATCTTTCTCGCGGTTGAACTCGAAACGTCTTCGATTCTACGACCCGATATGGGCGCCAGATTCGAACACTGAGTCCTTCTCCCAGTGGCAAACCCGGGAATCGCGGATCGTTTCCGTTCCGAGGCCGGTCGTTTATCCGTAGGAGAATCGAGTCGAGAACGTGTTTGCGAAACAACACGGACGCGATCGACGCGCGCGAACGACGAGCGAGCGAGTTTCGATGCTCCCCACGCTCGCTTTAGCTCCGGATTTGAACGTGATTGAGAGATTTGGCGGGTTGACCGTCTCGCGGCCACCCCTCGCGATCTTCGATCTCGCGGCGAATCGTTCGACAATATTATCTCACGATCCGGCGACCTTGACAGCGTTTGTCAGCGAAAAACGTCGAGAAAAAGATGGAACGGGGGAACCGATAACGGAGGCGGGTATCGATCGTTTGTCGCGTCGGAACGCACACGCGTCGTCGATCGCGATCGAGCAAACGGCGCGAGCTGCTACGATGCAACGGACGAGTTAACGACGCCTCGCGTTCCGCCGCTTCGGCCTCGCGATCCTACTTGGTCGCTACCACTGTGTTCGATGCGAAATAGTCCTCGCTCGGTTCTATCTACATATATATATAAACAAATAAATAAATAAACAAACAGATATATAAATAAACAAATAAATAAAAATATATATATATAAATACATATGTATATTTACGCGCACTCGTACGAGTGTTTTCCAAAGGATCGATTCTAATCGCGTTACGCGTTCGAAGATAATCAAATTTAGAAAGAGGGAAAGCGCCGGTCGCTGGAAAACTGTAGAATAATAAGCAAACAGGAACCTCGAGAGCCGCGAACTTCGTAGTTACCGGTCGAACGGACGTTGAGAAGCGTCGCGAACCAATCTAGGCGAAAAGAACAGAGACTGCCCGTGAAAATCGTGAATTGATCTCTATCGACGGACAGACAGACGTTTTCTCGCCCAAGTTTCGTACTACTTCCTGTACCGTCGCACCGTGTTAAACACCCGCCGCCCGTCCCCGTTGCTCTTCGACTTACTCGGCCCTTCAACGGTAATATCGAACGTTGCACCTCGACGATCCTCTCGAAAGTACACATAGGTGTTGTTTCTCTCGATGCTCAATTACATGCAAGTACAAAGATCCGCGAGAGCAAAGTCTATTTTCTCCTAATCGCGCGAATCCGATATACACTCCGTCAAACTCCGACGACTCTGTCCATACTCGACTCGCTCGTGCTGCGAAACGCGCGCGAAAGGGAGCTACCTCAAACTTGCATACTTCTTCTCCTCGTACTTCGTCGTTCGTGCCGAAGATCAGTGATCGTGGTTCGAAACGATCAGCGTGTCGGTCCTCGGGAACCGAGACCCTCTTCCGCTACGGTCAAACGGTTAACATATTGTTTGGCGAACGATGCAACGTCTCGCGGCCATCGTCGAAATAATGTCGCCGAGGATCAAAAGCATCCGGAGAAGAACGGACAATCGATATGCGAGCGAGGATCTTGAAGTATTTATGAATACGAAAAAGTAACGAAGAAAGGCACGCGCAGTCATGTCATGGGAATCCATTTCCTCAAGAGACTACCTTGGGCAAGTATCCTTGGGCGAGACCCTTTGGAGGAGATCCCCCTAAAATCCGATCGCATCTCTTTCTCGAGAGCGCGCGCTCTTCCGCTCTTCTGCTCTTCCGCTTTTCCGCTCGAGAGCGAGAGACTCGAGTGTTTCGATATGGAGCGGGGGTGGAATAAGTCTGTCGCGAGTTTACCGGTGCCGCGGCGTAACTCGGCAACCTTCGCTCCGGTATATAGGTCAGGAAAAGAGGTCACAGGTGCCTCGCCCACCGTGGCTAGCAGCTACTGGTTCGGTGACGGGAGCCGAAATTGCGCGAACGCTATGCCGAGCCACGATGCGCGTCGACACGAGCGCCGGACCAAGAGAACCCTTAAACATGGCATTTCCTATATTTTATACTTTACAGTTGGCCCGATTCAAACAACGATTCTTTCGATCTCCTATATGCGATTCTCATCTGCTGGATCGCGAACCAACTGCGTTTGCCGACCAGTGTTTGCGTCTAGAAATCTAAACAAGTCAAAGATAAATTACGTATTCTGTAATTTATTCGATATTGATGACGACATTAATCAAGTTAGGTTTATCCGCGTTGATACGATTCGCGCACGAACCCTGCGTTCAATGTCAGGACGCGTTCAGATTGCTCGACGACGCGACACGATGGTTCGTCGTCTGTTTGAATCGCGATAAGCGATCCGAGGGCAGAGATTGAAGGAAACTAAGAAACGCACGGTCGCAATGCGGCACGCCGCTAGACTGGAACGATGCTCGTGTGGAACGCTGCGCTGGCTGTGACGGCGCCAAGCGGTCTTTGCCCCGCGAACTCATCTCGGGTCTCGCACGCGAAATTCAACCTAAAGAAACATCTTCGCGAAATCGCGAGGCCAGTTGTCCCGGAGGTCACCGGAGATTCGTCGAGAATCGATCTCGCGTTTTCAACGAATGATCGTGTCGAATTCGCAGTGGTCCGGCCAGTCATCAGCTGTCGGCAACCGCGCTGCTGGGTAGTCCGGACGGATCGCGACATCCTCTTGACGTGTGCGAGTTCACCGAGGAGGACTACCACCATCAGAACTCGAACGGGAACGGGCACTATCAGAACGGTCGATCCGGAGCTGGTTTCTGGGAATGTCTGGTAGGCTGTAGACAACGACTAGACCAACACTTTGCTCGCAGACGGGTAAGTCATCCTTGATCGGTTATCGGTTCGCCCTGCCCTACTTCTACTACCTCGCGCTACCCTCTTCCGCTTCCTTCGTTTTCTTCCACGATCATCTTCCTATCGTAACCTCGGTGAACGGTTTTTCTCGGTCATTGTCGAGACCGCTTCGGCGTAGGAAGATACGCACGCGATACTCGCGGTCACGCTACCTCCTAATTGCAAGTCCTGATAGAGCCCATCTCTTCGTGACTTCGCCAGTCCTCGAGGCTGACACGGCGACCTCCTGTAAAAAACCGCAACAAAGCAAATAAAAACACCGTCGCTATATGTGTAGAAGCATAAAAATATCAAATGTCACCATGTCCAACAGGTTCTGCTGTTTTCTATTTTCCTCCTTTTCTCTCTCGGATATTCTGTAGGGTGGATCCTGCATTTTCCGATAGAACGGTTCTCAGTTGCGTTATAGTTGACGCAAATTTTCTACACGCTGCATCAAAATAACAGAATTGAAAATCCAAAGCTTTCGACATGAATATACCATGATTCTCTACAATTTCGCGGTTTCTAACTCGGTTGCATATCCGTTTGCAAAGTGCTGAACAAGCTTTCCGCAGTTTCGTCATGCGTAAAATTATTTGAATCCTACTGACTATACCTTATTAGAATGAGTTTTGGGTACCAGAAAAATTTGGAATCGCTAATTAAAGCAATCATAGCGTCAGGAACAGGAAAGCATAATGGTGGAGGAGCTGCGACGCGTGACTGAAAATTTACGAAATGTCTCAGTTATTTTGAAAAACACTGTTTTGAACTCCGCTAAATTATTCTTCCTCACTGTTGGTTGTCGATCGATCGCTTCTCAACGAAGCCAACTTGAAAACTCTGTGACTCCATTATTTTGGCGCAGCCTGTACTCGGTCATGTCCGGATTCGGTGGACCTCCAGTTTCGCCAGAGCACGAGGATAGGTTCGCGCGTAAAATACAGCGTGTCGAAAGGTCGTGGCAGCTGATCGGGAAAACGGCTCGGTTCATCTCGACTCGGCGAAGCAAGGCGAAGTGAAGCGGGGCGAGGCTCGACGCGGCAGTATTTCCGGTTGATCGCGAGATTGCGACGACCTCGACTACATACAACATATAACTTATAAACTACAACATATAATATACAACGGACGCAGGCGACTGCCGTACGCGTTACCTTCGTTTTTCCTGCTGGATCGCCAGCGTCGTCGCTATCGGTCGAGGTCGCCGCTATTTACGTTACACGAGATCGTTGGATCTGGAATCATCGACGGAGAAAGTTCAAGGTCGAATCGATAGAACGGTTTGCTTCTACGTTTAACCACGCGCGCCGCCGTTTATAACACGGCCGTTATGTTTCCCGTTCATGGCCTCGTTGTTCGCGAATCACCCTTTCGGAATCTATTTGTCCCAGGTGGAGCAAGGCTTGAAGCTGTACCGCGCCCACAAACAACAGGCCGCCGTGCGGAAATGGTGGGGCGCGCTGAAGAGCATCAGACAACGCGAGGACAAGTTCGCGCTCCTCGGTTATTTATACCAAGCCTACATGGACTGGGGAAAGTATAGGTATTCGTCGCACGAACCGTTTCGATCGATTTCCGAACCGAAACGATTCGTTTATTGCCGGCGTTGATCGCCACGGAGACTCGCAGCAGGCTCCCGGCGACGGTTACCCTTCTCGTTCGCGATTCGCTTACGAAACGTTGCGATCACTGAAACGGAACATCGCGTCGCCTGGCGTCGAACGATCGTTTCTCCCGCGAATCGGAAATCTGCGTTGTACCGGGGATCCTCTTCTACGGTGCCATGTTTTTTCAATAATTCTTTAACAGAATCGACAATCTCGAGGGCTCGTTCAAGCGAATCGAAAAAGACCGGTCTGGTTCGATGCGATTCGCGCTGGGGAAACAGTCGGCAAATCCAAGCGAAAACGGGCGAAAGAAACGACTATAGCTGTCAGTTCGTTTCGCCGAAAGGCACGGGCGCGGTGGTCGGCCGGACTGCTCAACCCACTTAGCTGCCATGAAGAGCACTACGAGCCTCCTAGCTTAAAGTACGCGGACCAGGAAGAGAAAAGAGCTTAATAGAGAGATTGTGACCAAGAGATAGTATTTACTTGTGCGCGAGACGCGAAACTCGGCAGAGAAAGAAAACTTGCGATCCTTGACACGGTAACGAGGCGTTTCCTGCCTGAGAAAGGGGGTTACTACGGAGTGCTACTGCGTTTTTTCGCTCCCCCCCCCCCCCCTCCGTCGGCTAGAATTAACATAGTCAGGAGTAATCGCGTCGTTTCAGGGACAGTATCGATTTTGGTCACAAGCAATTATGCATCTCGGAGGAGCTCGATTCACCCAACATGCGGGCCGAGGCGTACTTAAATCTTGCGAGGGCTCACGAACGCCTGGGCGCATTGGACAGAGCATTGGACTATGCGAGACACAGGTAGTACCGCCGTTTCCCAGATCCTCGATTCTCCAAGAAACCTCGTTACCGATTCGATCCTA
Source organism: Lasioglossum marginatum (assembly GCA_028455795.1). Lineage (NCBI taxonomy): Eukaryota > Metazoa > Arthropoda > Insecta > Hymenoptera > Halictidae > Lasioglossum > Lasioglossum marginatum. Next base: position 1,273,817 of record CM052266.1, on the reverse strand, counting down.
CGATTCCGTAGTTTGTACAACGAATGCGACCAATGCGCGACCGCCGGGCTGGTTCACTTGACCGTGGGTAGAGTGCATTTGGAGCTAGCGGGATTCTGCAAGGCTCTGGAAGCCTTCCAGAGAGCCCACAAGATCGCTCATTCCATTCAAGATCCGTCGCTGGAGTTACAAGTAAGTCTTGCGCTCGCGAGCCCTTCTCTTCGTCAATTCAACAGACATTCCGACTCGATACCATCACGATCGCGATCACGATCCTGACTCGCAGGTATACGTCGGCCTGTCAGAGCTCTTCTGCAGACTACACGACGCCGATAAGAGCGCGAGGTACGCCGCACGGGCGTACGATCTCTCGAGAAGCTTGCAACTCGGCGATCTGAACTCGCGGCACCATAGAGCAGCCCTGCTGCAGATGGCCGCGGCTCTCCGAAAAAAAGGAGAACTCGGCGACGCGCACGACTACTGTTCGGTACGTTTTTACCCTGCGACGTCAATTCCATTGTGTTTCCATTGTGTCATTTTCCTCGTGTTTGACTCGCAACTCCGCGCAGGAAGCAACGCGTTTGTCGCTCGTATCCGGAGATCAAGCCAGCTACGCGAGGAGTATACGAATCATGGGAGATATCTATAGGAAGAAGGCCGACATAAATGTAAGTAGTATACCGGAACGTCAAGGACGTCGCGAATGTTCCAAGGTGTTGGAGCCTCGATTGGTCCCTTACAATTAAATGCTGCCTTACCGAGTCTTTCCTCTTCCGTCCATCGCCGGTTTACCGCTGTCACAGAGCCCCTCGAATATTATTAGCTTGACCAATATACGAACGTGTACCGTAGAAAGCGTTTCGGCAATACGAGAGCGCGATGGGATCCGCGGCAGCAACCGGTGATCGTCTTTGTCAAATGGAAGCGATGGACGGTGCAGCGAGGTGTCTCGAGGCTCTTCGACTGCAACACAAGATATGCAACTGTCGTCCGCTCGAGTTTAATACAAGACTGCTCGAAGTCGCTGGATCGGTCGGTGCTAAGGTAATCTTCTTTGTCTCTGTCCGTGTGCTCCTCCGGTGTTGACGCGACTCTTGTTGATCGTTAACGGGTCGTTTGTCTGTCGTTTGTCTGTCGTTTGTCGTCTCGTCGACCGCTCGATCCGCGCGCAGTTCCTGGTGCGGACCGTAAGGTCGAGGCTATCGCGGATTTACGGGTCCCTCGGCGACGAGGAACACAAGGCTCATCACGAGAGATTAGCCGCGGCTATGGAAGAGGATTTGGAGCTGCGATGCGGCGGCTGCAACGAGCCGTTCGGCCTCGAGCCGGACTCTTTGGAGGCGCTACCGTGCTCCCACATATTGCACGCCAGGTAAAACGTAGACACGACCGGCTAGCCAGCCCCCGACTGTTCATCGAACCACGCGTCGTTTGCAGGTGCGCCTATGAGATATTGAAGCGGCGCGATAAGAAAAAGAAGCGCCTGTGCCCCGACTGTCACAAGTCCGTTAGTTCACGATTGTACCTGCATTGCGAGGATCCTCACGGCATGAATACTTTGAATCACAGTTCCTTGAGTCTGGCGTCGTTGAGAGCAAGCAGTTTGGCTACACTGGACGATTGTCACGCCACGAGTAGCGTCTAAGATCCGATTATCCGATTATCCGATTCACCTGCTCTCCGCGTACACGCGCCTCCCTCCATGCGCTGTTATTCGTTAACGAAGGGCGAGCTCGTTCGATCTTCGGTATCAGAGTCTCGGTGCTCACATCGCGCGTCACGTCAAACCTCTAGGAAAGTACGTTTTCTCGAGGTCGAAGTCTTACACAGTCGCTACACAGTGGCATTTCCTACACAGAAAAATTATACGCAAGATCAAGTAATTCGACGTTCATTTTTCAACTTGTCAACTTATTGGTTTACCTCGTATCGATTGTTTACATTTACGCCTCTCTTTGGTTGGTCACTCTATGCACTAAGAGGTCGCTACTTGATGTATATTGTAAACGAATCCGTATATTTTAATTACTCGCATATTTATATGTACGTCCGTGGTGTTACGCGTATACGCACGTAAAGCAAACAAAGGTCATGCGTACCTCAGCCTGGTAATTCCCTGAAACAAAAGAATCGATGCTCGGAAAATATGCGGACCCGATTACCTGATTTCAACCGTGTACACGTGTATTTTAAACCGCTCTCTACATAGATCGACGCCTCCTTGCAAGCGTAATCTCTCAATCTCGAGCTGAACAGACGTTGCAAATACCTATTTGTTACTCGATTCGATTCGAACGTTTCGAATTTCGCTGCAAGAGAATCCGTTATTACCAAAGTCGATAATCGAAGGTCGAGTGTCGGATATCGAACGTTGAACGAACTCGCATGGTCGCATCATGGCCGACGCGACGCGAGACGATACAATACGGTACGATACGATACGATACGATACAATACGATACAAAACGATACGAGAACGCGGCGACCGCATTTACACAACCTCGCCACACCGAGTTGAAATTCCCGCGATTCGCCGCCAATTAAAAGCCACTAGATTCTTAAATCTTAAATATCGTTTATCGATATACATTACCGATGAATTAGGAAACCAATGTTGAGAGAAAACTAGCACGATTGGAAAAGACTTAATGGCAATAAAAATGCACGTTCACATTGTTCGTTTTTCTCGATGATTATTCCCCTCGAACACCTCCCGTCGTTTTACAGTTTACGATACTCTTGCGATACCGTCGAAATTTTAACAGGGGATCAACTGTACACGTGTTCATGTTTATGTCGAGATGTACACGTATACTTAGATTTTCTCATGTGTTTTGTTTGCGCGTAGACTCGAATCGGCCAACGCAGCTCTCTGTCTGACCTACAACTTTTCGTTGATAACCTACCGCGAGGGCTGCGTTCGTCCATTTCTGCGGATACGCAAAGGAAATGTGTACAGTACTTGGATAATGTTGATTCATATTTGCTATCTACAATAATATTTGCGTTTTGCTTCCTTCCATACCATGACAAATCGACCGAATCCTCCGTTAACCTATGAACACGGAGCGTTCTCGCAGAAACGAAACTACCGCCCTTTTCGAGAACCAGCTCTTGCTGCGCTTGCGCACGGAAATTATGCTTCGTGTAAGTATCTATGGCTGCACAGTCGCGAAACTTTATTAGTCACGTACATTTCTTAATAACCATGCAAATACGAATACCGAGATACTTTCAAATCCAAGATTATTCAATTACACCTGCTGTTATTTAACATTATTACGAATTCGTGTGTACGTGATCCTGCGCAGCCAGTATCTTCTTCCTCTTTTACCCAGAGAGTTACAGAGAAGGATAGAGTCATCGTCGGTAATGGAGAGGTTCGTAGTAGTGTCTCAAGGTCAGCCAATTCGGAATCGTGAACGAACGATCGCGACAGAACTTTCTCGAGAAGACTATTCCGTGGTACGGTTCCTCGAGAACGCGCGCGACATCTGGAACGTGGTTGTGGATGTACCGTACAACCGCCATGACAGCTTATGCTTTTCGTATCGCGTGACGTTTGATCAGAACATGACATTTTGCACATTTAATTTCGACAAATGGCAGACTTCTTTTTCGGTTTTGATGCATCGCTCGCAGTAAGTAGACTCGCTCTTAACAAATCCATGCTCCGCTCGCGTTTCTCCTCTGGACAGCTGAAAAACAGACCGATCAAAGCACAACTCGCATTCGCTTTCGACGAACAGTCGCGTCGCCTTTTATCCATCCACAAAGAATTCAAATTATTCGCCGAACAGCTGAACGCGCGGCATCTAACAACGCTCCACAAAGCCTACGAACTTATCGTACGAATCGCCGATATGTAATGTTCACCGATCCCTCCAGCGCGCACAGTTTTCCGAATAAGCATTACCCGTTTTACTACCTCCACAAGTTGCGATGGAGGTACGTCGCATAACCTCACCGTTCTCTTCTTCTCCATAAAGGTCGTTAACACTTCTATCACGGTGGCAATTGTTATCGTTACCATTTTTTTTCATCCTCCTATACGCGACCTCCTCTTACTTTTCCATCGTGTTGTTGTTCCGATATTCGTTGTCGAAATATTAACGTTCGAACGCTTCCCGTACCCTTTATACGATCCTTTTTGCGTTCGTTCGAAATTGTTATTTAACCCATGAGCGGGCTTTCGAAACGCGCTTGAAAAAATGCAACGATTCGCTGAATATATTTTGTGCTCTTTAGAGCCGTACGATAATAAACGTTTATGTAAATCTTCGAATAAGCATGCTCGTGCAAGTTAAATAGTTATTAGCAAAAATTTAAATAGAGCCGCGGCGACCACGATAGTTCTCTCTCGGGGGACAATCGAAACGAGGTCAAATAATAATCCGAGAAGTCTTTGATTTTTCGTTTTAAATTTTCGATTATTATATAGAATAGCAGTTTAGAAGATGGGTTGGATGGCCCTTTGGAGGAGGACGATTTCAGAGAAGAAGAGTACGACGCGTTCAACAATGAAACCTTCGGCTCTGACGGCGCTATCGGCGATTGGGAGAAAGATCACGAGAAACTTGCCGAGATCGCGGAGTCGAGTCGGAATCGACCGAAAAATGAGAATACACCGCATAAAAAGGTAAACAAAGGGTAAATCGTTTCCGCGCAGCGTATCACGTATACAGAATTATATCGTTTATCTCGTCCAATAATATCATCGTCGTTTTAGCAGATACAAAAAAAAATGTACGAGCGAAAAGTTTTTTGGTTTATCGCGACGAATGTTTACTACTTTATGTTGTTTTCTTTTCTTCCAACGTAATTTTTTGTATAATTAAAATGGCCTAGAGTGGAAAAATCATAATAATATGAAGGGGACTAATTAAAATTACCATTATTTTTCTACTTCCCCCCCCCATTCATTGCAAGGGCAAATATGTTTGAAAAGCATTTTCTATCAACTCTAAGAATACGATGACGAAAATATACCCATACTACTAAACAAATGTTGATGACCTTGAGAAAAAAAACAACCTAAATTGCAATATTCGTTGCAATAAACCAAACAACTGGTAACACAACGAAGATGCCAAGGTGGATGAGATAATTGTAACATCTTGTGTGTGTACATGTATGTATATTTACTGATAAAAAATTGTGTTTCAGAATGGAGTGACCACGGATATCGAAGATAATTTATCACATCTAGTGCTAGACGAGAAGGAAGGGATCGTTCCCCGCCCCGGAGTATGGGATAGTCCTTCGAATTTGTCTTTGTCTAACCCTAGGCCACCTCTCACGTTACCATCGGTCTTGACGACCGCACGAACCGTTACAGAATTAGAAAAAAGTATTGTTGGAAGTAGACCACCACCAGGATTGGTCAAGCCCGTTCAATTATTGCAACAACAGCAACAACAACAAAAATCCGATGGATCGCTTCTGTTTGAATCTCTATCGGCACCGCCTCGGTTTCCACCAGGATTAGGCATACCACCCGCGCATCCTGTTATTCTGCCCCCAAACGCAAGATTCCCACACATGCAATTCATACCACATCTTAGGCAATTACCTAGTGCGTATATTTTACGGAAATATCCGGTCAATATTTTGCCTACAAGTTCAAAGCAATCGTTTTTACAGATCAAACCGGAAACGTACTGAGGTATCCAATTCCGGCGCATTTGATGGTGCCACATGCTGGGCATTTAATGGTGCCACACGGTACGCAAAGACAGCCAATTCATGGTTCATTTTGCAATAATTTTCCTGTAAGTTTTCATAATACATATTATACTTTTCGGAAGTCAGTGTTCGTAACTTGGTAATATCGAGAACCTTTTATTTCAGCAACCCACGCACTCGAATTTAGGGCCTCCGCCGTTTATGCGAACGGATCATAGCATGGTGCCTCCTTTCTCTAATAATCAGACTGGTCCTCATCAGCAGCAACACAATTTCCCGCACTCTGGAAACCAACGAAATCAGAACAGATCGTACCACCACGCGGAACAACAAGGGAATCATCAGCCATTTCTTAAAAATAATCAATATTATCGCAATCACGAGTGGAATTACCAGCAACGACAATACCATTACCATCACCATAATCATGGAATGAACGGAATGACCAATACGGGAGAATACGACGAATACGCTGGCTTGATGAGCGGACGGGAAAAACAGTGGTTGATTAATATACAATTGTTGCAACTAAACACTAACGAATCGTACGTCGACGACTACTATTATACCGTCTTCTGCGATAAGAGAAGCAAACAGACCGCAAGTCAAGAGCAAAAGGACAAAAAGTTTCACAATAACAATAACAACAACGGTTACCATAGAGATTCAAGGTGCACCTTCTTTTCTTGGTCTTTGCTTTTTGAAATGATTTACAGTGCTGCTGAAGCTTCGCGTTGCTTTTTTTGGTTTTTAGGGATCGGGAACAGAATCAACATCATACTCTTACTAGACAAATATATATACCGGCACAATTTGAAAATTCATTAGGAAAGCTACAGTTTGCCAGCGTGATAGCACCGCGTAAAGTGATCGACATGGACGTTGTACCGAACAGCGATCCTCAGTCGGCTACACAAATACAACAAAGGGACACGAGGCGAACGAGGCAATTGTTGCTCGAAATCGAAAGGGTATTAATATTGTTTTTCATTTAGCCGTTTCGATCACGGAACATCGGTGTCCGATATTTCCCTGAGTAATACGAAAGATAACATTTTCAGTTGTACGTAATCCAACTGAAGTTAGAGGATTTGCATAATCCGTTGGCTCTGCTAAGCGAACAGCAGAATCCGGATAGAGAGGCTGAAGCAAATACCGTTAAAAAGACGAGACCAGAGTTAATAAATACGTTGTTGCCGTCTTTGCTTCAGTTGATCCAAGACGATAAACTGACAAGCATGCTAAGCATCCGAAAGGGAAAAGTGAGTAACCTAGAGCGATTTACGAATCGATCAATTTTTCTTCGGTTATCACTGTCATTGGATCATGTTGCAGACGCTGTTGTTGAGGTTCTTGCCGTTCTTGGATGTGTCGGAACATCGCGCACAATTGGAGGAACTATGGAACGCGATATTCCGAGGATTAGTTATAATTGGTCGTAGAGATTCTCATTTGTTGATAACGCTTTATTCGGAATTTCAACGTTGGCTCGCCGCTGTACAAGACTTTGGTGCAATACTACGGCTAGCTCGATCCTTATCCGACTCCGTTTGCCAATCGGTCAGAAGCAACAGTTTAACGTTCGCTCTTACGAACAAGGTTTGTTCAAATGTCATCTGATATCCGTTTTGTTTTTCTTTTCCTTGAGCAGTTGCACGCCTGATCGTTTTTCTTTTCTAGTTTGGTGTATCTGTAATAGCATCGATGTTTGAACGAGCGGAGGAGCTGTATCCAACGGACGACTCGTTGTCCTCGCAGTGGTCATCTTTCATAGCAAACATCATCGAAATAACCGGCGAATCGCCACCCTGTGTCGCACCTTGTCAGCCAATGGCCGCAAACACGCTCAGTCAGCATTTAAACAGATTATCTCGCGTGAAAACCGAGCGGTACGCAAACCTGGAACTTTTACTAACAGATGCGAACCCATCCCGATAATCGGAAGTCGATCAAACGATTTTTCGCTGTAACTGTTTCCAGTAATCTTGATTTTTGTTAGACGAGGACAGAATCGTGTCGGAGGAAAACTGCAGATGTCTTGAAGCTGCTACGATATTAAGTATATGTATGTTTTAGTACAATCGATAACCATGCTCTCACAGTAGATCCATGCTTTTCTCGCCTCGTATTTTAAATGTGACGACTATTATTCGATTGTTCCCCCATTTATATTTAACCCGATCGATTTATTTAGCCGACGTATCCCCTAACATTTTGTGTAATCTCTATCCGCGAGTCTACTGTGTCAAATTGGTCATCGTTTTCGATTTCGATTTCCTTTACGTAAACTACACATCCTATGTTCGATCGCTATTTAGTTGTCATTCTCTCCGTATTCCTTCATTTTTCGAGTTCATATTTTCGAGTCACTAAAACACATATAAGCGTAAACGATTTAACATCGCGCTACGCGATCGTGCCGGTTCGCGAGAACTTATTTGACGAAGCTTCGAACGTTAATCAACGTTTTACGAATTTCTCTGGCTTTCGTTAGATCGAAACATTCGACGGAAGGAAACGAAGTTTCCTTGTGCCTCTAGGCTCGACGCGAATGTTTTTGCGTATCAAATTTGAAATAGCTAGGCCGCATAGGGTGTGTAGGTTTTTAACTTACTTTAGGACTTCAAAAATAACAGCATGTTATTGTAATCACTTGTCGCAGAGTCAGATTTTTTCTAAACAGATGAATCGTACAAGATAATTACGTTATCTTTGCGCAAGATAAATTGTATATCTATGAAACGCATCTTCTATTCGTTTCTGCTCTTTATTTGTCGAGCCTTAATCGGGGGCTCGACTATTGCGTAAACGCAATAATTGTGTATAAGTTTCCACGCCAAGGTCCGAGGTATTACAACGTTTTTATATAACGCGATTAACGCATTGAGTAGCGAAAACTTTGAAAGGAAACCGGTGTGATTGTCGTTCTTGTCTGGAGACGCGCAATTGCAACGCTTTCGTCGTATTACCTATCGTTTTTTTTCTTCTTTTTGGAAACATTGGCGACCGTTTCGTGTGCATTTTTAGAACACTGATCGGTGTTTAGGTAGAGTGTTCGCGCAGTTGCTTCCTGCTTGTTGTAATAAGCAATGGAAACGGAAACGAAAGAAAATAGAGAAGGGTCGTGGAGATTGTCGCAACCCTGTAGCAAATGCGCGAACAACGATTTCAAATATACGACGACATGGCCTTTAGTATACAGTGTAAGTGGTTACTTTTTATCGCAGAACACATTGATCGAGTCTCATATGTACATTTAGCTTGTATGTACATAAAAGCAATTCCGACGAATGAATACCTTCGTATATTTTGTAATTGGAATGCAAAAGAAAATTTATTTTTTGCTTCCACGAGACATAGTACTACGTCATTTTTGCAAAAAAGGGAAAAAGGAAAAAAGGGAAAGATTATAGAAAAAATGATGAGAAGTATCGATCGCGTTATTTTTTAATCTCTGTAGTGACTATATGAAAAGTTGCATAGTGTATATTAAAATATTCGTGAAACCGAGCGGTGCGTTATATCGCGGTCCAGTACTTGTACTCTTCTCTTGTAACGTAAGACACTAATTATAAGTTTTACGAGCTCCTTTATTTTTCCCATTTTCTTTTAAAATGTATGTACCACTGTATCTAACCGAGTCGTTCTTAAGTTTCACAATGGATTCCGACGAGCCTTTCTCGTCCTTCAATTCAACTGTTCGAATTCAGTGTGATATGTACGCAAGCGCAAGATTGAGGGAAGTTGATTATATTTACTGTTTTGTAAAATGCCAATCGAACGGTGACCGAGCTGAAACAAGCACGTTTCGATTCCGTACTATCGGACGAAAGATATTTGTTGAGCCTGTACAAATTTTTTAATCTTTGAAAGTAAACTGTACCATAAAGTTTAATCGGCGTTTATGCTTTGCGCTTCTTCAATTCTGCCGCCTTTTCGCAACTGCGAACACAATTCAACGTTTTACTGATTTTGCCGGTAGGAAGCTTATTAACAAGGTATCGAAAAGGAGTTCAAACCTGTTCTTTTATACAATCATTTCGTAAGAAACGATTAAATTACGTTATTCAACCTGACTTATCAATTCTCAAGTAAGATTGCTATCGTTACCGAAAAATTGATGAAGAAATCTTCAGATGCAAAACAGAATTTTTTCAAACCAATATAATCGTTGGTAGGCAATGCGTTAGCGTTTATAAGTTGTAATCGTTAAATCGAACAGCGCCGGGATTTCAAAATTTCAAAGACGATAAATAGAGACGAACTATATACAGTGGCCGGATTTAATATTCGGACACTAAAAATCACGATAACTTTTTTAATATTGTAATACACGATTTGAACTTTTTTTTTGAAAGCTAGAGCAATTAGTTTACTACTGGATGTAAAAGGAAATTTTTCCAAAAATTGCAATAGATCGGAATTGTAGAAAAAATACTAAAAGTTGCATTTTACAACTTTGTTATGTGGGCCTATATTGAAAATTTAAAAAATACGTTTTGTAGATCCGTGTCAATTATATGCACCGTGAAAGTTTCATTGAAATCGGTTGGTGCAAGAAAAACCGACAGGCATTAAAAGATGTAAGAATCCTTAGATTTATTGCAGTTGGAGGCCGAAAATCGTAAAAATCTGCAATTTTTACCATCTTTAAACGTTTGTAGCTCATTGCAACATCGACCGATTTTGACGAAATTTTTAGAATATGTTTAATTCACACAGATCTACGAAACGTATTTTTTAAATTTTCAATATAGGCCCACATAAAAAAATTGTAAAATACAACTTTTAGTAATTTTTCTACAATTCCGATCTATTGCAATTTTTGAAAAAATTTCTTTTCGCATCCTGTAGTAAACTAATTGCTCTAGCTTCCAAAAAAGGTTCAAATCGTATAGTACAATATTAAAAAAGTTATCGTGTTTTTTAGAGTGTCCGAATATTAATTCAGGCCACTGTAGTTGAGTTTCAAAATTGGATGAAACGGATAATTCTATTTTATCTTTTATTAAAGATGTGTTTATAGGAGACATCTGTTTATTGCGTTTGTAATAAATAGATAGCTATATATGGTGTGAACCGCGATACACCATATCTCATCGCATGTCCTAGACGTCTCCCGAAGAACAAGTTTGAGTGACAGAAATTTTGAATCAGATCGAAGATAATAAGTCGGCGCAACGTGTAAATATCGAAAATTATTACGTTCACATGAAAGTGTCGAATAAATGTTCTGAATTCACGTGACACCGTTACCCAATTTTCACATCGATGGGAAACCACTTTGCGTTAGCCAAAAGCTTCGATTCGATGTTCATTGATAGCGCTGCGCGTTTGCAAATTTCCTGCTATACCGACGGAGAAATGAGATTCGCGGCGCTGTTGTCCTCTTGCAGCATTGCGCGTGTTGTTGCTTCTAACCCGAGTGTTCCTTTGACCAATATTAACCGATGCGACAGTTTTTCCATTCAAATCGTACGTTTTCTGTGGTGTCGGTGTTTTCCCAGTGAATTTCTCGTTCGTATCGGAACGGCAACAACAGCATCGTATAACCTACTGTCTCTCGATCTCCTGAAAAGGTTGTTTTGTATTGGCAGGTGTTTCATTGTCATAACGGATGAAACGAATATTTTTCTCTGGAAAGGTCATTTTTCCTCGTCCGAGAAACTGCCAAGTGCTCGTCGCTATTCGCATACCAGAAGGGAATTCTTCGTTCATGTGCACTGCCGGCCGATCGAGCACAGTTCCGAAACTAATGCCAATAACGGATTTCTAATCGTCGAAGTTGACTTTTGTTAAAGTGTATTTTGAATCGTACCGAGTAAGTACACCCAATCGAATTCGAACTGTTTTTTTCGTTTACGTCTTGTTTCTCTCAGCGATCGTTCCGGTTCGCTCGCTCAACGTTTCGAAAAATACAAAATAACAATGACTTTTGAATTCTTGCAGAAATAAGATATTCTTTCGTAGCTGTTTTTTCTTAGCCTGGTCACAAGGTGTGAGGCACTCGATATTATATCTTATTGGAGTTGTGTATCGTAATTGGAACAGGTACAAGATTGTCGAGACCATAGGCAAGCATCTATTAAAATCTTTAAGAATCTTCTCGAACGTTACCCGAGTTAGAAAAAATTACTTTGGAAGGTTCGCAGATAAATAAGACGTACATATACATATTATTTCAGACAAAATAAAATCTGGAATCTTGCTTGTTCGCAGCGGAAGAGAATGTGCGATCGAAGGTAATGGTCGTGGAAGATTAAACTATGGCCAATAGAAAGGACAAATCGTCAGCAGGTTTCGTAAGTATTTATAGTAATTGGTTTGCATTAACATGCATACATGCGAGCAAGATAACACGTGAAATTGTCGAAGGAGCCAACAAACGATAACAGTTCCGACGTACAGTAGAATACCAATAATCCAGCAAGCTTGGAATTTCAAGGAAAAATATTTTTTGACATAGCCATGGCTAGTGTCATTACTCGAAACAATATGTATATTTATATTGCGTTTAAATTGCCTTGAATTTCGCATGGGCAAGGATTACCGCACGTCGTTATATATATTCTGTACTATAAAATGACATTTGTAGGGCCCGATTTGATCAAGATTAGGTGCACTGGAGTATCCGCTGCAATGAATCATTGGGTCCCGGATTATCGGAATTTTGTTTGGCCAGGTTGCACAAGGAATTTTCAGTCGCAAGATGTACCAAATTCGACCGGGAATTCGTAAAATATCGAGGAGCATGATAACGCGTGTTGCAACCAGTTCGGGAATGCGATACGCGCGCAATACGTAGGCACAATGTCGTACTTCCTGTTGTACGGTTATCGGTTGACGCTTGTAGCGACGCGATAGCGGAAACCTTGTTGGTTTCTGATCTTAACTCTTGCACGAGCAAATTTATGCTGATAATTATCGGACACGTATTGATGGAACCGTCGGACAGTCGAAGGTCTAGATCAATTTTTATCATCGCGCTATTTCTCCGTTGCTATACACCAAAATTGATTTCCGTTCACCAGCTCGCTAAAAACCAATGCTAAACATCAGGATCCAGTTTGTTGTATTCTCAAAGTCCACACGAGACTTAAATTCGCGCAGAGAGCAGATACGAAACCGCGGATACGCGTGTCGCTCGTTTAAAATCGTGCTGGATTGACATTGAGTTCATCGAATTATCCAAGATGGTAATCGAGACTCGCCGGACGGTATTAATGCTCAAGGTGAACCGTGCCGCATACAGAAAAAGCCTAGATACTCGAAGCAACGCGAAACGACGCGACGCGAACTACAAATTATTAGGACAAGGTGACGAGGCTTGCCGATCAGGGTTATGACAATTTCACGCGTTTACTGCCGCGTCAGTCACCGGCGACCGGCATCCAGAGAATGCGTACAAGCAAGCACGATATGCGATCATGTTCTCGTATCGTTACAACTAGACTGAGGACGATCATGAGAATATAGATCCCTGTCCAGTCGTGTACAGAGATTACCCCTTGTATATGCCACCGGATTCCCATTTACTATAGTTCCTTTAGCAATCTTATAGTTATAGTAGTTAGACCTTCCAAAGTTACCTACACACTATACACTTTGGTAGCCTAAGAAAAATTTGTGTGCCACGTCGATCATAGCGCTATGCGCTACTGCGATTCCTCGTAGCTCTGAATAATGCATTTTTAAAGAACTGCTTTAGACAATAGCATTTGTCAAAGAGAGCGTCGAAAGTATAACTTGGTATTTCGAGGGGTGGAGCGAATCTCGGGAATCCTAAAAATCCCAAAAAATAAGTCGACTAAAAACCGGTCGGTGTTTCACGCTCTTTTTCGACGGGATGCAAGCGAAACGTGCAAAACGCAAAAGAGCGAAACATAGGGAGAGAAGGATTCGATGTAGAAAGCACGCGGATACTGGTCGCAGTCTGTTACATCATCGACCGTTCGTTCCAATGATCTCATCCGCTATTTCAACTTTTTCCTCGCTTCCTTTCTTTCGTTGACGTTCTCGCTAAACGGGAACGCGCGAAAATATCGATTGTCGCGCGGTTTCCAAGAATCGTTCTCAATGTTTTTCGAAATAGTGATAGCAGAGAGAGAGAGAGAGAGAGACGAAAATTTCGACCGTGAATTATAACAAAATTACCGGAGCGACGTGTTCGCTCGAATTGCCGAAACCTTGAGCTATTCGCAGACATGACGTAGACCCTATCAGGCTCGTGAAATATGACTCACAATAATTTGCGCCTTTGGAAAAGTCGTTTTCGTCGGTGACGATCAATTAGCCGGAAAGTTAGCGCGACAGCCGCGAGCTCTGACCGAATGCTTTAAATTGTTGCGCGTAACGACTTCGAAAGTTTGCTAAAACGTGCCTGTTGTTCGGAATGCTCGGTGGAATGCGTCGAGACAACACGAAAATAGGAAAAAAAAGGAAGATCATGCGATGGCACAATATTATAGGGTCAAACGATTGGAAAGACGAATATTTTTCTAGCACTAACTTCTTTGGGATACTTCGTTTTATTAAATATAATAGAACTAGTATATGCAGGATTAGTTAGGATTTTCTCAAATATAGAACCTCCTCCCAAAAAAGAGCAATAAAGTGGAGAAAACGCGTTGCACAAAGCAAAAACTTCGGAAAGAAAGGCGCAGTATTGAAACAACCCTTAAGCGCAACCCGGTGACTGAAGCGTCGCATATATGTTCTATCCACGCGCAAGGCTCGCGCCCAATTACTGGGCTGCACAGCCAACAAGATAGTGATAAGAACAATAGTAGGTAATCGGACGGCGTACGAAGAGAACGGATTCTCGTTCCGGCAATGAACATCGAAAAGCGCAGGCACGAATGTACGACGCCGTAAGATGTAAGAAGAGGAGAGCTATGGTCGTGATTGTGGTCGTGGGTAGTACCAGCGAATACGCACGCGCGCGTCCTTCCACCGTTCGACCGTGCTCGATCTCGATCTTCTCTCCTTTTGGTCCGTTCGATGACTCGCCATCGCCATCGGCGGTGCCGTTATCCTAAAGTTAGTTACTCGATGAATATCAAGAGCGTGCGTCGCGTCGTTTGATACGGCGAGACCTGAAATCCGAGGGGACCGAACGAACGCGTGTCATTTCGACATAACACCTGGATCGGTGACAACGAGTTGTCGCGGTAGCGTGTAACGTGGTAACGGGCGGGAACGGTATCGCGTGCCGATCGAATAGAGCTGATCCAGAGGAATTCGAGGGAGCGAGCGCGTGTTCTTCGCACCTGTGGATCGATCGCAGAGGATACAGAATAGAGCGAAACAGATAGATGGACAAGTGGAACATCGTTTCGAATAGAGCGATAGAAGCGGCAGAATCGGGTCGCAAAACTTGTGCCTGTTGTTAACGAAGTCGGATGCGCGGCGCGTTTGAAGCAAGCGAAGTAGGTGCACGTCCTTGCGGTCCGCTCGTAACCACAAACGCGTAATCTATGATCACGGAATGGGTAAGATTCGCTTTTCTACCGCGTTCGTCCGACCGCTTCGCGATCTCTGGCAGGACCAGCTTCTTCGGGAAATACGCTCGATACCCGATGATCGAAAACTAGAAGACGTTTGATTTATGATGGTTTGTTTCAGCTGGACACATGGTTCGGCCGACCAAAAAAGTCCGGGCGTGGAGGTGGGGTCAGAAGTGGTTCGGGAAATCACACGATGCCCCGACCCCATTCCGGCGATGATTTCAATGAGATCGAGCAGCAGCGGTGCATCATCGAGAGGATGGACGAGGAGGCTGTGAACGACAAGTTCGAAGAGATGCTGGTGAGTAGAGAGAAGAAGAGGTAGATCTTACCGGTGGTATTTTGTCGGCGAAACCAAAGCGGAACCTTGTCTTTTAGGCGAATATGAACCTGACCGAGGAGAAGAAGGAACCTCTACGACAGCAGTCGGAGGCCAAGAAAAAAGAGATGCTGGTGCTGCATTACAAGGGCAGTATTCAGGAAAACAAGTCCAAGTTCGATAAGCCCGCGGATTATATACAATACCTGGCGCAGCCCGATTTAAGCGTAAACAAGATCTACAACTGCATCGAGTCGTTGAGAATCGCGTTGACCAACAATCCTCTCAGTTGGGTTCAAGAATTCGGCACGAAGGGATTGAAACAGGTTTTAGCCACGCTCAACGAGTGCTACCGGAAGTAAGTAATTCCATTCCCTATATGGCGAATCGTTGCGTTACATCACGGCATTGGTATTCGACGTTGCCGGACTAAGAATTTCTAATCACCGTGTTGTTCTATTCCAGTGCCTTCATATATTATGATAGGTAATTCATGCAAACATACTATACGCTTTAGTTTTTATTTTCTTTAGCGTTAGAAAGTTGCGACCTTCCGTTCCTTTTAAGTTGCTAGTTGTCGATGCGAGGTAAAAATCGGGAATACGGTAGCGCCGAAATTCCCGAGTTTCACCGAGTTCGATTCTTCTCTTGGCTACCCTTAGTTCAGCAGATCGTATAGTTTTTGTTTGCCGATTCTTTGCACGATGCCCCCTGCCCATCGATTATGCGACACCCCGTTTGTCGCGAACCAAAGTTGATTTCGCTGGAATATCCTCCTGTGGTGCTTGCGTTTCTGAGACAACGTTTCTTTGTATCTCTTCGCAGTGACAATCGGTACGAGCGCATACAATACGAATGCATCCGATGCTTAAAGGCTATCATGAACAATACCGTCGGCATAAAGGAAATGCTGGCCCATCATGAGGCGCTGACGATCGTCGCGAGATCGTTGGAACCGACCAAACCATCCGTCATGTCCGAAGCCGTGAAACTTCTCGGTGCGGTTTGCCTCATTTCCAGCGATAGTCACAAGAAGGTGTTGGACGCGATCACCATGAATGGAGAGTTCAAGGGCAGAGAAAGATTTCTGCCGATCGTTCAGGGATTGATGAACAAGAAGAACGAGAACCTGAGGGTATGTTATCTGTGCTGCCCGATCTTTCTCACTGTACTATCTTCAAGATAGATTATCGAACAGTTCGTATTTTGCCGAAACAGGTCGAGTGCCTTCAACTCATCAACTCGATCATCTCTTCGACCGAAGAGCTGGATTTTAGACTGCATTTGCGAAACGAGATCATGCGGGTCGGTCTGGCCGACATTTTGGAGACGCTTGACAGGGACCAGTCCGAAGATCTGGCCAGGCACCTCAAGATCTTCAACGACCACAAGGAGGAGGACTACGAGGAGTTCGTGCAGAGGTTCGACCACGTGCGACTCGAACTGGACGACGTGAACGACTGCTTCGAAGTGATTAAAAACATGGTAATGGAGACGTCGGCGGAACCGTACTTCCTATCGATACTCCAACACCTCCTTTTCGTTAGGGACGACGCGTTGGTCAGGTAGGAAGATCGGAAAGATGCTCGAGGCGGGGTACCGAATGCTGCGTTCCAGCGATCTGTACGTTTCTTTTTCTTTTTCTTTTTTTTTCATGTTCACGCGGCCCCGTGTTCTCGATCCGACAGGCCCGCGTACTACAAACTAATAGAGGAATGCGTATCGCAAATAGTGCTGCATCGTTCGGGCTGCGATCCGGATTTTAGCGCGACCAAGCGGTTTCAAATCGACGTGCAGCCGTTGATAGACACGCTGGTCGAGAAATCGCGGGCGGATGAGGAGAGACGATTGATCGAGGTATCGCAGAAACTGGAAGAGGCTATTGCCAGCAAGCAAGAAGCCGAAGCGAAGCTTCAGCACGCGGAGAACAAGATCAAAGAACTGGAACAAGGCGGAGGCAAGCCCACCGGTGGCAGCATGGTGAGAAACATCGGCACAAATATCAGAACACTATCGCACTATCGACGACTTCTTTGCTTTTGAAGCTTGTTCCAAGTAGCCGGTACTTTTGTAGATACGTGGATCTGGTCTAGTGCCTCAGCCACCACCCGTGCCACCCCCGTTCCCAGGTGGTTGCGCGCCTCCACCACCGCCTCCGCCACCTCCGCTACCAGGTTTTGGAATCCCAGGACCTCCGCGACCACCAGCGATGCCTGGATCCATGGGACCACCACCGCCTCCTATGCCTGGAATGGGACCGCCGCCGCCTCCCATGCCAGGAATGGGTCCAGCTCCTCCTCCCATGATGCCTGGCTTTGGCCTCGGACCAGCTCTAAACGCTACGCAGTCGCTACCCTTGGGCTTGAAGCCGAAGAAAAAGTGGGAGGTTGAAGCTCCATTGAAGAGGGCGAATTGGAAGGCAGTAAGTACTTGGATGCCGTCTAGCAGATTTTCAAACACAGAATTTGTGATCATCTGCTTATCCTCTTGTAGATCTTGCCGCACAAACTCACCGAAAAATCATTTTGGACGAAAGTACAAGAGGATCGACTAGCGAGTCCGGAAATTTTGGATGGCTTGTCTCAGAAATTCGCATCGAAGCCCAGCGGGAGAAGGATAGACGACGTAGTGGACAAGTAATTGATACGTCTGATCGGAATCGGTTTAATCGTCTGCCGCCGGAGCGAATTCGACAGCCGAGGTTAAACATTTGCTGAAACGAACCGACGAAACATGTTTCACTTTTCTACAGGTCGATGCCCTCGAAGAAGACGAAGGATTTGAAGGTCCTGGATAGCAAAGCCGCTCAGAACATCTTGATCCTCCTTGGCGGCACGTTGAAGCATATGTCGTACGACCAAGTCAAGTCCTGTTTGCTCAAGTGCGAGGGTCCAGTTGTATCGGACAACATACTTCAGGGATTGATACAGTATTTGCCGCCACCCGATCAGCTCTCCAAGCTGCAGGCTTTCAAAGACCAGTACGACGAGTTGACGGAGGCGGAACAATTTTGCGTTACCGTAAGTAATCGTACTAACGTTTGAGAATTCTCTTTCGATCCTCGAACTACGCAGGCGATGATTGAACGTTGGCGATTCGGCAGATATCGACGATCAAGAGATTGTTGCCACGGTTGAGATCGTTGAGTTTCATGCTGCGATTCGAGGAACTGGTCCAAGACGTGAAGCCGGACATCGTGGCCGGAACGGCGGCTTGCGAGGAGGTTAAGGATAGCAAAAAGTTCGCCAGAATTCTCGAGTTGATCCTATTGCTCGGCAACTACATGAACTCCGGGTCCAAAAACGGTCAAGCTTTCGGTTTCGAGATAAGCTTCTTGACAAAGGTACGTTCGCGCTCGAGGTTAGATAAAGTTGCGATCGTCGAACCGAGATATCGTTTCGTTCCGGTTTTCAGTTGACCAGCACGAAGGACATCGACAACAAGCAGACTCTGATGCACTATCTGGTGGACACGATAGAACGTAAGTTCCCCGAGTGTATCAGCTTCCCCGAGGAACTGGCGCACGTCGACAGAGCGAGTCGAGTGTCCTTAGAGAACGTTCAAAGAACGCTGCGACAGATGGAGTCCAACATCCGGAACCTCGAACAGGATCTGTCAAATGCCAAAGTGCCCCAGTCGGACGAGGACAGATTCATCGAAGTTATGGGCGTATCCTTCTCACTTTTTACTTTTTATTTTGCGCAAAAATTCGTGGTTCAGCGATAACGGTATCGTTCGTTGTTTTCCTTGACCGTTCTGTGCTACAGCCGTTCGCGAAAAAGGCCCGTGAGTCCTATGAGGTTATGCAGAACATGTTTAAGAACATGGACAGCTTATACACCGGGATCTCCGAGTTCTTCTCGTTCGACAAGCAGAAGTACACGATAGAGGAGTTCTTCGGTGACATCAAAACGTTCAAAGACGACTTCACGGTAAGTATGGCGAAACATGGCAATGCAGAGGCGAATTGATGGCTGGTGGGATGCGCGCGGGAACTCGTTAAAAGTTAGCAACACCTTGCCGATAGCCAAATTGGATCCGCATTCCATCGACTGGCCATCTTTTCCCGTGCTCGCTGTGCTCGCTGTATAATTACGGGAGAATACGCACGAGAGGGGATCGGATAGAAAGTCGAGAGAGTTTCGACCAGAGTAGAGGGAAAAATCTGACGGCGTTTGTTGCTTGGTTTTCAGCAAGCGCAACGGGAGATAATAAAGCTGCGGGAGGGAGAGGAGAAGCAAAGGAGAGCGCGGGAGGCGCGGGAAAAAGCGGAAGCCGAGAAAGCGGCTCGAGCGGCTCGCAAGCGCGCCCTCGTCGACATGAACGCGCACGAAACGCAGGAGGGCGTTATGGACAGCTTAATGGAGGCTCTTCAAACTGGTTCCGCGTTCAGTAGACCGGATCAACGTCGCAAACGTCAAGCACGCGCCGCTGGTGGTAAGTTGTATAGGACTACGTTCGCTTCGAGGAAGGAGTCCGCGCGGCAACGGAGGTTAGCGTTGCTCATCGCGTTGCACGATTCGAAAGAGGCGAAGCTGTGCCGCGTGCTGTCACGGAACCGAAACGATTCGTCTGCGCGTACCATTGTGTCCACGTTGTCTACCGCGTCTATCGTGTCTATCGCGTCCACCAACTCGACCCAACCGTCAGTCGTGTTACACGAGCCGTCCGCGTCCGAGGCAGCCGACACCACACCCGAAGAGAATCAAAGGCTCTGTAGATTGAAGTTGCTCGAGATCATGGCGAGAACGCCGAAGCGCAACGTCTGCGTTTCGAGGATCAGCTCGTTCAAGAGAAAAAGACAGACCGAGATCGTGAACAAGAGGATCCGTTTGGATTTTCAACTGAACGTCGAGCAAACACCTAGGAGAGAGTTTTCCATGCGAATGCCTCGAAGCCTCGAGAAAAGCCACGTACCTCGAGTCTTGTCCGCCTCGGACGGGTTTTCGTTCTTACCGTACACTGACTCGCCCAACGACTCAATTCAAGGCTTGTTTACCGCGATAC
Source organism: Lasioglossum marginatum (assembly GCA_028455795.1). Lineage (NCBI taxonomy): Eukaryota > Metazoa > Arthropoda > Insecta > Hymenoptera > Halictidae > Lasioglossum > Lasioglossum marginatum. The sequence continues at coordinate 1,253,321 of CM052266.1, read as the reverse complement.
AGTCGCGAGCCTGCGAGAACGGAAACGCAGTCGCATATTACCAAGCTGTCGTGGACGAGCTTAAGAGACAGCCAAACGTACCGGGCAAACCCTCGGCGCGTCTTCTTCGGACACGGTCGGGCAATCTGAATTCGCCATCGCTGTACAGGACCGTCTTGATCGGCGAGGCCATGAAGCAGACACCAGCCAAGCGACGGCGCATAATAGTGAGCATACGGCGAAAGAGAAACGTGCGCCGCATTGTAAACCGCCGCAAAATAAAGCACTCGAGACCCGGCCGCAAAGCGCGAAAGCGGTTCGATTTTCTGGGCAGCCCGCTCAGCGAGTGCGCCTCGCTGCCCGATGATTATCAATGCCTTAACGAGAAATCGCCGCTTTCCTGCGATCCACCAGATATAATGTCCAAATCCGTGGATCATCTCGCCACCAAAACCGGCGACAAGCTCTCCACGCCGGTCAGATCGCTCGTTCGAGCGAGACACTTGGACGATATCGCTTACTGGAAAGACGAGAACGAAAACGAAATGGCGATGGAGCTGTGGTGCCCTCGACCATTCTCCGGCAACGTTCCCGATCAAGCGGTCGAGTCGTTGTCTCCGGAAATTCGAAAGGACATCGACGTCGTCGCGACCACTTCACCGGGAACCATTCCCTCGCGACTAATTGGAAAAGACGTTCGTCGGAGCGATCTTTGCCGAGCAGACGCAATCGAATACGACGAAGCAGCGTTGCTAAGCTGCAACGACGCCTCCTCGTCGGACGGTCGAGGGCGCATCGTCGCGACCAAGCTCGAGACCATTCGAAAGTGGCCGGCGTTTTCAAAGAGAAAGAAACGGGAGAAAAAGAAGTGGAAATTTTGGTAGACTCCACACAGTTGTACGCACGGTTATAGTTCCGAATTTTATAAGAGTTTTTTCTTTATCCGCGTTTCACGTTATTTTATCTTGACGACGAATCGGGACGCGTGTATCGTATCCTCTTTTTTGCATCAAAGAAGTGTATATATTAGTAATTTGTCTCTCTGAGCGCGCCTTTCTACGGCGATCTTTTCCTTCTTTTTTACAAATAAAACTGAAGTCTGTGTCCCGGCATTTTTTTTATATCTTTGTAATTTGTACGCTACGAGATAATGCCTCACGATCGTGTTTGTCGGTATATCGAGCGGAGGCAGTCACCCCGCTACGCGCATGTAATTGATTTTGTATCGATCGTTTGTAATCTGATCTTTCCTCTGTTTTTTTTTTGTAAATACCGTATATCATCGAGATTTGAATAAAGGTACTTTTTCTGCAGAGCTGGGATGAATTCGTGGAGTGTTCTCGTCGCATGTTGTACACCGAGAATCGCCTATGCGAGGAAACATGCATGCGCGCGCGCGCGATCGAGAGGTTTTACTAACGCTTTTACCGTCCGGTAGGAATACAAACGACGTAAACTTTCTTTTTACTTTTGCAGCAGAGAGAAGGGCTCAGCTTAATAGGAGTCGATCGCGAACAGGATTAGTGGGGACTGGTTTGCTGGGAAGAGAACTTTCGACGTAAGTATCTAGACGGCACCGCGGCTAACTCTCGTAGACGCGAGCGTTAGACTCGAGCGTCGCGCGTTATCGGTACCCGATGCTCGATATCGGGTAGCAGGCATGGGCAGAGATTTTGTGCCCGCACGTGGCGGTGTTCTGGCCCCGATATGACCCTGGTCGAAATTGGGTAGTGGAAATCGTTCGTTGCCCATGCCTGTCCGCTGCAGAGTCCACGCGTTTCGTCCATGGGCTAGAGATAGCTGGGGGTTGTCCCGTGCCGAATGATACCTGTGTGTAATCGTCATTGTTGCAGAGAACTTTTAAGCTCGGCATAATCCATGGAATACCCTGTTTCCGTCCTAAAACTTGAAACTGTGATGGATCGAATCGTCGTTTATCGTTCGTTCGACACGCCTGTAAAGAGAATACATAATTTTATACGATGGGGAAGAGTCGTGTCCAGTCTGTTCGGGCAATGTCTTCCCTTGGCCGGCTGAAACGCTAGGGAGATCGTGCTCTAGATCATTGTCCATTGGGAAAGACTCGGAAGGGCCGACAGAGGAGAAGGAGCGACGTGTCCAGTACGTTTTGTATTTTTTAAAACCCGAAGCTACGATTATCGCGCAAGTCGGAGGTTCGTTGTCCACGATCGCGAGCCGCGGCCAATGTACATACATCAATATATCGATCTATATCGTATATGTACACGGATAAACGACGGACAGCGCAAACACCACATCGAGCGATCGCCGTAAGTCGCGTTTCACGGAGCGCTTGACCGCGCTCATCCGACACGTACGCGTAAGGCTTCCTTTCGGCGACGTCCGCGAAATCGATCTCGCGCGCGCACGCAAATGTCTTCCGAAGCTTCCAGACCCGTGCCAAAATCCCGTGCCGGATAAAACGCGCGCGCAGATTCCAACACGTCTCGGTGATCTCGCGCGCGTTGCCGTAGGAATTGCAAACGGTCGCGGTCAATTTGCGACGGAATCAATTTCAAGTTTTCGATTCTATAGATCGACGACTGTTTATATTGTATGTAATGACGATGAATTCTAAGACGAATTGTATCTATATTGTGAATATGTGATTTTAGATAGCAACAATACATTGCGACCTTTACAATCGATCGTGTCGTGTTTCTTTTTACAGCGTAACGACAGCTCTCTTAAAAACTAAGTTAATTTAGCCTCGGACACCACCGAACGTATTCACGCTTCAATTATCGTCAAAGATGTCTATCGTTCGACGCGTATTCGAGAACAGTCTCGGGATGATACGATGCGGTCGAACGATGGAAAGCGCCGGTAGAAGAGTGTGGCATAATTAAGAACACAAAGAATCGAGCGGTAGAAACAGTTTCGTTGATTCGCTCGCGAAACTCGTGGCGATTCCGAAGCCCTGCAAAAGCTCCACCGACGCTTAGGAGACTCGCGTGTTCTCGTATACAGGGTGTTCGATTGCTCGCTTTTCTATAAGCCGACGTCGTAGGCTCCGTTTTCGATTTACGTGCTGTACACGCAACACCGAGCATCCATCCAGCGATATTCCTGTAAGTCTAAAGGTATGCTCGAGCAATCTCTTCGTGGCGTATCGCGGTAATTCCTATCTTAGCTCGGCACTCGTTGTTTACAATCTCCTTTCTCTGCGCGCATTCCTTCGCAATTCTCTGCGATTGTTGAAGATTCCAGCGGAAATAAATCGACGCTGACAAGGACGATCGCAATGCTAAAAAATTTGCGAACTATGACGATCCGCCGACAATGGCGCGCGTGAGTCAGGTCAGTGCAGACTCCACCCGAGAGACCCGAGCGCTGACTCGAGCTTCGCTATTGGTGGATGCATGGCCGTTGGTAATTTGAAAACGAAGCCACAGTTGGGAATTGAATGTTTGTCGTCTGGCTGCGACCGATGGAGTAGCGCTTTAAAATATTAATCGGATTGTGGCGAGCACCCTGTAGAACGACGCACCTGCGACAGCGACAGGACGGTTGATAGGTGCGGAGGTAGGCGGGATCGTGTCGCTTCGTGACGAGGCGAGTTGAGGCGAGGCGAGGCGAGTCGAGTCGAATCGAGTCGAGTCGCCTGGTAGTACCTTCCACGGTAGGACAGCCGTGTGTGCAGCGTGGCGCGTGTCGCATGTCGCGAGCATTGGGCGAGTAGGCAAACAGATTTCCGCGCGCGAGCGAACGAACGGGCAAACGAGCGACGCGTGTTCGGTATTCGACCAGTTCTGGAACCGGCGCGACGGACGTCGGGATCGTTCCGTAGATCTGGTGGTTGAATGCGCGCGTCCGTCGCGTCCAGGAAACCTCGTCGAGACCTTTCGGACAGACTGGCTCGATGGCTCGTCTCGCCAACCTCGTGCCCGGCAAGGAAAAGGTGTGCGCGGTATTCGAGCGACATCGAGTTCTCGGCCGTGCGACGTCGAATCGACGCTGGAACCGTGGCCCGTGGCCGTCGTCAAGACCGATCGGCCGCGTACCCGTCCGCTCGTAGTCATCCGCGTGCAAAAGCAACAGCAAGATTAATAGCAATAGCAATACGTCCTCGGCGACACGCTCGGCACAGTCGAGTTACCGCGCGGCTCGCTCTCCAGACTCCAGCCAGGCTTCGACGACGCGTATGGTTTCGTGCACGAACGGTGACACGTTTTCGCTACACGTCCGATACAATGACAACAATACAATGAACGTTCCCATTGTATCGGGGGACATCGTCGACGGGGACACCCTGAAACCGCGTTTCATTCGGGTAAGTAACGTCGCCGAGCTACGAACTATCCTGCGAATCATTTACATTTATGGAGCACGCGTTCGTCCTTTCGTTTTCTTCCTCGCTCATTGCCCTCTGATCCGGTGCTCGATCGAACGACGACGGTCGAAACGGTTTCTACGTCTTAATTTTCGTCGTCGTTGCGACGCGATGTAACGCTGCGGATCGTTCGTACGCCACCGGTTATACTTTTATTCGTCCGTAAAGGTAAAGGTGTTACGCTCGTGCTCTAGAAATCGAAATCGCCGGCCACGGTCGGGGATAATGTTGCGCGCTTATCCGCCCGATAAGCAACGTCAATGTTTGTTCTATGTTTGTTCTACAACATTCGGAGATCTAATCTCCCATTGTGCAATCGAATTCTCGGCCGTTCAGGGTTGGAACTGGCAGAGTTTCGAAACGAACGAGACACCGTGCGCCGACGCTTACGCGGGAAGTATTACGGAAGAAAGTAAAGGAAGCGAATCGGTGCACGCCTGCAGAATTATCGATCGGCGAAGAGTGAAACGCAGAAGATCAAATTTCGACTTTCTCCGCTCGAGCGCGATCGAATATCGATTTATCGCTCGCTGACTACGAGATCCTATTAAGACCCCGGCGTTAGTGTCCGCGACAGGTTGTCGTCTCACAATTACGAGAACAACGACAACAAACGAGGATAACGATAATAACAGGGATCGAACGTACCACCGATACAACACCTGCCAGAGCTCCCGATTCGATAACACCGGAGCGACTCCGAACGAAAACCGAGGCCTCGAACGGACCAATCGTTGGAATCGAGTAGATACGGTCGACACGATTCTTATCCACATTCTTGGCCTGGTTTACGGGTAAAGGGACGGGTCCTGGATGCAACGACGGCAACAGCTGTTCGTCCCGTTGCGAGCATCTAAATGTCATCGAGTGATCGCGATGGTAAGGGCAGCCGTTGCGGCCGTTCGCGTAGATCGGATCTTTCGGAAAAAACGGGTTGCGATTGCGCGTGTACGAATGCTGCTAAGAAAATCAAATCGCGAAATACTCGGCGAATCACGAAAGAATCTAGTTTGCATGACCGGTCCTGTCGCGGTCCCAACGAGCACAGTTCCCGGGACTCGAAGAGATGCGAGACTTTCGGACACCGGTTGATATATGAAAACGGAATCACGAAAATGAGAAGATCGCGACGACGGTTTTCCGAACGATGCGTGTTGGCGCAGAGGAAAGAGGAAACGGCGAAACTCGGTACACAGAGTGGCTGGGGTCTGCAAAAGGCGAGGTACGGCCCCGGCATACTGCGACTAGGCCCGAGCAAAGGCGGAGTCTACCGGGTTGCGGCGAAAACAGGCGAAACTAACCGAACGGGATGAAAGGGTCGGTAGGCAGCCCGAGACCCGGAGAGAATCATCGAGGAAGGTGAGCAACCGTTGGGCCGTGTTCACGGTGCGCGGTGAGCGGTGCGTGTTGCGCGGTACGCGTCGATCGACAACAGCCGACTCTGATCCGTGGATCTTCTCGTTCGATCGTCTCTCTCTCTCTCTATCTCTTTCTCTCTCTGTCTCTCCCACTCCGTCCCATCGTTCTCCCTCCTTGACGCGGACGCAACACCGTTCTTCGGCCCTGGGAATTCCGCTTTCCCGTAGAAAAGAAACGCATCGTGGAGGAAAGAGGAAACGTCGGGCATACCGTGTACGCGCCTCGCGTTCGTTCGCAAGACTCGACGACGCTATTCCGCGACGGTTGTCAGTGCCGCGATCCGCCGCGTTTTTTCTCCAACTGTCGGAGTTCGTTCTTTCTCTCTCTCTCTTTCTCTCTGTCTCTCTTCTCTCACTCTCTCTTTCTTCTTTCCATCGCTGTCTTTCTCTCTTTCCGGACCGAGTAATCGCTCGACAAACTATGTAACCGGGACGATGAACCGATCGATGTGTCGCGAGTGCGATCGCGAGGCCGCGATTGCTGCGGTCTGGTGGATCTAACGAATGCCGTTCTCCGTAGCGAGTCGTTTCCTCGACGCGACCCAGGATTCTGGAGTGTGTCCACAGCTCGCCGGGAGCACGAGAGACCCGAGCGAAAACGGGACGATCGGCGAACGGTCCTTGGACGCCGACGGGTCCGGTAACGATTTACCGATCGAATCCAGAACCATGTTGATCCTACCGGATCTAAAGTTGCAGGTAACTCGAATGCGTGCGATCTCTTGGCTTTGTCGCGATCTTTCGCAATCGGCCGCGGCTGTGGGAATCCGACGCGTCCCGACCTTTGCAGAACCGAAGAGGTTCATCTCTATCGGAGAGGATCGAACGTGGAAAACGAGCAACGTTCCAGCGAGGACCGCCCGCGGGCAATTCCTCCGGCCGAGCGTACTTTAGCGGATCGAGTCGGAAACGCGTCGAAGGAGAACGTTGAAACGGTCGAGCGACGAGTTGGAAGCGTTTCCTGTTGTAACGCGAGCGCGATCGCGAGCGACGTGCCACGGACCCGCTAGAGCGTACCCGGTTGTCCGTTCGCGCGGCCTTTCGGTGCGTTCGAACGATTCGATCGCGATTACTACCGATCGTATGAGACCAAATAACAAATCACCGCGACTACGACCGCGATCACGCCGGATCCAGCTGTCGCGTCGATGCGTTCGAGATAGTGGAAATGGATGATACGAGCCAGGATCCCGTTAGCAGAGCGCGCACATCTCCGGACTGGTTGCCTCGGTTCGTCTCGTTCGGATGGAACCTGCTCGCGCGAAGGTCTTCGACCGCGTTTCCCGCTTCTTCCCGACGCGCATCGCGGTTCCGCTTCCGTCCCGGTTTCTCGTTCCTCGTTTCACGTTTCTCGCTCGGAACGCGATCCCACCGAGTTGTGCCTCCAGCGTTGACTGGGGCCCCGGGACCTTTCCTCTCTCCCCGCGTACGTTCCATCGGTCGTTTCCACGTCCGAGCGCGCCGGACCGTGGATTTCGGACCGATGCGATGGGCCCCGAGACGCGGCCGATCGACGGACTCCGACAGCCGACCTTCGAATATCCACGGTACTCGGCACACGGTACGCGGACGCCGTGCCGTGCCGTGCCATGGAGCAAATAAAGCGTTCCTTATCCTTCGCCCCACCGTGCGGACCCTGCGCGACGTTTCTCTCCTTTCACCGAGAGTCGGCTTGCTCCGCGGGATCGCGATCGGTCCAACTCGCCGCTGCGCTGGGATACCCCGCGTGCCCTCCCCTCGCCCTCGCCCTCACCCTCGAGAATGGTGTTGCGCGAGAGAGATCTCTCGTGGTCGTCGGTCGCTAAACGGTAATCTCGAAAATCATCGGCGAACGACCGGCTTGCCGGCCATCCTCCACCGTCCAGCGCGTCGGATCCTCGTAATTGATCGTCCAACGGAAGAGTCGTTGCACGGTGGAAACGGTGGAAACGGTGGATCGCTGCGAGTCGAAGGATCTCCGCGTTTCGTCTCGCACGCGTCTCGAAGTGCCTTGAAGGATCGCGGGTCAGTCCGATCGAAATACGGTCACGGTGACACAACTCGCTGCTTCGGAGCGCAGCAGGGTTCCCTGTCCGTTCCTCTGTGTCTCCCCGTTCCCAACCCCGTCCCCGTTTCCGTTTCTACTTGGTCACGCACTCGCCCTCGATCAACGAAAAAGCGACTTTCCGATTCGCAGCTCTGAGCGGACGCGGCATAGCTACCGATCGGAGGCGTAACGATGCGGCTGCGCTACCGAATACTATGTTGAAGTGGACTTGTTACGCGCCTCTGTCGAAGAATCGCGCGTCCCCGCCGAGCCCCCCACCAAATAGACGAGAGAAGAAGAGGACGGACTGTGGAAATGTGTCGTCGTCATCGTCATCGTCATCATCATCGTCATCGTCTTCGTCTTCGTCTTCGTCGTTGTTGCCACCTCCACCTCCGCCGCCGTCATCGCGGTTTTCGCGCATCGAAAATACTTCCGCTTCTCGATCAGAGGACGTAGAGATTATTCGAGAGTCCTCGTCGACGAGAAAATCTCTGGGGGTGAGGACAAACACGAGGAACCAAGCCGATCGTTGTTTCACCGGAATCGGTAGCTGATCGCGCACAGTTTCCCCTCGCGCGCGGTATCCACGCGATTGGACGGTTGCATTCTAGATCGACACGCGCACATTCCCTTCCGTAATGTTCCGTAATTTCCGTAAATTCCGTCGACGAATCGCCGTGCGTCCAGCTCCTCTCCTTTCGATTCGAGCGCGTACCCCACTCGTCGATCTTTCCTTCTAACAACAATCGTTTGCGCAGGGCTCCGATCCACGGGTCGCCACTTGCCGAGGCAAATTGCAGAATAAACGGAGCAAGCTCAACCAGGAGATCAACAAGGAGCTGCGACTTCGTGCTGGCGCGGAAAATCTGTTCAAGTAAGAAACCCGCCAATCCTGCGGAAAACTTAGATCGTTCGATTGAGGATCGGGTCAACGTGATTACTCGCGCTGTTTCGCGTTTCAGGGCGACTACGAACAGAAAACTCCGAGAAACGGTGGCTCTGGAGCTGAGCTTCGTCAACTCGAATCTGCAATTGTTGAAGGAGCAGCTGGCCGAGCTGAACAGTTCCGTCGAGCTTTACCAGAATGTCGACAGGTTGGTAGTACTTGGTATGAATTCGAGCGAGCGGGCCTGCGAGTCCGTGACGAGCGTCTCGTGTCTCACGTCGTGTTCGCTTGTTTTTGCAGTGTGGAACCGGCGATGCCGATGATACCCCTGGGACTAAAGGAAACCAAAGATATCGACTTCCGGGATCCGTTCAAGGTGAGCGAGCCTCGATGCGCTACTCCAGAGGCGGAACGTCCGGATTGTCCCAATCGTTGCACTCGGTCCCCGGATCAGTATCTACCGGCTTCGTCCTCTTCTGCTCGGGACAAACGATCCTCGAGAAATCCATATGCCGGTCGGTAGCGGGACCGATCTCTAAATATTCTCGCATCGTCGTCCACGATTGTTGCCCCGTACGACCCATTCGACCGCGGTCTTCCTTGCCAACGACCTTTTTCTTGTTCCCATCGGTTTCTCGCTTGCCGATGATCGACAAGGGCTCGAGTCGCGGCATCGTTACCACCAACTTACCGTTCGTCGTGTTTCTCTCGGCTTTGCTACCCTCCACCGATACCTCGCAGGGTAGAGTCAGCTGCAAGATTTTCCCCTTAATCGTGACTCGAACGTATTCGGGCTGCACATCCACGTCAACGTAATCCGTGTCCAGGTATCTGAAAATATGTACCGTGTGTACCGTATAACAGGCACAGCGCTGAAAGCGCTATACTCTGTGTCACGTACTTGTACACCAGGACCTCCAAAACGACAATATCTCGCCGATCGTTGTCCAATGTAAATGGAATTTTCGGCTGGTTCGTATTGTAAGGTCTTCCTTCGGGACTGAACAGTTTCGGCACGTAAACGGGTCGCGCGTCCTGATTATTGCGCTTGTTTCTCCGCTCCTCCTGTCGCGCAGCTCGATCAGCTATGATCACGCGCTCTTCCGGCGTGTGACGGCTGACTCTTTTCCAAAACCGATCGTTTTCCTCTTCGCTCTCGCTGTCACTCTTGTTCCTATTGGATTCCACTTCCGCGTTTCCGCGGATTCTTTCGTTTTCCCTAGTTTTTCTATACTCTCTGTGACTCCTGATAATCTCTCCCTCGATCCTGGCGCAGAACTGCAACGCCTTGATCCGCTCGGACCTCTCGATTACCATTCCATCCAGTTCCTTCAACTGCGGCAACGTAGCTATCGTATAATCCCTGTACCCGCTGTAGTCCGCGCAAGGATTCCCTATAAGAAAAAGCTGCTCCAAGTTCTCGTTGTACCTGTTCATGGAACAGCGACGGAATCAGAATGAATTTAGACGCGAACTTTCGCCTGTTACCTCAACTTTCGAACATCCCGTAGATCGCCGATGAAATTGACAGTCAAGTCCAACTTCTTCAGACTCTCCAGACCCTCCAGGTTTTCTATCGCTTCGATGTTGTTCAGCGCAAGGTTCAGGTACTCGAGCCTCTTCAATCTGCCCAGGTTCTCGATCTTTCCGATCAGGTTGTTCTGCAGCAGCAGGATCTTCAAGTGTCTGCACGTGCGATCGAGTAGCTCGATCTTGTCGATGTTCTCTTGGTGCAGAGCAATCTCCTCCAAAGTGGCGATCTCGCCCTCGTTGTGCTCGGATCGTTTCCGTATAAGGTCGAGAGTGATTCCAGGCATGTCTGCCTCGTACGCGTATTACGAATTTTCTACCGAGCGCGATCGACTCTCCTGGGAATGTTAGCCGCGGTTGCCAGGCACCGACTATCGAATTAACACTCTCGTTTTCGTCGCGCTCCGTTTTCAGGACTTCATTCTCGAGCACTACAGCGAAGATGGAGGCAAGTACGAGGAAGCCATCGCGGATCTCATGGAGACCAGACAGGTGACAGCGAATCCCGAATACAGTAAATCCTCTATAAACGCAACAGCCTCGGGGGATTCGGTTGCATTTATCGTAGACGGGATACTATTTTTTGAGCTTCAAAGGCCGAGCCGAACGTAGAGAAGGACAGTGCGCGTGTAAAGAGAGACCGCGCGAGGCCGAAGCGACTGCGACTTTCCGCGTCTTTTTCTTTCCCATACGCTGTCATTCCTTGCGCCCGAATCATCGTCAATTAAACCACTAAATACAGTTGAAATTATATCGTGTTTGGTCTTATTTTACTCAGAAAAATGCCACAAATATATTGGTGGAAGTTTCATAAAAAATAAGTAAAAATAAAAACGTTTTTCGTAATGATTTCGGCGCATAGGTTCGATCCAATTTTGACTAACAAGCAATTTTGCAAATTTTTAAATTATAGATAATAAATAATAAAAAAGATTGTATATTGCTATTACATTGTGAGGAGGCACGGGCCTTTGAACTGTGCCGACGACTGCGACTCTCCGCGTCGCATTAGTAGTGGTTCACACCGATATACCCGAGCCGAGATCAGATTACTACAGTGGAGGGGATATTTTTTTTGCGTTTATCGTGTACTGCCTTTTTGCGTTTACAGAGGATTTACTATACCAGACCGGAACGCTCCAAAATCTCGCGTCAAAGAGGGCATAGAAATTTGAACGCGTTGCATTTCTAGGCTACCCGAACGCCGACGAGGGACACGGCGGGCATCGCGTTGCTGCTCCGCTACTATAACCAACTTTACTTCGTTGAGCGTCGATTCTTCCCCCCCGATCGCAGCCTTGGGATCTACTTCGAGTGGTTCGACTCGCTGACGGGAGTGCCCAGTTGCCAGCGAACAGTCGCGTTCGAGAAAGCTTCGGTGCTATTCAACGCCGGAGCGTTGTACACTCAACTGGCGGCGAAGCAAGATCGCCGTTCCGCCAGGGGCCTGGACCAGGCGATCGACGCGTTCCTCAGAGCCGCTGGTACCTTCCGCTACATACATGAGAACTTCACGAACGCGCCGAGCATGGATCTTGGACCGGACATGCTCGAGATGCTAGTCCAACTGATGCTGGTAACGAACAATCGACTCGCTCGAAACGCTCCAACCGCGATAGAATCGATTGATACCGTCTCGTTTTCAGGCCCAGGCGAGAGAATGCTTGTTCGAAAAGCTGGAACTGCAATCGGCCGAGGGAAGGAACGTCGACGTCTCCTTGGACCTAGCACAGGAAGCGTCACAGGTATGAAACAGCGATGTTTAGCGCGCCTCGATCGAGCCGGTCGAAGCAAAAAGTAAAAACCGTTCCTTACTCGACTATCGTGCAGGTAGCGGCGGTCTATAACGAGGTTCACGGATTAATCGCGCGGGAGCCTGTCCGGGATTACGTTCCGGAAACTTGGATCTCGCTGATCTTGGTGAAACGCGAACATCACCTGGCGCTAGCTCACAAGCATCTCGCGCTCGGCCTGTTTGAACGGCCGATCGCCGAATGGCGCGCCGAGACCAAGCTCGCGCTCGAACACGTCCAGAAGAGCGACGGCAAAACGCAACTGGACGCCAGCGTGCCGCGTGACGAGAACGAGCGGAAAATGTTAGGTGCGTATCTGACCATCGCGGTACTTCACGATTCGATAGATAAATTATATTCGAAGACGGCCGACATCGAACGCTGATCGTCGATTTCAGGTAAAGCGCATCTCAGAGAGGCTCTGGTTCTTCACGAGGAGAGCCAAAGATTGCAGCGAATGTGCAGAGACCTGAAAGCGAAGCAAGCGCTCGCGAAAGTCCTGAAGGCGGTGCAGGAATCCACCGTCGAGAGCTACAACGGTATCGGGGACGAAGAAGACTTTCGCGGGCTGCTGGATCCTCCGGATATCGTTGGTAAGAATCGAATCTCCAGCAAACTTCGTCCTCGATTCTTCTCGGCTTCGATCTCGATACATATTGTTCTTGTTTTCGATGCACAGCCTCCACCAAGTTCCAACTGAACATCACGCATCCAGATTTCGGACAGCACGGCGTAGACGATTTGTTCAGATCGCTGGGTCCGGTGGCCATATTCTCCGCTAAGAGGCATTGGACTGCTCCGCGACTGATTCAACTTCAGAGAGGTCCCGACGGCGAGGGGTTCGGGTTCAGCGTCCGCGGAGACGCTCCCGTGATCGTAGCGGCGGTCGATCACAATTCCCTGGCCGATGTAATTATACGATTATACGCTTGTACGCTTCGTCTCACTTCTTTCCGCGACCGAGCTGATATCTTCCGTTGGGTTTGCAGTTGGGTGGAATGAAGGAAGGCGACTTCATAGTCGGAATCGGCGACAAAGACGTCAAGTGGGCGTCCCACGACCAAGTGGTGCATCTGATCAAACAGTCGGGCGACTTCATCAACCTGAAGCTCGTCACGCCGATGGACAGAAACTATTTGAAGGTGAGCGACAGTGCCCACTGCTCCGAAGACGTCATCCGACTAACGAGTCTTACTCGTTCCAGAGGCCGGGCAAGGCCAATCAACAGGACAAGGGAAGCGTTTCCGCGAGCAGCTCTTCCGGCGTCTCCTCCGGCCAGCCGAGCCCCGCTGGCTCCGTCACTACCGCCCACGTGGCTAAAAAGTTACCGTGGAACCCGTTCAAAAAGTCGAGCGCGCAGCGAGACAGCAGGGACCTTACGTTCGACAACGTGATCCTCAGATGATTTGTCGACCGTCGCGGTCCTCGGAACGCGTTCTCCGGGAGAACGGAACGAATCGGGATAAACGGGATAATCGAGTTAACCGAGAAGCGAGCAGAGACGCGCACGTTGCTTCTCCTCGCTTCGTCAGAACCCGTTCGTGCCGTTCGATGACCCTATACGATGCGCGCGTATTGTACAGAACACGACCCCCAGCCACGCGTATCCAAACCCTCTGGATTCGACGCATAGCGTCGCCTCGAACAGACGATCATTGATCGCATCCAGCGATACGCCTCGTCCCCATTTCGTCCGACGTTATTTTCCACGAATATACGCATATACGACTACGTTGTATGCCAATTACATGTTGTTCGAAAGGAAGCGCAGTGCGTTCGTATTTCATTTACCTGTCCTCTTCGCACCCGCACGAAGGTCCTCGTTCGAATAGCAAATTTCCGCAAGCGATTACGAAACGCCGGCGGACGTCGCGCGAAGGACGGACCGTGACGTTCGTTTGCCTCCGTTGCCAGGCGTGGGATTGCCGCATGGAGCATTGCCCTGGCCCCGTGGCCCCGGCGGAGTGACAGCAACGTGACCACGCCCGCTCAAATCTTCGGATCACAAAATCTTTTCCGAGATTGTTTATTTCGAGGTCGATTCAGGGGCAACGAGCGTCTCGGTATCTAAATTACAGTAATTTTATTTCTACGACAGAGGTGGAACGAAGGAAAGATGGCGATCGAGCATGCGGAGAATGTCTAAATAGTTTGAAGATGCGTCTGGACGACCAATGGTTCAAGTGGATTAAACGGTTCTTCATGAAACGTTGATTTGATGCTGGTTCAGCTCGAGAAAGCGCCGGACGCACCGGCGCGATGCGCAGGGGGTGCATGCCACGGGCAAGTAGAAAGGTCCGAGATCTCGAGTGCAACTGAAGCGCAACTTTCACCGAGACGAGAAACGCCGCGCCGTGACACACGATCGGTTGCGCAATAGAGCGTACGCAAAGAAACGTTGATCGCGTGTAACGCGCGACCGTCGACCGTGGCGGAAGCGTTTAACGCGTTCAAACGGTGCGACGAGTCCTCGCCCGACAAAAACCCGGTCGACGAGCAGATCGTTCGACGGTCGAATCGACGCGAGATGGAAAGCCATGGTTTCGTCCCCACCCGGAGAATCATTGCGAATTGCAACTTGTGACACAGAAATCGTGTCACTCTCGAGACTCGGCAAACAACCTGTACGCTGTACACGGACGTGGTTTTCGTCCAAGGCTACCTCCGCGCGCGGTTCCTTCTACTCGGAAGCCAGCGAAAAAAAGGGGATACAGTCTCGATGTTCGTCGAAGCGACTGAAAGTGGAACCACGGTGAAAGTGACCCGCAGGATTACGAGAAGAAAGTGAATCTTCGAACGGGCGCTGTTTCGTTTCTCGTGAAACGAACACTCGCGTGAATATCTTCCGATTCGAATCGCCGTGGCGGCAGCGAGAGAGTAACTAGGCCGATTTGTTGGGGTCGATCCGGAGTAGGGACGATCGTTTTCGGAACTGGAGTACGCGAGAGACCGCTCTTGGCGGAAGGTTGGTCTCGCGTGGGCGAGTAGGCTGAGGAGACGCGACTGCGACGCGTCAGCAAGATCCAGATCGGGATCGGGATCGGGATCGAAGCAATCCGAAACGACGCAGGAACGGAAGGGAAACTGGAGGAGAGCGTGCAACGAGGCGGTAACGATGGGAGTAACGGCGCGGCGGTAAGAGTGGTAAGAGCAACGCCTTAAATTGATCGGGCGAACAAACAGGCGGGTTACTCGAGTCCGGATCGGGCGGGAAGGTGCAACGTCCGAGTATACCCTCTGGCTGATATTTCTTTTTTGGGAACCTTCTACGCGCGGTCGCGACTGAAATCGTTTCATCTCCTTCCGAGACTGCTCGCGAAACCGTTTAGAGGGAATTAACGCGCGATTAGAGTCTACCATACGGTGATGCGCGAAGGACGCGACAGGTTTCGAACGGCTTGCGAGTGTAAACGGAACGATCGCTGTGCATCGAGTGTCCCCAAGAATCGCCGAGGTTGCCGGAGCGGAGGGGAATTTTGAGTATCGTTCGAAACTAACGGGACCCGAGCCTCGAGAGGAGAACGGTCGAACAGCGGCAAGAAGATCGGAAGGCGTTCGCGAGCGCGCGCGCGCGCGCAATAGAAAGCGCGCCGGAGAACCGCGAGGACAACTGTTCTGCCGCGCGTGGATCGGTGCCGGACTTTCTCTTGGACGACGAATCGTGGAATGGCGTAAGAACTCGTCGGGTCTCGTAACCGTTCGGAGCTCGCCTGAAATTCGAACGAGCGAAACGAGGACGCGCTGCGCCGATAACGTGGCAGGAGGGGCGGAAACGCGAAACGCTATTAGAGGTCCGTTCCCGAGAAAACTCGAACGACAGTAATCGCCTGGTGTCCCGAGAAACGCGACCGCGATGGCCAACACGCCGGAAGAGGACTACGGACGGCCGTTGGCGGAGTCGACCAAGCTGATCGCCAGCGAAGAGCTGCGGGAGGATGACGCGATCAGACGACAAGCGTTGGACCACCTCAGACAGTGGATCCTGAAGCATCCGAGCATCAAACGGTGCAGAACCGACGCGACGTTTCTCCTCAGGTTCCTCAGGACCAAAAAGTTTAGTCTGCCGATGGCGCAGGAAATGCTCGAGCGGTACCTGACCATCAGACAAGTCTATCCGAACTGGTTCCAAAACCTGGACATCGAGGACCCGGATATCGAAGCGATCGTGGACGCTGGCTACCTGGTTCCGCTTCCGGAGCGGGATCAGCACGGTCGACGAGTGATACTCTCCTGTGCTGGTAAATAGCCAATCGATTCGATATCGCTTTTGTTTTTGACCCTCGCGAAAATTTCCCCCTTGTTTTCGTTTCGTTCCATTCCGTTCCAGGCCGCTTTGATCCGTACAAGTACACGTCCGCGCAAATGGCTCGGGCTCACAGTCTGGTGGTCGAGGCTCTGATGGACGACGAGGAGAATCAGATCCGCGGGTACACTCATGTCAACGACGAGTCCGGGCTGACCATGGGCCATCTGAGCGCCTGGTCCCTCACGGACATACGCAACATGCTGCGGTGCATTCAAAACAGCACACCCATGAGACACAAGGAGACGCACTTCGTTAACATTCCGAGCTGCGCGAACAAGATCATCGAGTTCGCCATCTCGCTGCTCAACGACAAACTGAGGGCTCGTATCTCGGTATGTATCTTGCGCATCGCGTTCTTCCTATTCGCGATTCAACCGAATTTTCTCATCTCAGTTTGCTCTGTCTCCCTACAACTAGGTGCACAAGAGCCTCGAAGAGCTGAAGGATGCGATCGATCCCAGAATCCTGCCAAAGGAGTACGGCGGAGATGTTCCGCTTTCCGAAATGATCGGTGCGTGTCGCTCGTGCTGCGAGCCAGTCTACGATCCGACTTTGCATATTCGTTAGGAGAACTAATATACCTCGTTGTTCCGTTGCAGCCGAGTTCAAGAAGACGCTGAGAGCCCAACGAGATCGAATAAAGGAGCTCGACGACATGTATATAGACATTTCATCGGGAGATTGTCGGTTCCACATCAACGATAATTTAAACGGCATACCCGGATCATTTCGGAAATTGGAGGTCGACTGACAGTCTTCCCTTCTATATAGTACTCTGCGCGCTGTGGGAACCCGTTCGGTCCCAATCGTGCTCCTATATTATAGTTAGATATGTATCATACTTGCGCGATGCGCCCGCGATCTCGCCCACGAGATGGAAACTTCATACTTATAGAACCGTTCTGCATCGTTTAGATTACGAACGCATACGAAACGTATCAAGCGTTTCTCCTGCCGGTGGTATTAGTTACCTACAATGTAAACTTGTATGCAATCTAGAATAAGGAATTACATGTAAGCACTAAAAATAGCGATAGAAACAAAGATAAAAAGAGCGAGGCAAAGAGAGGGAGCGAAAGGCAGAGAAAGAGAGAGTGAGAGTGGAATTTCTTAATGACGAAACGAAAAAAAGAAACGCTGGTTCTGACGATTTCTAAACATATTATTTCTGTTTAAGATTTATACAGGATTACGGAGAGAATTTTTGTTGCATTCGTGGCGAACCAAAAATTACACTCCGATCGAACACAACCACACTCTACCGGCACTCTCTGTTCGCGATTAAGCCTCGTGAAGATTCACGAGCTCGCAATCACGCAGTATCTCCTTCAAAAATGCCGTACTCGCCGGCGCCGTAGTGTAGAGACTTCCTGCAACGTACACAGATTGCGATTTTGTCTCTCTGTTCACCAATAAACCTTACAATTCTCTACTCACCTATAAAGTTCTTATCGTTATTGTCGTGTAAAATAACTTTACAAGTGTTCCTATGCACTATTTTAAATCCTAAGCAACGGAAGCGTTCGTCCGTCTTGTACAAAGTGTTGTTCTTTTGTAAACTCAAGTGGGGCTGTCCGCTGAATGGATTGATGAAATCCGCCCAGTAGCCGATCATTTTTAGCTTAGAACAAATATCGTATGCGGCCAGTACGAACTATCAAAGGAACAGAAAGGTAACCTGACGTTAATTAATCGTAACTGATTGCGATCGATCTTCTTATTATCACAATCGCCAAGCGGATCTCGTGGACACTCACGTATTTCGCGAGTCTCTCGGTTTCCGCTTCTCTGCTCCATCTAGATGTTTTTTTTGCCGATTCTCTGACAAATAGTAATTATCGTAAGCTGCGGGGAGCCGGCGTCTAGACATCCAGGAAAAAGTTCCTCTATACCTTTTCTCAATAACAATGGACATTCCTGAGCGGTGCAGCGGAGTGTCGGTCGCTCGTCCGTACAGTTCATGGAGACACGTTCGTTATCATTATTGGCAATGTTGTTATTGTTTGTGAAATCTAATAATTGTGTTCTAACTTGAGCAGTGGTAGTCACGTCGGACCAACCAGGCCCCACCTGTCCTGGTAGATAAAATCGAAATCCTCTTGGTGTCAGCAACTCCCAATTAGAATTTATACCGAGGACAGCTCCATCCATATCTGAAAGCGATAAAATGTAAAAGTTAGTCGTGTCGCAAAATAGTAGACTGTGCATCTTTATGCATTTATAACAAAATTGAGTAGATGAAATTCAAAACTGTTGGAAAATTTTATAAATTGAATATAAATGTCGATATATGATTTCTCCTCTATTAAAATCATTAATAGAGTAATTAATAAAGTAATAATCGTATTTCTTGCAATCGATGTAGACCATTTTTATTTTGCATGAAGATCCACAGTCTACTGATATGGTATCATGGCAGGGAACGAAGTAGTATTTCTCCTGTGGACAAGAGATTTCTTGGGATTCACAGATCTTTAGCTTTACATCTAAAGGAAGCACGCAATTTAAAAGTATAAGACCGCAAGAAACCTGTGACAACCTAGGTCGGAAATGACCCGTGTCCCGCCGAGAATTTACCATCTAAATTTTCACCGTCAGTTTTCACCACTTTGTACGTGGTCGTGTTTTTATCGCTTCGTCGGGAATAGTGATTTCTCGATAGGAAGTTGAGCAGCGGAGGGTGCCTAACGCTCCTCACATATTTCAAACAAAACATCTGAAAAGAATAGCAACACGTAGGTTATGATCAGCAAGTTTCAGCACTTCCAGCGCCAAATGCACGCTGATTCGTTCACTATTATTTCGTGGTTGTAGCTACCGTTCTGACACGATTCACATATTATGTTTAAAATTTCCTTCGTAGAAAACACCGTTTTCTTCTTTAGTTATCTAACTCTTACGTCCTTTCGTAAATCGCTCGTATACATATCGGACAATTTGCAAGGATACCTGATGCAACAATAATTCCTGATCCGATTGGATTTTATCTCAAAATAGAAGTAGCTCGTCGTCTCATCGACAGATGGCAGCACAAGTTCCCTTTTTGTGGCGGAACATGCGAGATATACATAACTCGAAAATAGACAAGTTAATAATAATTTGTCCTTATTAAATATAGAAGGTCGGGTCTGCTAAGTATATGGTCTGATATTAGCTCTATTTTTTTCAAGAAAAAATATATCAACTTCATCGCCATAATTCTATATTGAGTTCCTCATTCGTTTTCGATATGCAGTACCACAGACGGGGTATAGGAGTAGGCCAATCACTAGACAGCATATTTTTACGCGAAATAGAAATGTTTTGCATTGATTGTGGGAAGCAGGAATAACATAAAAATTTATTTCAACCCTCAACGACTTTGTTACATTAAAAACAAAAGTTACAACATTCTTAGATCTTTCAAATATTTTACTGTTTTATATTTCACCTAACCAATTTCTTTATAAATGCATAAAGATCCGCAGTCTACCAATGTATTTTTTTATCTTACGTTCGCAGGACTCTATTACAGACATATTCTAAATTCTAAGGTCGAGAATGTCATCGGTGACACGATCTTCCGTAAGGCTGGCGGTCTCTTGTAGCCTAATTTACCGGCAGGGAATTTATCCCTAAGAAAATAGGGGTGGTGACATCTGGATATGCGTTTAGGAGTTTATATTTCTCCAAATAAAGAGAGGTGTTATCTCTTTAAGTATTTATTTTAATCTAAAATACAAATTTATTATATCAATAAATTTGTTGGTAAGCAACCAAAAACAAAACAAATATTAACGACCAAATATAAACAAATTAATCGATACAGAAATCTACATTATCTACAACCGCCACAAGTTTTGCCGCTACGAGACATCTAACGGACGAAAGTGGAACTAATCCGCTATAAGTTTGGGCATTTTCTCGTTACATGAAAGGCCACTGTACAGGCCTATGAATAGAGCGCGAATGATGCTTGCTGGAATTTACCATAAAAATAAGAAGTAATTTTTTATGCTTCCACTTTGAGATTTTCTTACTTTCAAGGGTTCTAGTTAGAGCTCGGAAAATGTGCTTCGCGATAAGTGTATTGCGATTTGAAAATAATTGCGATGGCATACTGAAAATGTAGAAATAACAACCGAATACCCCACACAGAGTGAAGGCTCAAATGTGAGGGACTGTAAAATAATGATTTTTGTGTGTTTTACTTTGGAGCGCCAACTTCCGAAGTCTCAAATTAAAGCTGAGAGAACGCTTGCATTTTACAGAAGACACAGGCAATTAGGATAAAAGGATAGAGTACAGATGTGGTAGACTGCAATCACGTATCAACAATTTTATTTAGACTCGTTTTCTTTAACATACAAGAGCTATTCCTTAGACACGACGCACAATTTGAGTATGCATACGTATTCGCACATATTAAATAAGTCTAGGTTACACTGATATGGTTTTTGTTACGGTGAAACTGTACAAAGAACTCGCATGCACGACACTAATCGTTTCTCGTGTTCGCGCGGCCACTAGACTCTACGTTTTGATCATGGTTCGGACTTTACTGTCCGTTTTATTACTCCTCCCGGACTCTGTTCATCGCCGCGTCAACAAAACCTCCTCCTTCCGTTCATATCCTCCGGATTTTCTGAAGAAAATTTTCGTCAGGGTTATCTCGCCTTTTCTCGATCGGTCGCCACCGATCGTCGTTGACGCGTCCGCGTTTTTGTCTAGAAGCAAACGCAGGCGGTTGTCTTCCACCCAGAGAGGGAGGAAACACGGTCGTGGTTCCTTGTTAGGATTATTCGAGGAGAGCTTCTCCCTCCTCAGGGAATGACCTACATAAAGGCAGCAGGGGCCTAAACGGCAGGATATCCATAAGGAGGATTTCCCTCACGTTTTAAAAAAAAATGACTGTCGTCTTCGATACTGGCTGGCGATTTCTCGTTTCGACCCTTTTCTCTACCACGGAAATGGTACGTCGGACTCTGATTAGCGGCAGCACGCTGTGTCCGATCGGGCACGGTCGCAAAAATTGTAGAAACGAGCGAGAAACGATCGTGGCTAGTCGCGTTGCGGAGGTGTCGCGAGATAAGGGAGCATCGGACGAGTCTGTCGACGAAATACATATTGTCACCAAGATATGCCTACGAAACACAGCTCGCCGTTTTGTCGTCTGCGAGTACAGTGTGTCGCCTGCACGGATACGGGGTACGTGCTCGCTTTCGATCGAGCGTTACTTTATTACTAATTGTAAACCAGGCGTGGGCAGCAACCGCTGTTTGCCTCCGGGGGCAAACCGCATTGGAAATTCTCGATCGTGCGAGATCGAGGGCGACAGAAGTGACTATCTTGCTTCTGTGCCTGCGCTAATCGGTTTTAGACGATATTAGACGATTTTGGAGGAAAGAGGATGGACGACATCCTAGAGTAGTCTAATACATAGCCTACACAAGACATACGATAAGACGAGAGTGTCACATTGAAAAAATATATGTACGCGTTATAATACAGAAGAGGAGGAACGATTAGACGGGGTTGATTCTCTACTACGTGGATATGTATGGTTAACGTTCGCGGCGGATCGACTAATCTGCAACGACGCTCCAGTCGAAAAACGCGGCCAACTCTGGGTTCTCGACCGGCTAGGCCATAGTTTCCCACCGTGGATGCTGGAAAAGATACTGGTTACTTTCCTGTTTCTATCAGATGATTGCATAAGTTGATGCCCGATTTGAAAATCAAATTGAATGGTTAAATTTTAATATTATTATTATATAGTCACCATTTTCTCTACAATTAGAAAAGTAAGGTGACTAAATAATTCTATTTTTACACTGTGCAATACAGTTTACAACATCTATGAAAACCGGGCACGAACTTATACAATTATCTGAAATTTTTAATCGAATATTCGAAAATTCGTCAACAACACGCGCAACCGCTTTTGACAATTTTTTGGTAACGGAGGTGGCGCGGCGTCTCGAGAAGAGGTGGAGAAATTATGGGCTAGGCGATGGCCACGATCTGGCCGCGAACCGCAATCGAATTCCGCCGCGTTTCGC
The DNA here is from genome assembly GCA_028455795.1 of Lasioglossum marginatum. Lineage (NCBI taxonomy): Eukaryota > Metazoa > Arthropoda > Insecta > Hymenoptera > Halictidae > Lasioglossum > Lasioglossum marginatum. The sequence goes on along the minus strand of CM052266.1, from coordinate 1,230,985 downwards.
AGTCGCGATCGAATCTCTGCCGCGCAGACATGCTCTCTCCTAGTGGTCTCTTCTTCGTGGTAGGTGCGTTGCTCTTTCGCACGCGAATCGTCCATCTAGCAACTCTCGACGCTGTTCTTTCTCGCGCTCGGATCACACATTTTTGTCAACGATATGCTATATTACAGTGTCGGCACGTCGCGATTCAAGATTCCAGATTCGAGATTCGCGATCCTGCATCTCAAGAAGCTGCGGGCGAACGACGCGATTGCAGGAACGCGCGTAGCCTCGACCCATCGAGAACCAACCGTGGAATCGCAACTCGGATATGTATGTACATGGAACCGCGTGGAAACGAAACTCGAAGTACCGTGCAGGTGCTTCGGCGGTTGGTCGGAGATAAGTTTAAACGGAACAGCCGCTTTAAACGGGACGCGCGACTTCAGCGAGTCAAATGTTTTTATTCCAACGGTTTGTGGCGTACAATAAAATATGGGGCACACTGTGCAACGAAAGATAGGAGTGTAACCGCCGCCGCCTGTGGTCGTCCTTCGAAGCAGTATCTTTACAACGTTGGAAATAAGCTGGAAATAAATTAAAATAAATAAAATACGTCGAAGCGAAACAAAGCCGAACTATGTTCGCTAGTAGCCTTCGACTATAACGCCATTTCGTAAGTATCGTTTGGAAAACTTTTTACATCAAACAGAACGTTGTCGCGAGCGATTCGAGATAAAATAGATTGTTCGAAGGAGAGCGAAACGTAGGAACGGTTTATTCCCCGCCGTCGTTTCGATCGTGTCGACGAGAACGAAGGAAACCGCTGCGGCGCGCGCGCGCAAAGGTTTAATCTGAAACTAGGGCCGGTCGACGACGCTCCGATCTTCTTCCACGAAATCGTGGAAGTCGCCAGTCGCAGGTCGCGCGTCGACCAAGAAGCGACGAAGTGAAACAACATCGATGGTCCAGAGATCGAGAGGAAACTAATACTACGGTCGAGACGGGTCTGTCCGTTTGTCCGTCTGTCTCTCTATTTCTCTCTCTCTTCTACCTTTCTCGATTACTTCGGGGCCTAGCGGTTGCTTATCGTTAGTACATTTACTCTTACATTTTTCACGGTAGTTACGCTAGAGCTTTTATATTAGAATTTACAGGTTACAACAGGAATCGCGTGAAGGTTCACGCTAGGTTCGCGCTCGTCGCAGTTATCGAAGTCAGTGACGAGCGATTCGCGCGGCTCGTGCGCCTAGCGTAGACCTAGTCGAAATCGAAGAGCTATATTCGAGATAGCGCGGCGGCAGCCGTTGCCGCGGGCTTCGTCCTTCGTCCGTTGTCCTTCGACCCGATATCTCTTCTTCTATTAGAGTCGCAACACCGTCTGCTACCTTACGAATAATACTGAAGCTACGCGCGGTACGATTCGGCCGCTGGAACGAAGGCCGCGCGATCGGTTTTCGTCGGGCCGTTCCACGACTCTGTTCGTCGCTGGTCGCTTGCCGTCTTCTCGACGACGAACGACCGGTTCTCGTCTTGTCCGTGTACGTCGACGACTTTTCCAGTCTTCTACAACGGTACGATCTTCTCGTGTCGATGCGTCGGTGTATCGTACGCCGGAACGTATTTGTAGTACTGCGGGGGGCAGGACGAGCAGGATGTGGCCTCGGAGGGCGAGAGTCTGCCGCGGAATCGGCTGCGAATGATGTGCACGATCAGAAGCACACAGAGCAGAGTCAGAATCACGATCAGGGTGATCGGTGCCGTACCCCAGCCTCTTGTACCATGGTGGCCACCGGTTGCCGCCTCGTTCTCCTTCGAAGGCTGTGGAATCGGAAGAATCGAACGCATCGAATGAATAGAATAAATACGTAGATGACGAATCAGCGAAAACGATCGTAGGTGCTATCTACTAGAGATCGCGGTTTTGAACGTGTACTCAAATACACGTGTACACGTGGTACGTGAATCAAATTTAGGGATCCGTGAATACGGGTCCGTGCACACGGATCTACGAATACGGATCTGTGTATTTACACGGATCGAAAAAGAATTCGATCGAAAACCAATAACGCATCAGTTGTCGGACTCGAACGTGCCGAACGGATCCGCCTTCACTTAGGGATCTGCGGGCCGCCCGATTTTCGGACGCCCGAATCGTCGGGTCGGGTCGCAGAAAGTCGGGCGGGTTCGATTCACTTCGGCTACCCGAAACTTTCGGGCTACCCGGGAGTTTCGGGCTGCCCGAGAGTGACTCGACTTCGTCGGGCGGATTCGGAAAGAATCGGACAAATTCGTGCGAGCGAGTTACCGCGATACCCGAGATTCAACTCTGCGTTCGCACGATGTCCGATTCTTTCCGAATCCGCCTGACGAAGTCGAATCACTCTCGGGCAACCCGAAACTCTCGGGTATCCCGAAACACTCGGGTCGCCCGATGTGTCATGAAGTATCGCGCACCCGAATCGAGCCCGCCCGACTTTCTGCGACCCGACCCGGCCCCGAATATCGGCCCGCACATGCCTAGTATTCACGGATCCTTGACACTAAGCCTACCGAGCTTTACAAGTAGCCGGTATATGTTGCCTTATAAAAATAGCAAGATTAAAATTTGAACTTCGTGCGGTTCATATATTACAATATCTGTTCTACTAAACATATTTATTTAATTATTTACCATGAAAACATCTTTATAATTTCAATAATTGTGACATAAAAAATCTAGAACCGGTCATTTGACGGTTAGTTGATAGATAAAGTAGATACGATAAATGCAACCGAATCCCCCCGAGGCTGTTGCGTTCATAGAGGATTTACTGTACCACGTGTATTTATATACACGTATTACTACCTACGCGGGAAGACGCGTCCAGAGCCGCCAGATCAGGGGGATGGACTCGAATCGAGGGGAAGAGAGGTTACCCTCTCTCTGTACCGGAATAGTCACGCGACCGGACCGTGGCGGAAATGTGGGGAGTAGTGTCGTAGAAGGAGAAGATAAAGTGGAGAGACAAGTCTTGATCTGCCGGCACTGGCTACGTCAGCAGCTACGAGCGATAGAACTTACCGCGATCGGACAGATCGGACAGCAGGTTCCAGGCTTGGGTGGCGACGGGTCGCTGCAGGCGACCGAGCAGATGGTTTCTCTGCAGCTGAGCCGACCTCCGGTTTGACAGGTACACGCTGTGCACGAGTTAGGGTGCCAAGTGGATCCTTCGGGATGCGTGTTGTTCAGACGATCGGTGCAGGAAGCTTTGCACCGACATATCTGCATGGTACACAAACAAACCGGTACAATAGGGAGAGAGAGAGAGACTGGAAACGGGGAAACAGACATCGCGAATCGAACGAATCAGGATCGTCTACTCACGGAACAGCCGTGTCTGTTTGTCTTGTAGCCGTAGGTGCACCGTTTCCTGCAGCCTACCAGGGGAGGACAATCGGAATCCGGAGCCCGGCATTTGCAGAACGTGCAGTCGTTCTCGTCCATGAGCAGTCCTCGCTCGCAGTGAAGGTCGCACTTGACTTCCGGGCAAATTTTCTTGCCGGTCTCGTCGATCACCACCGTGTCGTTCGCCGGCTCGACGAAAGTCTTAGAAGGTCTGCACGTGCAAACCGGACAGCCTTCCTCGTCTCTCGCGAGTTCGCAGTTCGGCTCGCAGAACGGAACGGGCAGACACGAGTCGAGGTCGGTGGTCGATTGCTCGGTGGACACGTCCTCGTCGGTCTCCTGGAATCGGAAGCGCACCCGTGGTTGTGTAATTGTCCGGTCGGATCGAATAACGAAACAACCGATAATCGAACCGGTAGCCGAAATTTAAACGGAACTGCGTTTCCATCGGTGCAGCGGCTGTCGCGTCAGGAAACTACGGTTCGAACAATCTCGTTGAACGATCGAGCGTCGATCGAAGCGCTTTCGTACCTTGTCGGAGACGCAGCTGCAGACGGGACAATTGTTTTCGTCCGTCTCGTATCCGTGTTCGCAGTTGATCGAGCAACCCTCCATCGACGCCTGGCAAGGGGATTTAGGTTCGACGAGGGAGCCGTTCGTCGGGATCGGGCAGTGAGGACAGCATTCGCCCGGCTCCGGAGCGATCGCGTTTTCGCAGGATTTGCACATCGTCTCCTGACAGGTGACCTCCTCCTCCTCGCAAACGCAGCTCACGCAGTCGGATTGCTGCCATCGCTCGCCGGGCTTCTTCGCCTGCTGATCGTAGATACAGTATCTCGTCGATTTCTCTCTCGCCTGCGTCGGCTTGGCCCACCCCGCCGATTCTGCAACCGCGAAACAGAATGTTTTCTCCTCGGATCGGAAATACAACGCCGCCATTACCGCGCCTCGTCCACTAATTAAAATCTACTTTCCGCGATGAGCGAACGGTCGATGGCACGATTACGAGAGCATCCGTTCGCGGTGTACGCCGCGCCACTATGACTGTTCTGTATACTTTGTATACATACATACTTACTCTGTACACAGGGCGAAATCTGAAATCCGTAACAGCAACGAATCTGCGAGAACAAATAAATCGAGTATATCGCGTATCGCTTTTACCTCTACATCCGTTTCAGTCTTAACCGCGGGCTCGGTCGAGCTCTAGTTTTCGTTTCGAACGAAACGGTTTGCGAATCGAGGAATCGACGAACCGATAAACCGAGTTCTATTTCTCAATGATGCGGGACCCGCGACCCGTGTGTCAATTTCACGTCAAATAAATATGTAACAACGATACTCGCTCTCTCCCAACCCCCCAAAAGGTATGGTTTCCGTGTAGACTACAGTTGACATCGAGGGATTTCGATGTCGAGATAGGTAGGGTCACCCTCGCTTAACAGCCGTTCCGATCGACGCCGCTTCTAATTGTTCCCCAGGTGGCCGAGCGACCGTTATTAAATTTCAAAACGGATGCTAAGGGGTTCCGAGCGGCGCTGCGCGGCCCGGCGTCGCCCGCGCGCGCAACCCTCTCGTGAACGCGTCCGCGGGATAAGAATGGTCTCGTTAAAATTCAACAGGTAAATCGAAAGTTTGCGCCGTGCCGTGTCGCGCCCGACTAGAAACTTAAAAGCTTTTTTCTCGACCACCGGTGAGGAACAGCCGGAAGCTTTATCGTTGATTATAATCGAGGCGACTCGAATTGCTAATGTCGGTCACCGACGAGGATCGAGGTACCGCCGAAGCCTCTTCCCATCTCGCCGAATCCTATTCCCGTCTTTACCGATTTGTCCCGTCTCGTCAAACTGTATTTCCGTCGCATCGGAAAACGCAAACTTGCAAATAAATACAAATATATGGCCGATCTGTCCGAATACGGTCTGATCCGGTCCGATCCGAGCATGATTCACCGCGGTATATGAGCGGAATTATATAATAGTATAGCGGAATAGTATAGCAAATAGTTTTATAATCATAAGAAAACTAACAGAATTACTGAGTATGTTCAAATATTAATAACTGTACCAATTTAGATGATAACGAAATAAAATCAGTGCGAAAGTGCTCTGTATACCTACTTGAAAAGCTTCTGTAATGCAAGACAAGAATTTACACAATTTCCTTAACCTTGTTCCTTCAGGGTGAAAATTCACCCATTTACTATTTTTACATATTATAAAATGATTGATCCCTCTTTATCTATGTTGTAAGACGTACTTCTCTAAAATGTGACGTGATGAATGAAGCAAAGTTTATTGGTTTAAGTGTGAAGCAAAAATGGGTGAGAAAGTATCATAGAATCTTTTATGCAACTATTTCTGAGGAGCGTATGAGGGTTAAAACACTTGAAAATCGATAAAGAATAAACGTTGTTTCAGAGTTCTTGTTTAAGAAGTTTAAGAAAGCGAAGCTCTTAATTTTCGATGAAGTAGAGTACTTCACGGGTGTACTAATAAAAAAACAATACTGAAACCTTATTCTTCAGAGTATTTTGAAATCGATTTTTCGGGCTAAATACCACACTGAGAAACGGTGCGAGTTGGTTCATCGATGGTCTGGGGAACTGGACGTTTGAAGGATGAGGATTCGTTACCGATCGAAGAACGGGGACGGGAATAGAGATAGCGCGCCGCATGTAACGTCACGCGAGCAACGAGCAACGTAACGAAGAATACCGGCCGTGGCGCAAGCAAGGTGGAAAGCTAAAGAGATAGAGAGTCGAGGAAAACGAAGGTTGGGTTATAGGGCAGAGTAGAAATTCGAGATATCGACCAGCTGCTATGCTGGACGCATAGAAGCGAGCTCCAATCACGACTTTTCGTAATTACCTAGGGCTTCGAAGTCGCACAGAACGCAACAGCTACCGTGTGTTCAGTGATCGCGCCGCTCGCGCTCGAACCTGTCGTATCGCCAACTCTCGAGTTCGTTCGGACGAATCCATCGATCGATACAGTAAAGTCGTAATCTATCTCCCTAAAGATCTCCATGATCACTGTCCCTTCGCCTACCCCTTTCACTGGGGGGCATCCCCGCGAGGGGCCAAGAAGCTCGAGCTGCCTCGCTCGAATTTCGGAGCATCGATTTCAGAAACTTCGAAGGTGATGAGTAGACTGCGGATCTTTATGCAAGTAGTAAATTAGTAGTAGTAAATTATTAGAGGATTAAAAGAAACGGAGTTATATTTGATACTATTTGATACAATTACAGATACTCCTACATTTCGAAAAAAATACGCCACCACAGCTGAAAGATTGATTAAGTTACAACTTCATACGATTCGAAGACTTCGAAGCTTCGTGCACTTCGTGAACTTCGAACTTCGAAACCTCGAAACTTCGAACACTTCGAAGGCTTCGAAGCTTCAATACTTCGAAACTTCGTACACTTCGAAGTTCCCTTCGTTCCTTCGACGAGTCGAAGCTTCGGTGAAGTAACAGCCCTAGTGTAAACATGCTGCGTAATCTACTATGCGGAGCACGAAAGAATTGTATGTAGTGAGAAGGGGCAAGAAGTCTGATCACTCAGATTGCTTTTCCGTTCCTTTTGCCCCGTTACCTTCCCGCTACAATCCTTTCGTGCTCCGCACAGTACATGCTGTCCTTTTCTACGTTCGGCGTACATCCTTTGTACCTTCAGGGCGGTCGGCGCGGTCGACGCAGTCATTAAAAAATAGTTTCCCTACACGATCTCTGTTCCTGCTCGGAACAGGCTATGAGCTAGATCGCGACTTTATTGTATTTTTCAGAAATACAATATACAATGCACTGGGCCGCCTTTGGGCCGAGGGAAACGAAGGGAAACCAGTTCGCGTAGTTTATCGAGCGCGTGAGCCGAACTGGATAACGTGATTCTTACCCGAAGGAACGCAGTTGTATCGGGCACAACAGTTTCCGGGCGTTCGGAGATCCGCAGGCTTGACCTCGACCGGATGTTCGCTCGGTGGACATATCGTCGTCGGACAATCCGGCAAGCATTTGCAATCACCGTTCTCGTCTGGTACACTGTCCTCTGGACACTCGGCGCCGCGGACGTCCTCTCCTGTGAACAAAATCAATCCGAAAATTCAATCGAAGATCCACCTTTCGACTTTAATCCTCGAAATATCAACGTTTGCCAATGGCGTTCGAGGTTGACTCGAATAAATTGAAGACTGAAATTAAAAATTAAAAGGATGCAAGTTATAAGGCTCAACGTTCCCTGACGATTCGTTAGTTTGTTGTTCCTTTCTCAAAAAAAAACAACAAGCGCGGACATTCATTCCTTTTTATTTTATCTTTTTTATATTGTTCTCTAGAAATTGTAATTTCTTTGAACGTCTCTGAAATAAATTGTATTCTTCCTAATTTTCCTCGGAATTTTCATTCTGACACGCCTTTTTTAATTCCTGTCTTCAATTTTCGCAAACGCGACCGAAATCGTTTTAGATTAAGATGAGACCTCCTAAGCGCGTCTGGACGCAGCGTTTTGCGATCCATATTCTATTCGTCGCCTAGACGCAGACGCAGGCGATCACTTCTGCTGAAGTTTGACGAATGGAGTATAAGAGGGCCTAGGATCGCAAAACGCTGCGTCCAAACGCGCTTAGGAGATCCCACCTTCAGAGCGGACTTTTCGTAGCATCGGCGAGCTTTCCATTCGGAAGGGACCGTCGACTGACATAACAAAAATGTATTTGTTGGCTGGAGAGTTTCCTCGGCGCGGACATCGATATCGACGCCTACGTCAGCGTCGGCATCAGCAACGGCATCGGCACCGGCATTGCACTGCTTTTCCCGAGCGATCGATTCGTCCAAAGTAATCTCGTGTACGAGCCAGCTGTACCGTCGTTTTGGATCGATGAAATACCGTTCCCCAAGGATGCCGCGGCTTGAAAAATTGCACGCGTGCGAGCATCCGCGCGTTTACCCGAGCGGCGGGACATTCGGGAACGTCCGAAGGTGCGCGCGGGACCTGCTGAAAAATGTGGAGCCCGCACAACACGACTTCGTCGTTCGTTTCCGGAAGCAGAAAGTCGAGCGGCCGCCGTTGCTAAATAACCGATACGAGACCCGGCGTTCCAACTCGGACTCCGGGTTAGAGACGCAATCCCGCGGGAGCGCGCGATGCTTTTCCGAAAGCGTGTTTTCACGGAGAGGAGAGAAAGGATCGTCGAGCAACGTCTACGGTAATTTGGATCGATCCGAGCCAAGGGATTCAGCACGAAGATACGATACCATCGTGCACCGGCGCGGCCCGGCGTATCTTATCGGCGGTAACAATGCGTTCATTCGGTATGCAAGGGTTACCGCTGTCCGGGAGGAGACTTGATACAATTCCTCCTGAACCGCTCCGGTCGAACTGCTGCGTCTCTCGATTCCCAGCGCAGCGGTCGATGACGCTTATTCGAGAGGATACGCTACTCGCTGAAATTCTCGGCCGACCGGACCGGACTCGGAACTGGAACCAGTGTGGCCAGATTAAGACTGCGTCCCCACTCTGGCTTCCCTTTCCACGACGTTAATCCCACGCTACCGCTGCGACCAGGTCGTGCATGTGTCACGTGACTAATCTGGCACTGGCAGAGAGAGGGTAACTTTTTCCTCCCAATTCGAGTAAATTGATCTGGCGACTCTGCACTTGCCTACCTTGGGGTTGACCGGAGGTCTACCGGAGCTACCCTTGCCTATCTTGGTCTACCTTTAGCTAGCTTAATGGTCATTTAAAACTTCCTTGTCCTATCTTCAGCTAGTTCTGGGTAGACCGACATTCTTCAATGCTTTCTTCGTTTACCTCGGTCCACATCCAGCAACTCTTTTCAATTATTAATCTAAACGCAACGTTTCTGTTTTAGAACACATGCAGGTACAGGGTGTTTCAAAATTATATGTCACGACCGCTATAGCGTGATTCTGCAGCTCTGGATCGGTGGAGATCCGTTACAAAAATGGACCGCAAAATTCACCTTAACATTGTATCCCAACGTCCATCGCCAATCTTAATTTTTGGATTTCTAATTGGAATGTATTGCTTCTGAACTTTTCAAAAGTAACTCTTCTCAAAGTTGATATTTTTTGCTTAAGGATTTTTGCCTAGCGATTTTGACTATTAAGAAATCCCGTCTTTGCATTATTGAGAAATCAGAAGCGGAATCCCGGACCCTTGCAATCCTCGTATACGTGGTCTAGCGGTGTGTGCACTCACACACATTCGAGTAGACGGTGCCCTTAAGATTGGTATTCCTCTAATCGGAGGTCCCTGCGGGGCCCACTCACGGATGTGGTCCGCGAATTGTGTGACAGAAAAATACATCGGGTGATTGGTCTGTTAACATGCCTTGTCTGTGAAATCAGATCCATTCTAATCTGGATAATAAAAATTGCTAGAGGGTAACTTTCTCCCCTCAATTTTCCCTCCCCTCATCTGGACACTGTGACTAGAACGGACCAGTTCTATCGTTATCGTTCCAAGACTATCGGGAGAGACGTCGTCTTCGCACAGGGTAGCGAAGCTGGAACGATTAAGGGCTGCTTCGGTCCTCGAACGAGTCTCTATCGTGGGAAGCCGATTCGAGTTGCTCCGTGGGCCTCGACGACATTAATGCTGTTCACAGGGTCGAACTACGCTACGGTCGAGCTGTTCGATGGTAGAGGTAGCTAGGCTCTGTCTTTGCCAGGTTTCCGACGTCGATGCCGCCGCTAATCTTCACGTCCCTGGACGGTCGCTTCCCGTCAAAGCTAATGGCCGGCCCGCACCGGTTGCCTTTCGTTCGCTGCACTGTGTTCCGCACCGCACCGCGCACCGGTGGCCCAACCCTAGCTACCACCAAATTACGGACTCATCGAACCACGGCTTACCGTGGGCGCGGATTAACCGCGTTACTCGTGTCTTTGCAGCGACAGCCGTAAACCACCGTAAGCACGATACCGGCGACGTAAAAGCAAACAACCGTGGCCATCGCGGACAGCTGGACGTCCGACAAAGTGAACGATCGAGCCGGTTCCGAGGCAGAGAATCCTCGAGTCCAGAGGTCGAGAATTCGCCGACGACCGAGAATATTAGATGATATCGAGGTTCGCGGGCTAGGAAAATAAATTACCTAACGGCTCGGCGAACGTGGAATCGACGATAAAGCAAACTAATTGGGGCGAGGCTGAACAACGGCGATACTCGCATCAATTAGCTCACGCTCTAACGAAAGAGAGCTTTCGATATTCCTCTGTTTTCGTACGATGCTCCCCGATCCTCGAAACGGTTTAGTTCGCCGGGCAACGAGAACAAGAACGAGAACAAGAACGAGAACCTTGGAAAGTCTCTAATCCTCCGCTCGATTCTCTGCCGATACCAAAGACGTACACGTTTCCGGTCACGAACGCGTACACCGGAATCATTCATCGATCGCTTTGCCGATAGTCGAGTACCTTAGTAATCCGATTAACCCTTCGACCGAACGACGCTTTCAAGGAACGAGCATTCGTTTCGAACGACCAGATCGAGATTCGGGGATCCCAGACGCGCCCGATGTACGACGCCTGACGTCGACACACGATGCACGCTGCAGCAAAAGTTTCGTGGACATTCCCGGTGTCGTATACAGGAAATTTCCGGCATCCACGTATCGAATACTTCGCCGTCCCTTTGTCCAGTTGAAATTCCGACATAATTTCGGAATAATCGAATTTCGTCGCGGTTTCGAGATTTTTCCTGTCGAGCGACAAGCAAGCGGATCGCTCGAGCAGTCGGTGGCCGGACGCTGTTGCGGTTGTGGTTTAGCCACAACGGCAAAGGCGTAACAGCGAACCCGCACGAGATCTCTACCCTCGAACGAACCCCGCTGGACAGTATGCCATGCGACTGCAATGTTCTGCAGCATTTTGGGTCGTCCGGACCCGATCAAACGAGCCGTCTCCCCTTGGAGGGTCGGATCCAACCTGTCCGAGCTTCCCGCATGGGAAAATAGGACAGGGCTTTCCCGAATCACGCTCCGTCAGTTTCGCCTCGCAGAATGCAAAGCCGTAGAAAATCTATTTCCACCGAACACTCCGTATACCTATAATCGTCGAGTTCGAAGATCGTTTACGCCTCTTTTAATTCTTCGAGGTTTCATCCAGCTTCCGGTAGTCGACTCCGTTCGAAGAATACACGGTACACGGGGAAATCGATCGACGAAGCTTTTCCATAGCGCGAAGAACGCGTTCGAAGAAAAGCGAGGACGATTGCCGTTAAAATCCCTTTCTCGATGAAATATCGTTAGGAAGAAAAATATGCGCGATACCGAGGAATATGCAGACTTTTCGTAGAAGAATAGACAACGTCTTGCCCTTGTTAACGTCGCGTCACGACGAGGTGAGATGGGACGGGATGGAACGGAACGGGACAAGACGTTGTTAACACGGAAGCGACGTACAAAGGAAGAGACACGGGAGAAGCTGAAGCTCCGTTATCGTTCCCAGGACCTCGTATTTCCTCCTCGATCGCATTTCGAACAATTTAGCCTCCTTCGGTAAGCACTAAGCACGCATCGACGCTCCGCGCGCGACGTTCCTCTTCCGGATGGCGGGCACCGCGATCCGGACGCGGCTCTTAATAAATCAGTTTTATCTGGCCGCTTAAATCACCGGCCGGAAAATTGCCAGCTGCCGACCGTCGGAAGGAAATTATTTAATTCCGCGCGTATCCTTTCCCGTGGCCCGTGGTCCGTGGCCCGTAGCCCGTAGCTCGTGGCCCGTATCCGCGATCGAAAATTCGCCAGCGATATCTCTCGGTGAACGAACGAACGAGGGAGAGAGAGAGAGAGGAACGTCCCCGGTATTCTTCTCGCAATGAATCATCGACCGAGAGAAAGAGAAACGAGTCGTTCCGGAACGAGAGGAACGGCGCGAAGCATCGGGGGGCACTTAATTTCTCCGGCAACGACGTTCCGCGACCCTCTTTCCATCCGACGTTTCGTTTCCCTCTCCGTTTCCCGCTACCCGCTTTGCCCGTTTTTACCCGAGTGCTAAGGCTACCGTCAGCTCGGTAACTCATTTACAGTAATACATTGAAAGGATGCGAAACGTGAGAGAAGGACGGTCGACAGTAGAGAAAAAGAGACGCGAAAGCGGAGAAAGGCTCGGCCCGGGTAGGTACAGCGTGAGCCTGGAACGGCGCGAAAGAGTCAGCCCGCCATTAATTCTTTCCTGTCTTTTGTCTATTCCGTTGGCAGCATCCGACCGACCGGCTGGCTGGCTGGTCTCGTCCCTCGGTACTCCGCATTGTGCTTGTCCGCCGTTGTCGGCGAATTCGCGAGCTTCCACGCCGACTATCCGTGACACGACCTGCGCTCCCGCTGCTCCGCTATTCCGCTATTCCGCTATTCCCCCATTCCGCTTCTCTGCTCCCGTATTCTATCCCACGTTTTTCTTCGCGCCTCTCCAATACAACCGCGGATAAAACCAGTGCCGCGTGCTTTACCGAAAACTCTGTCGCGCGATTCGATCGAGATTACCGCGACGCGTCGGATATTGCACATCCCCCGACAAGATCACGCAAGGGTCGTTGTTACCCGGGTTCGTTCCGCGAACGATTCGCGGCCCCGAGGTATTTTTGGCAGCGATGATTCGAAACGGACGCCTTTCATCATCGGAAGATAGCGGGAACGCGAACACGACGGAATTTGTAATGCGGCTAAAAGCGGTGAAAAGCGGCCGGCAAACTCTCCCGGGCGAAAAACTGCACCCGCGGCAACGATCCGTCCCGGTGAAATCATTAGTCTGATTGAAATTGGACGCGGGGATGGCCAAAGCCGACCAGCCGACCAGCACAGCAACTGGCCAGCCAGCCGCGATGGCCAACGTAATGCCTGAGAGAGCAGACTCGTTCGCGAACGCACGAAACCGCGTCGAACAACGACGCGGAACAATAACAACGGACGTTATGGTATCCGCGTGCGGCTCGCTGCGAAAAACGTGGACGCGCATTCTTCACCCGGCCAGTCACCACCCTGGTTGTCCCGGTACCGTCCACCAAAATAATATTAACACGTTCATGGCGCGGAGAGATTGACTTCGTAGGTAATTTCCCGAAAAATAGGCTCCCAATCGTTCTCGTCTTAGAAAAGACTATGTGAAAAGAACGTAATGCGGAAAGGAAAAACAACATCGAGTCGAGAGAGCCGGGATCCGTCTCGAATTTCGCCTTCGATCCAGAAGGTTTCGAGGCGGACTCGGTGTCGCGCCCCCCGGTTCGGCCGGGCCGCGCGAAATCAACGCTTCAAACTTTCCGCGATTCCATTCCGCCCATTCTCCCCTTCGAAAACCGTGCAGATTTATTTCGCGCGTTTGATGAGATCTTTCAGCCGGCATCAAAAGAGTTAAACGAAACGAAGTTTTGATTAAAAAAGCTTGTTCCACGAACGCACGCACACGTCCCTACCGACCGAACACCGCACCTCGGCGAGCCGTATCCTCTGCGTTCGCGTTCGGGCCGAGAGCGCAACCGGATTTCATTTCTCCCGAAAGCTTTTGATTAGATCGCGCCGTAGAGCGACCGGCGAATTACGCTTCGCCTCCGCGGCATTGAAGCTTCGTTGATTCTACGGTTTCGCGAACCTCCCGCTTATAATCTTTTTATGCGACGGTTTGTTCGTTCTCGCGCAAAAGCCTGTCGTTATTGAAAATCATCCGACGAAACTAGCTCAAAATCGTGTTCAAAGACACCGAAACACGCTTATTGCGACCATCTTCGATCAATATCGAGACGACGATTCCTCGATCAATTCCGCGCCACGGGTCGCGAGTAACGGATAAAGCTGAAAGAATCTTTTGAACCAGGTCTGGGGATTGAATTTAAAAGCTTTTGGAACCCGCGAGCACCGGGTTCCGTAGCTGGCCGGTGCGGTACGGTGCGGTACGGCAGAAGCTGCGGTTAGTTGTAAAATGCAAATGCGGATCTCGCGGAGACGTATAGAGTTCGGTATAGGAGTGGAGCTAGTATAGGCGGGGTGCGCGTAGGGTGCACTGTGCACTGTGCTCGTGCATAGGTGGTGCGAGGCCGATATAACAGCGCGGTAGAGCGGTAGCGTGGCTGAGCGTCCCGGCAAGGGGCAGAGAGGGGACCGGACAGAGCGGTGTTACACGGAAAGGCTGTGTGTTTGCATTGCCGCGTCAGCTGGCCCGTTACCGCTGGTAGCTACGCCCGTAGACATCGCTATAATGGAAAGCGTCAGGTTGCCTTTATGTCTTTCGCGATACCGAACCGTCGCGCGTCGCCTCGCGTCTCTCCTCGCATTCGCATCATGCGGATGCGCCACATCCCCAACCCCCATCGCTATCCCTGTCCGCATCCGTACGGCTTACCCCTTGTACACGGACCAGTCTCCTTTCAGACGGTCCTCTCACTCCTCTCGATACTCCCACGAGGACACTGGATTAAAGCCGTGTCGCGTCGCTTTATCGTCCCGGCGAACCGGAACCGGCTAAATCCTATCCCGGCACGACTCGATTCTACTCGACTCGACTTAATATGCTCGGAAAATCGGGACCACCAGAGATTCTTTCGAATCGACAAAGCAATCTCCGATGCTCCCATCTTTTCCCGCTCGGTTTCGCCCAGCGAAAAGCAAAGGACGCGACCTTGAAGCGCCACCGAGTTCTTCCGACAAATTCTCTTCCCGCAAACGGGAGACTATATTTTCGGATATATTCGCGGTTTCGTCACGCTCGAGGAAGAAGAATGACGACCGCCCCGCCGGCAGAAGCCGCGCGAGAACAACGGGAAAGTGGAGCGCGCGCTCGGAATTCCTGGCTCTGCTCGAGGGAAGAAAGAACAATTTCGGGAACGGCGCGTAACCGAACTCCGCGAGGCGTGTCGAGAGTTGGGACGCGGTGGTCTCCATGAATCGGTGGTGGTTCCGCGACGTATGTCGCCGTGAAACGCGCAATGTCGGAGTTTCGGGGCGACAGATGTCCAGTTGCTGGCCGTGCCAACCTCGGACGCTCGACTGACAGGATCCACGGTGTAACGGACTTTCCGGGAGTTCATCGAGACCCTATGTCCGTGTTCGTGCCGCCGCGCGACAAATGGCCGAAGGTCCCCGACTTTTCGTCCGGGTTTGCTTCGCCATCGACCCTCGATCCTTAACCCACGACCCATGTCCCCGACATCTTTCTTCGCGCTGGTTGCGTTTATGCGCGCTCGTGCGTGCCAGTCGACTTCCAAATGCGAACAAAACCGATTCCACTGTCGTTCTACCGGACGTTTCTCTCGATTCCTCTTCGATTCGACTCGACTTTAGAAAATCGCGTTGTCGGCAGCGAGAATGCCGTCGAGGATGTCGCCGACGTCGGTCGCCGTCGACTGCCGTCCAGCCGGTACGAATATCGAGAAACCCATTAGCGGGACTCGAGGCAGCCGGTTTTTCGACGAGGTCGGCACAGCTGGTTACTCGAATCTGGTTCTCGGTGCCGGTTCACAACGTTCGTGGATTTCATTGATGCTCTGCCGAGTATTGCGTCGCTTCGAGAGGACTGGGCCGGGCGAAGCGGGTGAAGCGGGGTGGAGCGGAGCGAAGCGGGTGAAGCGGGGTGGAGCGGAGCGAAGCAGGGTGGTGCATGGAATTTCGTGCATTCAGCGCCCCGTATCTACGGGTGCAGTCTTCTCTTCTCGTAGCCCAGCAGTCGCTGGGCGAGATTACGTTTCTTGGCGCGTGGGCGTAGCTGCAGCTGTAGGGATAGCTACGTCAAGCTGTAAATGTAGCTGTAGCTGTGGATGTAGCAGCTGTACGTAGCTGTTGCCGTTCGACGCTCCGGTACACCGGTAATTCGGTTGATTTTCACGGAAACCGATCCCTGGGCCCCGAAGTCGCAGACTCTCGATGGGACGCCACGCGACTCGATATCGAACACTCGTCGAGCCACTCGTCTCTTCGAGAACTACTTCCCTCCGGTAAATTTAGATTTTCATCGTCTCCCGGCAAATAAAATCGAGTAAATTCGATTTCGAATCCAATTTTCCCCGACCTCGGATCACCGACGTATACCGAGGAGCCCATTATTGCCGCCATCGTGGCCACGGAAAGGGAGAACTCCATTATTAGGTTTTCTCTTCGTTTTCGATTCATTCGTCGCTTTCGAGCCGCGCTCCCTCTCCGCCCGTGCTTCCCTCCGCGCTGGTCAACTCACCCCGCCGTTCCTCTGCCTCACCTTTTCGCTTTGATCGCGTTCGATCGCCTCTATTCGACGGTAGCGACGACGCGATAGGTCGCGCGTTCAAGGAGACCGTACGGCCATCGTTCGGAACGTTTCCGGGAACAGACGCATGTTTCGGAACGCGTCGGGACGCCCGCGAAAAGGACGCGGCTTTGCGGAGCTTTGTCGCGCGCCGATTTTACCGACGCGAAACATTTCAATTCGAAAACGTTTCTCGGTTTCTCAACGATTTCTCGGTCCAGCACCGATCGATCAGGATAACGTCGATTGAACAGGCTCGAACCTTCAAAGACGAAGCGCTGCGGTAATTGCATCGGAATTCGTATCGAATTCGCGATCCCACCGCTACCGAGACAAAGGTCGACGCAACCGACCAAATTAATCGCGTAACCGCGTTTGCAAATCTTTTTTTTGTTCAGTCGCCGCTCCGCGTCGGAGAATCGAATGTTCTCCTCGATATAATCCCCTCGGTCGCGGTTATCACTTGTGGATTACGTTCGATGACGTTCGGCGCGCCTGTATTCGCGATTTTACGTTTCAATTTCCCCGTGTCTCTCGAAAACGGCTTCGAGAACTGGAACACCGTAAAAAGCGGCGCCGACACCTTCGACGCGCGACAATTTGCCAAGTTCGTAAAATATTATGTATATCGCAGCCAGTCGTTCTCGCGCGTTCCAATCGAGACGTTCGCCGTAGAATCGACCGAGTATCCGGATCGGATCAGATCGGATTTTTCCTTTCTCTTGTAACGAGCGTCCCGTCGCGGGACGCAGCGTGCCGAGAGCTACTCTTCGACAGTAAAACGTTTTACGACCACCGGAGCCGAAATTCGCGGCAACGGACCATGTTTTTTCTTCGTGACTCGTTCGGCTTCCGGATGAAGTGCGAGCGTCCATGCTCAGACATCGATCGTCGGGAAAACGATACAACCTCTCGAATCGTCCTCTTAGCTTCCAGGAAATTGGCATCGCTCGATCGATTCCATTTCTAGCTCCGATAGATCCGTAGATTCGATCGAGAAATCCGATGCGACTCGACGGTACCCGAGGACGTCTCGACCTCTCGAGATCAATTTTTTCAGCCCGGAAACAGACGTCGCGGTATCTCGCTTTCGTGCTTCTCCGTCCTCACTGAACTTCCGTGTCGCGTTCTGTTTTTATCTGTAATACGAAACGGTCTCGTAGGTTTTTCCCCTTTTCGAGGGCGGTTTCATCCGTCAAACTGGAGTTGTTGTTCCCCAAAAAAAATTCGTTCCCTTTGGTTGATCCACGGGTCCGGGGGCGGTTTCATCGGAATCCGAAGAGAATGGGTCGAGTCCGTTGTTGAACATTTTCTTTTGTCTTTGATTTTAATAGAGATATTTCGGTGTGTCGCGTCCCTCGACTCGATCCATACGGAAGAGAAGGAAGAAGGGAGAAAAGCTCGCGGCTATACGGGTGGAGGTTGACGAGGCTGCGAACGAGGACGAGGACGAGAAGGAGAAACTGGAGGACGCAAACAGAAGGCGCGCAATTAGCTGGTTAACGGGCCGCGGGAAATGTCGCGGAATTAGCCGGCAGCCGTGACAGAGTTTCCTCCAGTGGCAGCGACTGCAAACCGTGAACCGTAGATCGCAGACCGGAGACCAGAGACCGGGAAAAGTTTCCGTGGTCGTGAGGAAAACGCTCGACGGTGTCCGCTTTTCCTTTTTCCGGAGGGCTACGAAATTTCGTGAACGGACGAAGTCCCGAAATATTTCCAACCGTCTCGAACAATTCGATTTAGGATGTCCTTGGCTTCGAGCAACGCGAAAATATCGAAGACCTTCAGGACTTTTCCTCCGGTTGTCCCTCTGTTTTTCGCGTCGCTTGTGTATATAACTTAAAAATTAAAAATAAGAGATTCCACACATCTTCTCGTCCAAATCTACTGGATAACATAAGAAAAAGGCAAAATTTTATAGGAGGAAGGTAAAAATTTCTGGTTGCGCAAGGAAAAGTTTACACTTAAAAGACATTTATCAAAGACTAAGGACATTTCTATAAAGTTCATGGTTTTCTACATTGTGTTTTATGCAACTATTCTATTCACACTGACGACGTTTATTCCATTGCGGTGTATGCTTGAAACACACACTTATAATAAGTGAAAAATACATTCAATCATCAACCCTTCCAAAGTTTTTGTTATAAATGGTGTAATATGTTTATAATCCAGGTCGATAAATCCAATAGTTTGAGCTAAGTTTTACGGCGAAACGACCAACGAACATGGATCGACTCCTGCCCAAGCCTTTATGATATCGCGTCGAGACGGCGATATTCGAGAACCGGGGAAATTTGATCGGGGATTACCCCGTATAAGGCAGGTTTTGTCGGGAAAAGTATGCCGAGAATAGCTGCGGCCATCGTCGGGGAACCTCGTGATTCGAAACGATTCCGAGGCATTGTTCGCGAGACCACGCGCCGAGTCATCGGCCGAGCGCGAGCGGTGACATTTTTTCGAGAGAGCCGACATGACAGTTTCCTCGCCTCCGCGAGAAAAATAAGAATCGAGGGGCGGTCCAGGCTCGTTTCGCCGAGAAGAAAGCGCGGGGATAAAGGAACATTGGATTCGGTGCTTGGAGCCGGAGCGAAACGGCGGGGACAGCGGCCGGAAAAAACGAGATGGCTGACGCGAGCTTTGCTTCCCGGAACAATGGCATTAACGAGAGCCCGTGGATCTTGGTTATTCTACGCTCGTCACGAGCCGCCCCGAGATTAACGAATCACCCTTACCGATTCCCAGGCGAGCTCTCTTTCTAATAACAATAGCAATTTATTTAACGATAACATTTCCATACCCTTCGGAAAGCCGCGGATAAAGATATAGATCAGGAGATGCATACAGTGCACAGTGGGGTCGCGGCCCCAAAACCTGGCAGAAACCCGAAATATGAAAAGTCAAGAATTCATGATTATCCGTCAGCAAATTAAAGCAGCGGTTTCCAACCTTTATGCTACTATGCCCTTCCAAAAAATGATCTTTCTGCGCCTCCTTACCTTTTATTTTTTTTAATAGATATAATAATGTAGACGTGTTTTAAATAATAGAAACATTATTACAAAAAAATTGGAAACTACAAATTAATGTTTTATTAACCCCTTGCACCCGCGGAACTATTTTAACACGAAAGTTAAATTTCAGATTTCTTCTGACCTAGAATATTTTTATTCTATATGATTTCTTTCATTTTATGCATATTAAACTGATGCAATTTTCTCATGCAATACTCAAAAGTTTAGTAATTTATTTGATACGAAATAATTTAAAAACGTAACAATTATTTTATATTACTGACATAGCAATATTTAGCACTGCCTCAGAGTTGCCACTCGAGTGCTAATGGTTAAAAAATTTTGGCGCCTCCCCTGGGAGGCGCACCACTCAGGTTGGAAATCGCTGAATTATAGTTAGGAATGTGCTCTTGTAAAATCAGTAGAAAGTAACAATTTCAAAATTGGTCATTGCTGTTGAGTTTAGTTATGGAGTGAAAAATAGATGTCCTAATAAGTAGATTTTTATAAGTAGACTGCGGATCTTTATGCGAAATAAAAATTGCCTGCATCGATTGGAAGAAATAGAAACTAACTCGAACGTTATTTCTTCCCTTAATGATTTTAATAGAGGAGAAACCATATATATTGACATCTTCAATTAAAAAAAATTTTCAACAATTTTGAATTTCATCTTCTCAATTTTGCTATAAATGCATAAAGATCCGCAGTCTATTTATAAGTACGCGACAATATTTACAAATCAAATTAATATGACTTGTTCGTCTAATGGTGAGTGAAGGATTACATATCGTGCTATTTAGAAAATATTGTAATATTTATAGTTACTTAAATTTTGATACCATCCTAAGGTTTTAGTTATGTTCCCAGCGCGTCCCAAACAATTTTTTAAGAAAGTCTTCAGAATTTATCTAATTTTGATGCGTAAAAAAGAAAAAGTTTCAAGTTCCTTGCACTTTTTGAGAAATTCCATTATTGTACGTGCGGTATACCATCGCGATGAAAATTAACATTTACTTATTAAAATGTTTCGTGATCTAGATATTTGGTATTCAAACAGTAAATTACATCATTTTAACATAATTTATATGCAAGCATAATTTTCTCCAGCTTTTCGGTGGAAGCACTTCATTACCGCGATTTTTCCAGGGTTTACGATAATTAATTCGAAGGGAAATGTTTCAAATTCAAACAAAAGAGCTGAACAGTATTTAAACATCTACAAACTCCTATATGGCCTTGAGCCCATAATAACGTTAAAATAGTTTTTCCCGATTTTCCGGGCCAAATGCCCTACTGTGCTGTGAGCAAACGAAAAGGAACGAAAAAGCTACGAAAATCGACAGTATAAAAATACAGCCTCCATTTTGAATTCTCGTGCGAACTGCCTCCGAAACGATTCGCCGCGTAGGCATTCGGGAAATTGGTCAAGAAACTGGGAAGGGGGGAAAGACGCAATTCTATCGAGATAACGATGAAAATAACCGGGACGAACGTGGCGCAAATTTGAACGAGAACACGAAGATAATATTTGATATACCTACGAACAGGATTGCGTACGAATGCTGAAGAAACGTCGCTTCGATATCGATTTCCGGTCGGAAAAAACCGAGTAAGATACCGTAGCCGGTAATATCGAGCGATTGGAAGCACGGCCCGGCACAGTAGGGTACGCGGTGCGGGGTGAGAGCAGCAATGTTACCGGAACCGATTTAATTACCAAAACCATTACCGTAATTGCCGAAAGAGAGCGATATCGCGTCGCGTACGCCGTTCGACATCGCTTCGGGATCGAAATAATTTACTCTCGCCCCGGAACGCTCGAAACTCGTGGAAATCTCGGTTTCCTATGCGTCGGAAACTATGATCGTTCGAGCGGTTCCGAGCAGTTCCGAGGCGGCTCGGGGGGCGGGGTGGGAACGAGCGCGAGAAACGCGATTCGTTCGGTCCGATAACGATCCGAATTTATCGGAAGGGAACGTTGAATGGCGGCCATGTTTTATCAGAAACGCATTATAAATACAGAAGAGTTACGTAGGAGAGGTATTATTTGAACTCGGACCGGCCAATAATTAACAGGAACCGCGAGAGCGGGGCGCATAAATTGGAAGACAACAAAGCACGGGGCGACTGGCGAGGGAAAATTTTCGTTGCCCTTTTTCTCTCCGAGGCAACGCTGAACAAGACCAGTTCCCAACGAACCGGGAAACAAAGCGGAAAGTCGATGGTGTACGCGCGTTTTCTCTCTTCCTTTCTCTCCTCCTTTATCGTTCCCGGAGCCTTCGTCGACAACGACGCGAGAAAAACTAGCGGCTAACAACCCTTCGCGCGTAACGAACGAATCGATAAGGGCGCTGCGGCTCGCTGCGAGTTGTTAAAGGAGGATTATTGGAACGTTACGTGTGTGTGTTGCGTCGCGCCCGGTAGGATAAGAGTTACGCAACGCGACGCGACCCGACGCGGATCACAAGAACGCCTTCTTTCACCCTTGGTTCGTTCAATCTTCTTCGCCCTCCAACTCTCCACCCCGCCGCCGTTATAACAGGTGTCGCA
Organism: Lasioglossum marginatum; assembly: GCA_028455795.1. Lineage (NCBI taxonomy): Eukaryota > Metazoa > Arthropoda > Insecta > Hymenoptera > Halictidae > Lasioglossum > Lasioglossum marginatum. Next base: position 1,208,828 of record CM052266.1, on the reverse strand, counting down.
GTCCACAATAGGTAACCCTATTTCTTCTTTATTTAGGCCGAAAGTGTCCTCGACTTTCTTCGACGGAAATCCGACGCCGGCGTTTCCACCGGGCAAGTTTTCCTCGCGGAGAGTAGCAAGTTTATCCAAAAAGTGCTGCGCGTCAAAGGAAGTCGCGTCGCTTTCTCTAAAGTTCGCGCGTTCTACTTTTACCATCTTCTTACGAGATACGTTCTCGTGCGAGAAGAACCCCTGTTGATCCGTGGGGAACGATCGGTCGTTAGCGGATCACAGGACATGATAATGGACGAACCGACTCGCAGCGACGCGATGCACGACATAGAAACGAAACGAGGCTCGGAATGTTAATTACTCGATTAGCGGTGGCACACGTGCCAGCTACGAGCGTGATTTACGAGCGAGATGCGCCTCGGTAATCGAGGCTTCGGGACGTTAGCGACCGGAGAGAGAGAGAGAGAGCGTAGTCGCGCGCCGACCTGCCCGCGCTAATGGAGAGAACTTTATTAGACGTTGTTCCCGTTATCAATCGGAGTTCGCCAGAAGTCACCCGCCCGACCGGAAGCGCGCAAACTCTCCTCGTCTTCCGTCTTCAGTCTTCCGTCTCGGATTCGGCTCACCAAGTTCCTTCATCGAATCGGACGAACCCGCGATCAACGAGATTACTCTTGTCGACGGTTATCGAACCAGGCCACCGCGCGACCTGGCAGAAGCCACATCTCGGAAACACGCCGTTTAACCGTCCAACGTTAAACGTTTAACGAGCACGCGTGCCGCGCGCGTTACTCTCCGTTTAACCGGCCGCCCTGCTCGCCTAATTTCACCCGTCCTCGGAATGATCGCCCCGTAAACCCAAACGGGACCGTCTGGGCTTTTAAAATAGTGGGTTGGGGTTCTTAATGACGAGAATCGACGATCGACAGTCCACACTCGACCATTCAGCATCGGCGATCGATGATTCGCGTGGCAGGAAACAGCGGAGGTGGTCCAATTTCGGTACACCTACATAATCTCCAGACGCTTGCCGCGCGGGTTTTACATAATTGCACGCGCGCCGGCAAATTTGTACGCGTCCAAAGCGGCGGAGGAGGACGTGTTGCCAAAGTGAATTAAAGGGAACAAGTTTGCCGTTGCAGCCGACGCGCGACGCGAGGGTTCTAATAAAATTTCGTCGCGTCGAGCAGCGTCGAGCAGCGACGAGAGGTTCCAGAGCAACCACGGAATTAACTGCAGCTCTCCTCGCTAGTTTTTGTTAGGCTAGAACGTTGAAAAATCGAAAAAATGTTGTGCGAGCGAGTCATCGCCCTCGCTAGCACGGACTGATTTTCCATCAGGAGATAGCAGTGAGAAACTTCTAAGGACTACGTGGTGTCCCTACTCCGCGCGTGTAGCGACTTCCGCAATTGGCCGAATCAATCGACGAAGACAGCAAATGCATGTATTAGTGCGACTGGAACAGAGCGATATGAGGACGCTGAGCTCCTTTGTCGACCGTTCTCGCCAGAACCTAAGCATAATCAGAGTTGGGCATTAATCGATTGAAATTTTAATCGAGATTGATTGATTAATGTGTACGATTAAAAGAAGGAATCATCGAAAAATCGGCGATTGATTTAATCGATTGATGAAGTTAATCGTCAATCGTTGATTAAAAGAAGGAATCATCGAAAAATCGGCGATTGATTTAATCGATTGACGAAGTTAATCGTCAATCGTTGATTAAAAGAAGAAATCATCGAAAAATCGGCGATTGATTCAATCGATTGATGAAGTTAGTCGACATACGGTGTATCGATAAATTGTAATAAGAGAGCGGAGATGGAGAATTGACAGAAATATATCTTAACAAAAAATCATCGTTAATCGTAATTAAATTTTTGCCCAACTCTGAGCATAATCCCCATTTGTAAATAACAATCGCCATCTCATTTTACGCGTCACAATCATCAGCCCCCTCCCCTCATGTATACAGGGTGTGGCTGAACAGGTACAGCCGGGCAGGGGATGATTCTACATGTAAAAATAAGTCGAAAAAAAGGAATAACATTTTCTCGTTTGATGCCACATTTTCGAGAAGTCGGGTTCGCTTGCTTCAGTATACGCGGTATAGTAGAATCGGTTGGTAATGATCAGACGCGTCAGACGATTCCTACTGAAGAGTTTAAATAAACACTTAATATATAAAGTTATATTTGGGTGGATGAGGAGAAAGGTTGGCAAGAGAGGATGATGGAAGTTTTGGAGGATGAGGGGGGAGGTGAGGATTGGGTGAGGAGGGTGGATGAATGGAGAAAGGGAAGCGACCGGAAGAGGGGGTCCGTAGATAGGAAGGGGGGTGTGCCAATGGAACTATTGTAAATATTGTAAATAATTATCTATTGTAAATATAATCTCTCTCTCTCTCTCTCTCGCAAATTAGGATAAGTATAGATGTAAGTTAGTTATAAGTTAGGAATAAGGTTAGAATTTAAGAGCGCAAGAACGGAGAAAGGAATTGGAGGGAAGGGGATAAGGAATTTGTAACCCTAAGGGGAATCAAATAAAGATACATATCATACATATCAAGTTGTATTTGATCTCCTAACCTCGTCATCCCAACAGTTCCTGACTGTTAAGAAAAACCATTTGTTTATTTTTATAGCCATTATAAGAACTGTTAATATTGTTCAAGCTCTCTGTATAAACAATGAATAAAAGAAGATCTTAAGCGTAAGAGCGGGATTCACAGCCTAACGTCAAGAGTGTGGGGTCTCGCAGATTCCCCTATTTCAATTCACTGCCATCTCCTGATGGACGATCAGTACATCTCTCATCGTTGAGATGACTCCATTGCGAGTTAGCTGTTGACCTTTGACGGTAGGAGCCGATTAACCCAATCCGGTCTCGTTCTAAGTGTATATACGTAAGTTGGTAATGTTACGCTTGGAAATGTCACCGAATTACAGTTTAATAGACTGAAACTAGATCGAGAGTCTGTCGCGGAAGAAATTCTCGAAATGTTTGTGGCTCGATGATCGGTTTCGTTGGTAAATCAACCCAGAAGCAATTTGTCGCGGTATTAAGCCCGAGCCTAGTGCCTCGCGGAGGTGCCGATGAACTTCGATTAAGTGGGATATTACACGCGGCAGAGTTACGCGGGAGACAGGAGACGTGCCGGTCTCTCGTCGATGTCCCTGAGCTTACCAAATTAGTACCGACTTGGCCAAACTCCTCCGGCGGAATTTCACGAAATTGATCCGTCCCGGGCCGAAATTTCTCGAAATTCCCCGAAATGCCCCGAAATTCCCCGAAATTACTCGAGAAGCGTGACGAATTCCCAAAGAAAATTCGGATCGCTGTTAGTCTTCGTTGAGCGACGTCGAGCGGACGCTCGGAGGAGAACGAAGGGTCTTCCAGACGCCGCGCCGCGACGATATTAAATCGCATAACTCGCATCCGTCCCTACTGAAATTAGATGTAGAATCTTCCCCGATGCTACTCTTCAGCCTGCGATATTATACAGGGTTACCCAAAAATGTTGTACTTCCTTGAAAGGGGTAATTCCTGAGGTCGTCCGAAGTAACTTTTTCCTTTGCGACAATGTCCTCCGTGACTTTGTTCAGGTATATGATATGTTAATCGTTTAAATTATTCAAACCAAGCTGTGTTTCCTGGCACTTTTCCAAAGAAATTCATCGTAGGCCGCCCTGTGCCAAGATTTGCATACTTCTCCAACAATTATTAAAGCCTTCAATGTCGAGCATTGAAAAATATTCAAAAGAATGGAATCCACCATGTAACACCATTTGCTATTTTCCTCGGAAGTGTCCGACGGACAGTCGCTTTCATCGTTTGACGTAATTTCTTCTTCTTTTTCTTGATTTTCCGAAGCACTTTTGACAATATTCATATTCAAATGAGATTCTTTGTTTAAGATTAAATGTAAGAATACTTTGCTTAAGATTAAATGCAAGAATGAAATTTAAATACATTTTTGTTATCGTCTTTGTGTTGAAATATTCTCTGTATTATTGCGGGGCCCGTACAGAGCCTTTTTCTAAAAAAAAGTGTACAGAAAAAAATATCTTCTATAAAAACGTTCACTAAAAACACGAACCAATCAGAGTGCGACTACAGCGGACAAATTCCGGCTTGGTGAGAGACCCAGTAAGCATAGCGTTGGCCGAGCCAATCCTTCCGCTGTAGCCGTATTCTGATTGGTTTTTCTTGAATAACTCCTTAGCAAATCCGTGGAGAACACTTTCGTAAAGGAAAAAGTTATTTGAAATGATCTTAGGAATTACCTCTTTCAGGGAAGTACAGCACTTTTGGGATACCCTGTATTAGACGTACATCTCTGTTAGATGAGTAAAACCGCGCGAGAAAACTCCTCGTAACGAAGTTATGTCCACTTTTGTTCGAGTTCATCTTTTTACCAGATTGTAAGAATGTAGATTCACGGAATCTGTGTGTATCTGTGTGAGAGAGAGTGAGTGGTATTTATGGAGGCCTCGGGGGTCAGTTCTGAGTGAACTACCGCGGAGTTCGAGGCAGGATTTTCAGGGCGTATTTTTTAGTGTAATGGCGTGGCTTTAACTTTTGGGAGACTGAATTATTCGTGAATAAATAGTATGTTTATCGAGGAAGAGCGCGCTACCTTTCCCTGACGCGAACATAGAATTGAAATTCCACGTATTAGTGATTTTTTGTAGTATGGAACAACGTAGTTTTTCACAGGTGTAGCGTTAAACGTAAATAAAATCGATCCCTCGTCCAAAGGGAACGCTTCGGAGACCGTGAGAGAATCTTATTCGATCGCGACCTCTGTCGCTCGCACGTTATGATCGCGAGAAAATCTATTGGAAATCTCGCGTGTTCTTCTCGGGACGCAATTTTCATTTCCTATATTCTTTTAGCTTTCCCTTTGCGCAGCGTTCATGGAAGCAGTCGCTCGCGCGGAGATATCTGCTCGCGTGCATAATGCACGCCATGTTCGCTATCTCCGCACCCACTACCTCCCTTATCTTTCCTCGTCTCCTAGAAATCCTTCCTAATGTGCATCCTCCGCGTGCTCCGCGTGTTCCGTGCGAGAACCAAAGTAGAAAGGCTGGAGGGGTGGAAGACTGAAGGGCTGGCTCCGCGCTATTACGCAAAAGCTTCTGGTTTCTGGCACCGGTATTTCGAGAGAATCAACAACGTGGAACAACAGCCGCCGAGAGAGCAAAGCAGCAAATTTTCTTTCGAAATGAAAGCGATGAATTTACTGAATATCCATCAAATGTCGTTCTCGGGAAACGTACAGAAAGAAACTTCGACGTCTCGAGAGTCGTCGAAGCAGGCACAGCTTTTCGGAATCGCCAGATTAAGGCGGTAGACTCCTTTCCAGAATTGCAAGAGAAGTGGGATTCGGGTTCTCATTTCTCGATAATACAAAGATGGGATTTTTCAGTAGTCAAAAACGCTAGATGAAAGATCGATCTGGGCCGCGATCGCCCTCGAAAGCTCTATTTTTACGTTCATGTTGATGATTCGTATCATCATACACGATCATACGTGTATGATTCACAACCACAAATCAAGACTATCTGTATGGGGTTAGGAATCCGAATGGGGCTAGGAAAAATTATTTTATACTTTTTAGTCCGTCTTAAATTTGTATTATCGAGAAATGGGAACACGCATCCCGCACTCTTGCAATCCTGGAAAAACGAGTCTACGCTTTCACTCTACCTTCTCGTTCTACAATGCTTCCTCCACGCTTCCGCCGCGGCCCTGTCACGTGACGCGTTTCGTCGCACATATGTCCGATGGCAGAGGAAGGGTAACTTGTTCCCCTCGATTCGTGCTCCCTCCCCTCATCTGGCCACTCCGTTCAAAACTCCTGGTGGCGACTAAACCGATGAAACCGAGGGTGATCCGTTGTATTTAATCTCCTCCCTCTTTGCAGCACGCGCTTTGAAAGTCCGATCCCACGGAATCGTTTAGCCGTCGAAGTAACGACATCCGTGGAAGTGTAAACGACAGCCGTGGTTTTCTCGGAAACGAATGGCTCTCCGAGGAGCGTTTAGGTACAGCGGAAAATCGTCGTCCTGGACGAGAGCAGGACTGGGGAAAATTTCAAATAATTTGATGTAAAATGGCAAACATTGAAATATCTACATAAGTAAATACTATTTCATTTAATGCTTCAATGAATTGCTATTTAATTAAATGTTTAAATTATGAGAAAATACTATATTGACATATCAAATATAGAAGATAGTGAACTGACGAGGGAAATGTTCGAAAAATGAGTTCTGTTTAAAGCAAACAAAGTGAATCAGTAACTTCTATAAATTACTATTCTATAATGTTTCCAGTTATTCACACAGAAAATAAACGTCTTATGTTATCGATGTTATTTTCACGTATAAACGAAATAAATGTCTTGTATTATCGATGAAAGTACACGGTACTGTAAAGAGTTGAAGTATAAAAACCTCTTATTTGCAGTACTATCATTTGCAATATCATTATTCTAAATACTATTGTGTGAAATGTATGATGAAATACTATTTCCTTATATTTTAATGAAATACCTAGTTCACAATAGTGTTTCTATGAGCTGCTATTAAATATGCTATATTTGTATATGTAACTACTCTTTAGAAAATAAATTTCAAATTCAGTATTACATGACAAAATGTAAATATTTATAGCTCATTTACCCATTTCAAAAATGTATTTTTCCCCAATCCTGGGTAAGAGAACACCCGAACACTGGAAATTCTCGCGTCCCTTGATTCACTTGCGGAAATCGGTGCTACAATGTTCATCGCGTTTATCGGTAGATATAGTAATTTTTTTGTTTCCGCCGTCTCTCGTTCGATCGTTCGAGATCAGAACGTCTCGACGAAACAAAGGTATTATCCAAGTAAAGGGACCAATTGTATTTGCATATCTCAAATAGATCGTTCTTGGAGGAAATGCGACCATTTTTCCAGGCTCCCGATTACGCGTTAATATAATTTCCGGCTTTAATCGAGCGTTCGGCGGCTCCCGGGCTACTCGATTTGGATTTCAACTAGGCACGCGTTTCCCGAGTAGGCGAGCAACGGTTATCGGATTACTTGACATTTTCCATTAGTGGAAGAGCCGGCCGACTGGCAACGTCCAAAGCTTATCGTCTCGGCTCGACCAATATCGGCCGAGACCTCTCCCCTCCCCTCCTGCTCCTCCCGCAGGATTTAATCTTCGCCGTTCCGCCGACGTAATCTCGACGATCGACGCGACTCGAACGCGACCGTCGCCCCTCTATTATTCCGATGGAAAAAGGATCACAAACAAATTGTATCGCGAAAAGACAAATAACGGACTCGCAGTGAACGATTTCGCCCTGTAATGCTAAACCGAGATTAGAGTAGCCGGATTAAGACTTGTGTCCCCACTTTATCCCACGCTATTCCCCACGCTTCTGTCACGGTCCGATAAGACTAATTGTAAGATGAGAATCCTTATCAACAGTCCCAAAACTTTATCATCCATATGATTCAGCTGCCCAAAACTTTGTACCCTCAAATCAGATCATCCATTAGTATATAAGACCCCCGAAATCTTGTATCGACAGTCAGTTGTCGAAAACCTCTGCTACGGCACGTTACTCTGATTCAATAAAGTGACTTTGTGTTCTCGATAAGTCGAAACCCTAAAATAGTCAATCGTGAAAGATGAAATTCGTCTACCAGATTTTCCATTGCCCCCACTACCATTTTATTAAACAATCCCCACCATATAAAGAGGTCGAGCTAGTCCACCACGGGCTTAGTTCTTTGCTGAATACGAACTTGTACGCGTCTCGTGAGATAGGGTCTGATTCCCTTTCAATCATATTCTGAAAGAAATTTCAAAACGCGGTTCTTAAAGGCAAGTTAGACTAACCCCGCATTTCTCAGAGCGTCAGAACCGAGAGCTCGGGAATTAGCTTCCGCGAATTACACGTTACAAATTCTTGAATATATTGTACTTTTATTAGACATACGAGAGTCTTTAATCTCATTCTCCATATCCATTTAGAATTCCAGTATCTAGCAATTATCCTACTCCGGTAAACCTTTACCGCTCGAGGTTTATCTATAATTCTTTTAGAGAGTTACGAGAGCCGACCTTTCCTAATACCTTACCCGTACCGAAATCCTGTGACACCCGAAAGAGATATCGGCTTAGTTCACGATTTCCTATCTAGTGGCGACACGGTGGTGAAACAGACATCGGCTAGTCCACGACTACCCCTTTCTTCCTATCTAGTGGTGACCCGGTGATGAAACAGGCACCGGCTAGTCCACGACTACCCCTTTCTTCCTACCTAGTGGCGACCCGGTGATGAAACCTGGCACCGGCTAGTCCAGGACAATCTATCCGGTGACACTCGGTGCTGAAACAGACACCGGCTAGTCCACGACTACCCCTTTCTTCCTACCTAGTGGCGACCCGGTGATGAAACAGGCACCGGCTAGTTCACAAACTTCCATCTAGTGGCGACCCGGTGGTGAAACAGACACCGGCTAGTCCACGACTACCCCTTTTTTCCTACCTAGTGGCGACCCGGTGATGAAACCTGGCACCGGCTAGTCCAGGACAACCTATCCGGTGACACTCGGTGCTGAAACAGACACCGACTAGTCCACGACTACCCCTTCCTTCCTAATGGCGATCCGGTGATGAAACAGGTACCGGCTAGTTCACAAACTTCCATCTAGTGGCGACCCGGTGATGAAACAGGCACCTGCTAGTTCACGACAAATCCCGTTCACAAGAACAAACCTCGGCCACGTCTTATCCGCCAGCCCTCGGCTCGTAATAGAATAAATATCCAATTGATTCGAAACTCTGTGGTGATTGATTTGTTCGAAAACTTGCAAGACAGAGTAAGAACTTTATGCCCATCACTAGTCACAATGTCACGTCACTAATCCGGTACTGGCAGAGGGTACCTAACTGTTTCCCCTCAATTCGTGCTCCCTCCCCTCATCTGGCGACTCTGACAACGACGAGGTCGTGGTATGTCGAGGACTACGGTGGTCCTCGCGAAACACAAAGGACATTCCCAAGACGACGAGGATCCCCTTACAACGTTCCGCCGCGTCGTATTCTCGCGTTCACCGACGCGTCTCATTCCCAACGAATCCGCAGCGACGAACAGCTTGTTCGATGTACGGAAGCGATACGAATACCACGGTCTGCAGCGTCAACGGATATGTGCAACGCGCAACAAAATTTTCAGCGGTCACCGTACCTCGGGGAAGATGGCAGAAACGAGAAAACCTATTGTAGAATAAACTTGCGAACGCTGCGAGCGTGACCCGTCGTTCGTTTCTCTCCGCTTCGTGTTTCTGCCCGATGAATTTGCGACGATCTTCGGACTGTGAGACGTGCCAGCTCGTCTCCAATAACGCCGAGCGTGAATTCGTCGTATCTCGCGTCTCGCGTTGCGTCTCCAATGGACCGTTCGCGTTCTCAGGATCTACAATCTACAACGACAGCCGCGACGCGACGTTCTTGCTCGCGTCGACGCGCTAATGTAAATTCAAGAAGGACGGTTCAACCAACGATGCTCGTTAGGCTGTACAGGGTGTATAAAAAGTAATGGTCATCCGTCCTAGAGGTTCTTGTAACGGAATCTTGCCGCAAAATTGTTTACACCAAAGAAAATTGTTGTTAAAGTTTGCTTTTGTGTCAACATCTTCTACTCATCGAGAAGAGAAAATGTTTGAAGGGAACCATATGTCGCAAACAAATAGTTATTAACCCTCTATCGCATGAATTTTTATGACGAGTTGAAAAAAATATATGTGGCTGTTAAGCTACTTAAAAATGAGTGTGGTCATGAAATAAATAATAAAATTTTATTAGTTTTATTGCATTTATTTTATTTATTGCATTTTATGACTGTTCCTGTATGGGAACTTTATAGGGGAGAGTTGCCGAAATCATACTACCTAAGGGATTTTTGGTATATCTAATAAACAATACACATTTTTACTAAAATTGTTGTTCGCAATTATACTTTGATCTTTGCAGAAATCTTCTAAATAAACATTCTACGTATAAAATATTACTTTTTATACAGCCTGCACAGACTGCGAAGAAACGTCGCGGTGCGTCTTTTTCGCGAATTAATCGTGTCACGACTGAGGAACGCGTCCTCTCGAATGTGCAGAACGGTATCGCGGGTATGGATTTTCGGGTGTGATTCCAAAAAGAATTTTCTGTTCGTCGTTTCACCGACGTTGCAGCTGGCTTCGCGGGGACACACATCGCCAGAGGACAATTTGATTAGGAATGGTCGCAACAATCGACATTGGAATGTAGCGCTCCGAAATGCTGGCTTCGAGTTGGAAAGCACCGCAGAACCGTCGGGACGTCGAACTCGTCCTCGATCGATGATCGGTGCGAAAGAGGGGCTGGTTTTCTTTTGGAGGTTCTGCGAAGCGTACGATCAGCGAAACGGTTTTTCGCGTCGAATCGCATCGCATCGCGCCGAGTCGAGTCGAGTGCAGTCGCGCGAGACCGACTACAAAAGGCGTAAGAAGCTTTCGAAGAGCGGAACGTCTCGAGACGAATAATGGCTGCGGCTTCGCCTCGCGACGTCCTTCTCTACGCGTTATTTGTTCGCCGCTCGAAGGTCGACACTCGTCTGTCACAGTCGCGGCTAAGTATTATTAGCAATGGTTGTTTGTTCAGCTCTTCGGGAAAAATAATGAACAAAATACGTTCGAGACGACGCGAACAAAGAGAAACGAAACGAGAGAAGTCGGGATCGTTTTTCTACGTGCAGAGACAGAGTCGCGCCAACTCCGTGCCCGGGTCCGGACGGACCCACAGTCCGGATTTTGAACAGCGAACGTTGTATTGGACGAGACGGCAAGGAATAAGCGCGAAAGATGAGCTCGGAAGTGAAACACCAGGTGGATGGCAACGGATAAGGCCAGCCCGATCGATATCGATATGCGGCTTAAGGGGCCCATTCAAGATCAAGCATATTGCACAATAATTATTGTATAGCATGATGTCCATCCAAATCCATATTGTATTAATTAGTCGATCACTATCATTCACGATGTTGCGCAATAGGCATTGTTGCGCAATATGCTTGATCGTGAATGGACCCCTTTAATTTAGTGGATTGAAGGAGTGTCGCTTGTTTGTTTTTCTCGTTCGCAGTGCGATTGCGAGAAGTCGATCGCGAAATTGCCAAGACTTCGGCTCCGCGACGCAACGAGACGCGTCGCGTCGCGCGATACGATCGATCGTTTCTATCTCGCCTCGTTCTCGAGAAGAGCTACGATTGGAGAGAGGATACAGCGTGACCGAAGATCGGTTTCGAAGAGGAACGGGATCGAAAAAAAAAGGGAGCTCCTCCCGCGGGAATCGTCGACTCGCATCGATCGCGTTAACGCTCTTCCTTCTCCTCTTGCTGCTCGTTCTCCTTGTTCGCTTCGTTCTCTCCCGCAGGCAAAACTAAAACGACCGGCAGCGGCAGCCAGACAGATCTATCCAGCTCGTTTCGCGTCGATCCGAGCGTCGCGTCGTGCCGCGCCGCGCCGCGTCGGTCTTCCGCACACACCGAGAATTTCGAGGATAGCAACGATGAACGTTCTCCTTTCGGGACGATGAACCGTATAGGACGATTCGGAGACAGGGTTCCGAATTTCGGGGACTTCGCAATATCGTGTCGGCCACGATCGATCGGCAGAAACAACGATTCGCCAGTATCATCCGTCGAAAATGCCGCGGAAATTCTTATTCAAAATTGAGTAGCTCGAGAAATCGTCGGATAGATGTTGGACGACCAATGCGTCGCAAACAGGGCTGCTACCTTATTGGAACAATCTCCGGGATGTTTTCTATTGTTTTAAACATTTCTAAGAATGTCTCATACAGCAACATCTATTGGGGAATGTCAATAATCTAAACATCGCTTCAAAAGCAAATAATTTGGAAGATTTTGCAGAATCGAGAAAATTCCTTGAAGTTATGAAATATCGTAAACTCTAGCCTCTTAACTCCTATTGCTTTGTTTGTTGTAACTTGATTTACTATTATCACATACGATAAAAGTTCTTTGTTTTAGAAACCGACATTTTAAAATTTCCACGCTAGTTCTCCGGATATTCGAGAACAAACCTTTCGTTTTGCTTTTTCTATCTCCGGATTTATATTCGAATCTCCCGGTTCGAACGTGTGACACTCCGGTATTTACATGGTGTTAAGGTAGCAGACCTGGTCGCGTAGGTTTTCCGGTTCGGAAGGATAAGATTGTAAGAAACTAGTCGGCGCGGCTAGAGAAAGAAAAATGGCCGGAGCTCTCGCAACGACGACGACGTTACGAGTCCATCGGTTACAAGCTCCGCGAGCACCTCTGGAATCGACGAGTTTCGGAATGGCGGCAGTATTTCTACATATAAGAAATACACGCTAATCCCGACTTGCCTCTTGCCACGTACAAGCACAAGTACAAGCGCAAGTACTACTAGAAATACAAGTACAAGATGTAAGCTTCTTCATCGCGCGAGCCGAGAGTAGAAGAGAAACGATGCAATCGAGTCTCGGCGAATCGTCGAGCCGATTAACCGGAGCGGCTGCGAACGGAACGAGGAAGAACCGTACGCCACCGGGGAAATCATGTTGCGTCGTATGCCGGAAGCCTTGTAACTTATTGCGACTATTCTCGAGATTCCATCGCGGGGAAAAAGAGGCCCTCGGTGACTGTCACCGAACGTAACTCGGTTCCTAGGGATCCCGCCTCTAATGGTATTCGTGATTTCGGCATTAGCTTTTCTTCCGCTTGTTAACGGAGTCCCGACGCGTTCCAACGACGCTGACGCGAGACATCTCGTTCGTTGCGCGCATCCTTGTCAGGTGTGATACCAACCACCTACAGATTAGATTCGTTCACTCGAAAAGCACTCGACATCGCACAGTGTGTCGTCCAATGGAAAAAAGTCCGAAAATCAAAGCGCAAGATCTGCAATTTTATGTATCCTAAAATATTCCTAACAAGACGTAGTTTCTAAGACTGCCTTTAATTTTAACTGAATAAATCAATTTGTTATTAAAATTGAGGCTGAAACTTCACTGTCAAGTTCCGTGCATCTTTTTAAACGTGCGTCCCTCGCAAGCTATTAGATTTTTTAATTTGATTTTTATAGGGTGTGTTTAGTATTATAAGACCTTCAATCTCCCAAAAAATTTTTTTTAAATAATCGCAATTCGTAGATCTTTCCATTTAAAAAATCAAGGTGACCTAGAAATCTCATCTATGCCTCCACCCACGCAGAAAATGTTTGTGTCACAATATACCTCTATACCGTGTAGGTTTTTTATGTATAACATTTTTTCATATTATTACAAATAACGGCGATGTTCAAAGTGGACATAGTTATTGCCCCGCCCTGTATACCTTGACAACATATTTCAAGCTTATCAAAATCCGAGAGGAGATAACGTTTCGACAAGTTTACGAAAAAGAAATTTTTTCAGAAATATTAAACAGGTTCGGCAGGATTCATATTCACAAAATTTTCATTTTCAAATGCTTGTTCTAATTATACTTTTAATTAAATTTCATTAATATCGACATTTTCGGCATTGCTGAACATTTAACTGCTAGATGACTGAACTGCCAGATAAATTTCGCAGTTTTACGATTTTACAATCCCCTCCCCGAATTTCGTTCGCGCGTCGATTCTGCAGTTGGATCTTTTCGCGAGGTGAAATCGTTGGTCCGGGTCTACGCGTACAGCCCGTTTCGGCGGAACAATTGGAAACGTTCGCGCTTCGAGAGGCCTCTCGACGATTAATTGGAGACGGCCGCGGCCGATCGAACGTCGGAAAGTCGAAGAAAGGAGGAAGCCGACTGCTGCCGGTTCAAACTTTGAACAACTTGGAAGAAATCGACGTGGACGGACCGCACACGTACCGCTTATATATTGGACTGTGCCGGCTCGCTTCGCTTGGCGTCGCGTCGCGCAGCGCCGGTTGTCGAATACATCCTTCCAGAGCAAAAATGAGACGCTCTCGGGACCCGTTTGCATTTTCCCATCGTACACGTACACGCGGCTCGGAATGTTTGAAGCGCGTGCCAGTTCCTCGGACGACCCATTTCGTGGCGAGAATTCCCGGACACGACTCGGCTCGTCCGCCCGTTATAACTATACTGCGAATGTTTATGTAAATCTGCTTCTCTCCGTGCGCCAGTGCCGAGAAAGTAAAGTTACGAGGAATTTTATCTTGCGCGGTAACAGTTTCCTCGGACGAGTACGAACCCGAAACTCCATAAAACTGTACCGAACTTTTATTTCGCCGTTCCGAACGTTTTCGAGTAGCTGCGCGCGTGAACGGGGCTGCGACCAGCGGTTTCGATGGTCTGACGCGCGTAACTCTTGTCCACCGTTCGAGACAATTCGAGGCAATCCAAACCAAAAGTAAACGCTTACTCGCGTATTCTTATTTTTAGATAGAAACTGTGAGAGCTTGTTCGCCGGAGTTGAGAGCAACGAAATCACGTCCGCGCGAGGTCGAGAGTCCCTTACCCCTTTAGCGTCGTTTGCTCCGAAGCGTTGGCCCCGGGGGTGCCCTGGAGCATCTCCCAGGGCAGAGAGCCTTAAGCGTTGACGTGCTTGCCCCAAGATCGTAAAAGCGTCTAGATCGCGTACTCTATGTCCACATTGTCCACGCTAAGAGCCGCTTAAAACGCACAAAGGAAACAGGGGGAACCGTGGCGCGACTCGTGCGAATCTCGCGCGCAAGGATACAATATCCATGCGGCAAACAGGAAATGAAGGCGGTGCAGAGTGGCGCGGGCGCAGCGCAGCGGTTGGTTCGCGGTAGCAACCAAACGAAAACAAACAGCGCAAGGTTCGCCTACGAGTAAAGCCTCTGGCGATTGTAATTACCATAAATTAGAATGCTTCGCAGCCGGAGCGAAAAGCCGCGTCGTTACGTGCGATATTAAACTGCGAATCGAGCCGACCCCGCTTTACCTGCTTTACTCGTTTTACCCGCTCTGCCCGCCCGCTTTGCCCGCGTCGCCCGCGCCCACGCGACAGCTTGTTTCGATCCGAAGCGTGGACGAAACGATCGGAAAAATAGCCGAGTCGAGCGAATCCGACATGCGACAGTCGAAACCGAGAGGCGTGGAGGCTCGGGGACAGTGACGAGGATAAATCTTGGCGACCCGGCCCCGGGATTGCCAGCCGGAACGCGAATAATCGAACCGTCGCGCCAGTGTCCGGCGATTCGATGCCGCTGCATCGACTCGATCAATTAAAACAACAATATGCTCGATGGACCGCTTTGCATATAAATTAAAGAGGTCGTCGTCCGAGCGCATCGGCGGTTTTCGCGGACCCTCCTCCCGCCGAATAGCCACCGAACCAGCAACAATCTATCGAGCCGATCTATCTGGCCCGGTGGCGATTCTTTCTAAAGCTGGGATCTCTTAAGCGCGTCTGGACGCAGCGTTTTGCGATCCATACTCCATTCGGCGTCTAGACGTAGAGGCAAGCGATCACTTCTGATGAAGTTTGAGGAATAGAGTATAAGAGGCCCCAGAATCGCTTGGGACAGGGGTGCCTAACACTGATGTGCCAAGAACAGGCGAGGTATAGGGCCGGCAGAAACACCTCCACTGAATGCGAACAGCGGACCAGTGGAGGTGTAAAGTCTCCGAATAAAGGTCCGTTTAGTTTAGCCAGAACGTCACAGTTCAGTCAATTTCGTCAATTTCGGATGCCTGTGACTGTCCGGCCAGAAATTGAGACCAGAATTGCCTAAGGAGTTGTGGAGCCCATAAAAACCTTTTTTTTGTGCCACGCACAACAGGATTCCGGCAACCGAGATTCCGGGTCGACACGAAACGAAATTTCGTTGAGATGTCGACTGCCGATGCCGGACTCCCTATCCTTAAGCATTGGTGCACTGGCCGGACCTGGCTAAACTAAACGGACCTTAACAGATATGTGCGAAGGGTCCTGTAGGCCTTGGGCGATGGGGTTTTAGTGGGTGCCTTCGCCCTAGTTTTATTTCGGCAAAGTGAGTCCCACTCTAGCCTCGTAAAAATGGGGCTTTTGAGGACGATTGCGGCCTAGATTGATCTTTTATCTAGCGCTTTTGACTACTGAAAGAGAAAGAAAGAGAAATTAAATGGCGCATCCCGCTCCCTTGTAATCCTGAAAAAACGAGTCTGCTCCCTTAAAACAACTCCCTCAACCTCGGTGCAACGCGGTACACGGTACTCAATGTCAAAGTTCATCTAATAAACTCATTCGATTTCCTCGGTCTTGTCGAGACCGAGTTCGACCTTGTCCCGAATTGTCGAAGCTCGCAGCAGCTTTGCGGATCCGTTGATCGCGCGTCGATTCATAGCTTCCGGAGCCTAGTTCCTTTCCGAACGCGTTCTCCTGGACGCGATTTGTATCGGAAATCGGCTGGGACGGAGATATCGGCCAGGATGTTCCACGAGATTTTCGGAGAAAGGAGGTCGTATCGGACGCGCGCTTTCCATCGAGATCGATGTTGCCAAAGTTTCGAACGATTCCGCGCGCGTGCAATTCTACGACGATCGATGGGGGGAAAGACCGTGAATACTCGCCGATATACATGTACAGAAGCTATTTCGCTGAGAATGAGCCTACATTGCGAGCGACCAGGAGCATACAGAGGCGAATAGTAGCGGGTAGAGACGAACACGAGCCGCTGGAAAACTGGATGGTCAGCAATTCCATGAGAACCAATCCGATCTCGATCGAATTCTCGAAACGTTACCGTCAACTATCCGTTTCTTGCGTTCATCGTGGACCTTTCCAGCCTCATTCATCGTTCGCTTCTAATTGATAAGCTTCGCGCGGAGGTGAAGTAATCGGATATCGGGAATCGAGAGGATATAGGAGACTTCAGGGCAGTGGTTCTTAACCTTTTTGAAGTCAGGGAATACTTTTGATTATATGAAAAATTTCCGGAACACCAAAATTAACGACACAAAAAACAAACAAAAACATCCCGCGTAGAAATAAATATATTATTAAATATATTTAATATATTTCGCGGAATTTCAAGGAACACTTGCAAAAAGCTCGCGGAACACCGGTTAAGGACCAGTGCTCTAGGGTCTCTTATTTTCGACTTTTGAATTTTTTTACGGCACTCCTAGGGTTGCTTTAATTAAAGAAAATCTGTGTAAAGTTTGAGCACACTAGAATAACGGGAAAAATTTTTACGATTCTTAACCAAAAAGTACATGCAATTTTCTGCAAAATAATCTGCGATTTAAAAAAGTAAGTTCCGCAAGTTCAAAAAATTTTCCCGCTAATGTTTGTTGATAGAAAATAATGAAACCACATTTGAATTTTCAAATGTCAAAAAATTTTTTGGATTTTGGTCCTATATTTTCTTCAATTTTTTCGAAAGCCATTTGTGAAAAAAAGTAATAAGCCATAAAAGCCGCAGCCTGTCCAGATCTACAGGTTTCGTCTAACATATTTTTCGACGTGATAAATAGTTTAGAAGACATTCGAGA
This sequence comes from Lasioglossum marginatum, assembly GCA_028455795.1. Classification (NCBI taxonomy): domain Eukaryota; kingdom Metazoa; phylum Arthropoda; class Insecta; order Hymenoptera; family Halictidae; genus Lasioglossum; species Lasioglossum marginatum. The sequence goes on along the minus strand of CM052266.1, from coordinate 1,191,298 downwards.
GAAACGATTTTATGAGCATTAAATTAATTATTTTACTGTTTAAGGACCTCGGGCACATGTTTTCCCGTTATTCGATTGAGCTGAAACTATGGACAGATTTTTTTTAATCATCAATGTGTGATGATATCGGCGCACAGGTTCGATCAGTGATAAACAAAAGACAAGCAATTTTGCAAATTAATTAAAAACTCAACGTTTCTCATTCTCAAGAGTAAATTTTGCGTTTGCTATATCTGAAGAAATACATTTGAAAATTATTACAAGTGAACTGATTCTTTTTATGATTTTTTTTTATCATTTGGAACAACCCTGGGGGTGCCGTAAAAAAGATTTTGATAAAAATTTCTGACGAGAGTAAATAAGAGCCATCCTAGGGGACGCGCTTGACCGTGACCGGGGTCACTGTGCCGCTCGTTGGCCGCGTTCTAGGCATTCATTGCATTCGTCGTTCGTTGGGATGACCAGGCCGACGTTGGCGGCTCGCCAACCACCTTTTGGAAAACCTCTTTAACGGAGAAATTGTTCGTCGCCTGTACGCGAACGAGTCGGTCTGGCCGCGACGATAAATCTCGACTCCGCGCTGGTCCGATTACCGGTGCGAGATTCGACGAAGAATCATTCCGGTCGGTCGATCGACGCGTTACACCGTCCACAATTGTAAACGTTATCGCGGCTCTAGAACCTAAAGTCCGGAGTCTGGGTCTCCGGACGGAGCGTAGGAGGGAAAGTTCGAACCGAGGACGATTAAAAATGGAGTTACCTCGGAAGTCTTAATGTTCTCCTCCTCCGACCGTCCGTTGCTCCTGCAATTACGAGGAACGCGGGCGATTCCGCTCGTAACTTCCTCCCGAAAGAGGTGCAATTTTGATGATATCTTTCCGGGGAACTCGTTACGTTAACGCAAGCTCGACTCGAATTTCGCGGTGCCGGGGGTGGAGGCTCGCGGTCCGGGTACCGAGAAATTCGTTCTGTAAGCGGTAGACCGCGCAGGCAGCCATATTACACGGTCCTATGAACTCTCGGGCAAGGTATCGCCAATGAGCGCCAATAAACCGACGAGATCGCTTTTGCTCGAAAAACTTGCGTTTTCTCTTCGACGGAGTCCGGGCGCGACGACAACATGCTGTGACAGTAGCCGCCCACGCAATTTGTGGATTTAGGCTATTGGTTAACAAGGTTTACGCCCACAAAGACTTTCGAAGTATAAATAGGCTAAGGGCATTTGCGATAGGAGCTGTTTAAAATTATCGACTGCACAAGTCATCGGAGACGGTGACGTTGCCATTTTCGAGTTATATTACTTTCGTTTTCCTTAAGTTGTTGTTAATTTTATTAAAGTGCAGGTTTCTACCCTACTGACTGGTACTTATTTAATTCCCTGTCGGGACGCGTACACTCAACGGTTCGCTAATATTGCCGGGCATTGAGACGACGCATCAGAGAGAGAACAGCGAAATGCGCGGAAAGATAAGATTCGAATGAAGTTTGCGAGAACCGATCCCGGACGAGGCGAGAGTAAAAGTAAGTACTTTGCACTTTGTAGTTTGTGCTTCGCCGGGTAGCCGCCTAGGGCCTACAAACGTTACGATGCGACTTCGGCGTCGACGATGTTGGAGCTCGTCGGGGTTGTCCGCAAGATTCCGGCAGCAAAACAGTCTAACGCGGGGGAAAGCGCAGCTGCCTTCCGAGGGTTTTTGCCGGGAGGTGAATTCTAATAGATCCGGTCGGGAATCTCCGAGGGTAATTTATCTCGGAACGGTGGCGGAGTTTCGAAGAAGCGGATCGACCGTCCTTGAGACTTCCCACCGCTGTCTCAGCCTCGGTCCACGTTTCTCTTGCTTTTGCTTTTGCTCCGACCCGTCGACGTGGACGTAGACTTGGACGCAAACTCGAACCGTAGCCGGCTTTGCTGGGTAATTTACCGAGAAGATCGATAACCGATAATTTACGCGGCGGTTAAGCGTCGTCCTCGGACGGCTCCATCGTCCGCGCGCGGTAGCTATCTATTCCCGTGAGGAAATCGAAGCTTTTCGCACGCGACCGACGCGACGCGACGGCTATTAGTCGCGCGAGGACACCCGGTTCGCTGGATCGACTGATTCCTCCGGCGCGGTTGCCGCGAGGGACAAATTCTTTGCTGTCGACGAACCTGCACGTCATCGGATCCCCGACGGAGCTTCTCCACCGAAAACCTAAATCTACGGAAAATTCAATCTATTCGGGAACTATGAAAAGCGGCGACTACTACGCCGCTCTGCGACACGGACGATCGGCGAAGCATTCGAATCGAGAGAGTGACGGGCGATCTAACAAACCGTGGATCAGGGTGGGATCTCCTAAGCACGTTTTGCGATCCTGGGGCCTCTTATACTCCATTCGTCACGAACACAAACTTATGCGTCCAGAGCTTAGACCACGTTGTTCCGCGGAATATTGATGTTCCGCGAAATTCCGCGAGATATATTAAGGGTAGCGCCTACTCGAATGAGTATGAGTGTACACACCGCTAGACCACGCATACGTACGCGAGGATTGCAAGGGTCCGGGATTCCGCTTCTGAAGTCTCAATAATGTAAAGACGGGATTTCTTAGTAGTCAAAATCGCTAGATGAAAGATCAATCTAGGGTGCTATTTGCCTCAAAAGTCCTACTTTTACGTTTACGACTCTCATAATTAACTAATTCTCATTATTCGGCAGCATGTCGCGGAGCCGCGAGAAACAATGTGACAGGCGACACTGCTGCCGCCTACCGTGGCTGTCGATATGCTGCCGAATAATGAGAATTACGAGTCGTAAACGTAAAAGTAGGACTTTTGAGGCAAATAGCATCTATGGTACAAAACATATATTTTACATTTTCATTAAGGGGCCAAATAAAAAAGTTTCAATCTCAATTTCATGTAACCTTGCAAATTATAATTTTTGGAAAATCGTTCTTGCATATCATTTCGTAAATCAATGCTTCTAATTTATTATAAAAAATCAGGTCGTTTGGTACAATTGTAAAAAAGTTATTCTGTTTTGAAGAGCGTTCGGATACTTTCGTGGCTCACTGTATATGTATGTATATAGATCATATACATATGCATATGCTATACCTATGCCGGGTCTATAAAAATATATATCTATATATATATATATGGTCTAAGGTCCAGACACACAGCAGGAAGCTACGACGAAGTATGGATCGCAAAACGCTGCGTCCAGTCCGGCTTAGGAGATCCCATCTTCAAGCTACAATGGTTCGTACTCATCAAACCTGTGCGCGTAACTTTTCACCGCTGGCGACCACTTTCCCGTTGGGCAGTCTGCGTTGCGTTTCGTATCCTCGCCTCTTATTGATAGTCGTATATCGAAGGACCGAATCCGATCGAATCGTGTCACAGCGAGCACAGAACGAACGCTGAGAACAGACGAAGAAGCGGAGAGCACCGTCGAAGCGGCCTGTAATCGAGATCCCGACCACCCTAGGTAATCACAGCGGGATGTGGTTAGGCGAAATAAAGGGACGAAGGCATCTCGCATGGTATCGGATGGGACGAATGGCGAAAAACGCGGCAGAAAAGCCCGCGGTCGCAGTCGACCCGTTGGAAAACCGGGCAGCGAGTTCACGGACTGGTTCCAAAGGCGCCCATCCCCCGTACTCGATATAGCTGCTTGTGTGCGTCGTCTCCTATCGTCCTGTATCGTCGAAAGACATGGAGCTGTCGGGGAATTCGATTAAGATTGCGGTTCGTTAGCGAACCCGTTCTAAACCGATATCTATCGGGACGTGTTTTACAGGTTCCCTCAAGCTGGATCCGCAGGCAAGAATATCGCAGTTTCAGTTCGCAGCAATTCCCGAAATCTCGTTAACAGTCTACCGAATCGTGGCCAATATCTACGTTTCGCGGCGTGCTACCACTAATCCGGTCCGTTCATCCCCATTCGAGCTGCCCTTCGTTATCGGCAGTGCGAAAAGAGACAAAGATCGACTTATTAATAGTGGGCGGGTACCGAAAATTAGTGATACTCGGGTGCCCAAGTCGAAGTCGGGTCAGGAACCCGAAAATCTATGACATTCGTGTCTCCGAACAATATCAATTTTCGGGTTCCTAAGCTGCCCCGACCCGATTTCGATTTCGGGTATCCGAAAGTTCTGGGTACGAGACAGAAGAGCAGTGGAGTGGGTAGGCACTGAACAGTAATCGTGCCCACGAACCTGGACAGCAAAGGGGCGTTTACTGTACTATCCGGGGTCGTCTACGCAAACGCTGTCCAGTGTCTACCCACTCCATTGCATGCCAACGCCCATTCTGTCCTTCTCTATGTTCGGCTCTCTATTGAAGTCTCGCTCGGCGCGATCGGCGCGGTAGACGCAGTCGTAAATCAAAAATAGTGTCCCTATGCGAATACTCTCCGTGCAGAACACGGCTGTTGGACATCATTTCAGTATTTACTGTATCACTAATTTTCGGGTCCCATCCCGAACCCGAATTTCAGAATACCCACCCACCCCTATTTATTATCAGAGACTGTTGCGATTATTTCGATTACTGCCATTCGTTGCAAGACCCACCGAACGGTTGTTTTTCGCGGTCTGTGACAAATAGCGAGACAGTCGAATTCCTGAGAAGCTCGCCGGGGACAGTTTGTCGTTGCATCGAAGCGAGAGTAAAGGATGGTAGAACGTGGAACTATTGCGTCGGCGGGTCAGCCACGAAACGAGCCAGAAACACGGGTATCCATTCCAGCGGGGGTCTTTTCGTGCAAAGGAGGCCACGTCGAGTCCGTAACTCGAAGTCGCCGCGATGGCAACGGCGATCAAGGTCGACTAGTTTCCCTTTTCCCGATACGAGAAGATGGCTATCGACGCGATAAAAGCGAATCTCTATCCCCGCTGCTCGACAAGGCGAGAGAGCGGCCCTATGTAATGGCCGATAATGGTTCCGTTTCAGGATACGGTGCGGCGCACTACCCGACACAACCCGACACGACCCGACACGTAAAGCACGGCTCTTCCTGTCCGGTCGGTCGCGTGCTACCCCTTCGGTTCTTAGACCGGTGCTTTGCTTATCGAATAAGCCCCCCCTCCTCCTCCGTACACGAAATACACTCGGTAGGCGACTACCCCAGAACCAGCGACGATCAAAATAGCGCGTTGCTGTATTTTGTCCCAGCTCTTGCTCTTCAGAGAAACGATCAAAAAGGTTAATTTCTTTCATCGGTCGACTCCCGAGCGCTACAACAAATTTCCGTCCGATTGCGCAATGATAATCGCAAATGAGAACAGTTCGCGCCGTTAACACACCATTCCGCGTTTCGCAAACGTTTCGAGAAAACATTTTCATCGGGCGACATGGTAATCGGGCGCTGTTTCGCGCGGCCGTGTACATATTTCCATCCGTCGAACCGCAAATAATAATTCGAGTTCGATCGTATGGCATATACAAGTTATTTGCCACGGGGCACGGGTAACCGCTGTTTTAAACGATCGCGTGCATCGAATCGCGTTCTCGTTACTTTTGCTTCGGATTGCCTGGTCCCGGTTGGGTTTATTCCGCCGCGCTTTGTTCGATCGAATTTTCGGACGTTAATGCTGATCCTCGCCCTCGGAAAACCGAACGCTTCGCCTATTGGATAGCGCTATACGTACAGGCTGTCTCAAGAATATCGCCATTCCTTGAAATGGGTGATTCCCAAGGTCCCTTGAAGTAACTTTTTTCGTTTCTGGCGTGCATGTGTCCGGTACTGGTAGAGAGAGGGTAACTGTTTCCCCTGAATTCGTGCTCCCTCCCCTCATCTGGCGACTCTGGGTCCCAGCGCGGCGTTGGCATTGGCTGAGGTATCCGTCCGTTGTAGCCACGTTTTGATTGGCCCGTGTTTTTCGTTAATAACTTCTTAAAAAAGACGCGGAGAGCATTTCTGCACAGAAAAAAGTCACTTCAAATTACCTCGGGAATCATCCCATACAACAGTTTTGAGACTCATCTGTCTCTTCGTTGCGCTCGTCCGTGAATAAAGTCTGGGTCGAAACGGACCAGCAACTGAAGTAAAAGTAAAAGTGAAAGTAAAAGTAAAAAGTCGCGCGAGAACAAAGCGACGCGCGAGTCCGCTGGCGCCGCGCCAAAACCGTCGACAGACCTTCCGACTTCCGGTGAATCTTTTCGCCGATACGTACACGGAAATGCAGTTGTCGTCGAGCTTCCGCAGTATGTACGTCGACAAAGTCCGCGGACCTCCGCGAATCTTTTGATAGATTCCAGAGTCGCCACATTAACCTTTTCGCTACGGAAGGTAATAGAGAATCAGAAATCTTCTAATTGACAGAAAGCATAACTGTTCTAAGAGACATAATCGGTATGTTTCATATTAATGACATGAAAAAAAATTGTGAGTTACATAGCATTTTTATTAAATTTATTAGATCGCGTGTCATCTGCATGTGTCCGGTACTTGCAGATGGAAAGAGTAACTTTTTCCCCTCAATTCGTGCTTCCTCCCCTCATCTGGTAACCGATAGATTCTCCGATAACCGGACGAATCGCGTCGCGAGCGATTTTACGAATGGCTGACAAAGCTTGCTCGACCGACAAAAACTATAGCTCGATCGGGTATTTTGTTCGGCCAATTCGCGATGTTTCGTGGTGTTTATCGCGAGAAAAATGCTTCTTCCGACTAACGAGAGTTTTCTTTGGCAAAACTGCTGTTCGGGCCAATCGGGTTTTACGTATCCCGGACGTTCGTGGACGTCGGAAGAGGGCGGAGCTCGTAAAGCCGAGCCGACGCGTGCACCTATCGTCCGCTAAACTCGTCGACGACATCGACGACGGCGATGTGTCTCCGGAGATTTCGGAACGACGCGATAATCCCCGGATAGAACCGTCCACTAACCGCTCGGACGTTTTTCCGGCCGATCGTAAACCGTTAGCCTTAGCGACTCTGTGCGGCTCCACGGGACTGTTCGCAGATACTTGCGGCCGACCGACCCGCAACTTCTTCCGACAGCTTAGCGTCGCGCCGCGCCATTTGCGTTTCCTTGGACGGACTATCTTCCTCTCGTCCCGTCGACACTACCCAAAACCATTTTCTCGCGGAACGAGCGTGCAACTCTCTTCCAGCCTTTTTGTGGTCACCCCGTTCTCGCTTTTGGGGTTCAGCGCAAATTTTCGGACAATTCCAGCGGCGTTCTTCCTCCTCGACGATTTGTCTCTCCGCGCGCCGTATCTTTCTGATACAGTGAAGTTTCGATCTAAGACCGATTCTCGGTTCCGAGGTGGAACATTGATTGTGTGGGGCTACTATTCTTTTGTAAAAGGACAGCGCATGTAAACACGGACCGCACGGCTGAAGGCGCACTAGTATTAGGCTGTTGCATATGAAATATCCGATTTTTAGCAATCACATTAAACAAACGCAATTTTGTACCCAATGTATCCCATCTACAAATTTTATCGCGTTTCGTGTCATTTTAATCAGAAAAATGCCACAAATACTGATGATGAAAGTTTTGTAAAAAAATAATGAAAACTAAAGAGGTTTTGTAACTGGATTAGTAGTGGTTCACACCAATATACCCGACCCGGTATCGCATTTCGCGGCATGTTTACCTTTCATACTGTTCGGCCACCGAGGCAATTCGAGCTTTTTGGTCCGTCGCAGGGTACTACCCCCAATAGAAGAGGTAGGCGAACAGACTAAGATCGACCACTTCCGTCGAGCTTAGATCAAGACTTTACAGCAGTAAAATTACATTTTCCACATTAAAAATGTATAAATTCGTTCCCTGAATCGATAAAATTCGAGGAACCATTGGCCGTCAAAGCTCCGGCCGAAAAAGGTCCTTGACGATGTAATTTTCCGAAAAAGCTGCCCTGGAACTCGACGCTCGTAACGCGGTCCTTTGTCGGTTCCAATGCGACGACGATTTCGGGAGTTTCCGGTCGGGCTTCCGCCCCGTAAGGTAGGCAACCGTAAAAGCAGTTTCGGTGCCCGGGGATCGCGTTTCGAAAATACGACGATCCATCGATCGAATTCGTACTCCGTTTTCGGAGAGATACGTGGAAATTCGTGGAAATTCGGGGGAATGAGAAGTTCTGGTGATTTGGCGTTCACGTTTCCCGTTACACAGGGCAGCCGCGCCGCGGGTTCCCGGTGACGGATTCGATTCGCACGAAGATTTCTCGGCGGCGCGGTGGCTCGAGCGAGTTTTGAATCAATTAATCGTCGGTATCCGGAGCCGGGACGGGAAGAAGGCGCAGCTTCCGCGCACTTACGAGAACTAATTACTCGATACTTCGTGACGGGCGGACCGGTTCAAGTTCTCCCGACGCTGCTGGAGCTCTCGAGTTTCTCCCGGCGAACTTTGATAAATTGCGGCTCGTTTGTTCCAACCCCGCGGCCTCAGCGCGCAACGGGCTCCTCGGTCGGCCCGCTGCGCTGCTGGCTTTGGCTGCCGGATAGGGCTGCTTGCTGTCGCCTGTCTCGATCTCTCTTCGCACTACGATACGACTCGCGGTCGAGTACGCTGAAATCGTCGACCTTTTCTTTCGCAAATCGTATCCGACGCTTCGATCACCGAAAACCTGTTCGCAAGCTTTACCATGATTTTTTGTTTTTGAAAAAATTTTTATTTGCTTGATATTTGCATTATTTACTGTCAGAGTTGTGCAGAATTACAATTGAATTACTCCGGGAATTATAATTACAAAATAATTGAATTACATTGTAATTTATAATTCAGATCTTCATTCAATTAAATTACAATGTAATTCGTAATCGCAATTGGAGTACGATTATAAAATACTTTGTAATTAAATTACATTAATTAATTGAATGAGGTATAGAAACTACGCCGCATAGACAGCAAACAAGTATATGAAAGAAAAACATAGAAACATATCGCACTTCTTCAAAGTTCTGGGCTATAATTTGGAGAGCTGTATTTTAATTATATTGTATTTCGATTACACATCTGATTAAAACAATTAGTAATTGAATTAATTGAAAGGTTTGAATTATGTAATTCAGCTACGACGTAGTTGAATTACTATATAATTGAAATACAATGTATTTCAATTGTGTAATTGATAACTGCGTTATTTTCAATACTTTCCCATACGCTGTCTTTCCTTGGCCGGCAGTGGAGTGGGTAGGCACCTGACAAATATCGCGTGTGCGGTCGCTGACAAATATCGCGACTTTACTGTATTATACATACGGCGGGGCAACGAAGACACGACGAAAGCAAACGTTTGAGGGGCCCAACACTGATCTATGAGGATCGGTCTAGACTTTGTAGACCTTAGAGGAATAATTTCGCCGGTGCGGCGCGACAACGTCGCCGCGCGATTAAGAAGAGGCATTACGCGATCATCCGTTCTGGGTGGGTGACGCGGAGGTTCGTTGCGGGTTACCTATCCGTTATCTGCGACGCTCTGCGAGTACGCGTTTACGAGGAACACGGTAGCTGGCTAAACAACTCCGCCGAAACATCGCGGCCGCTCTATCCAGTCGCTTTACGAGCGACGTTCGTGCTCCCGGCTTAACCCGGCGACCTTGCGCATTGTAAAATCCACGAGCTTACCGACCGCCCCGCGACTGCCATAGTCTTTGTGTTCGCTCGGTGATCGAATTCCGAGCGACAAAAGGCCAAGAGAAAGCCGGTGCTGCTATATGGAAGAAGGGAGAAGAAAAAATTTGATACCTCGAAAGTCGATGATTCGGCTAAGCGGGTGGCATGGAGACGAGTCGCTGGGATCGCGGCCAAGTACGGGGCACGGTGTAGCGCGATGCCAGCCATTAATCACGAGTATGGTCGTTGATAACCCGGCTCGGCAAGGTAAACCGTTCCATCGATCGCGGCCACGCTCCCGCTAAATATAGTCGCGAATTCGACCGACTTTCGAGGATTCTTTCGCCTCGTCCGCGTCTGCTCGACTCGCGTGCAAATTCATTCGATCCGTGACTGCATAGCCGTACCGTAGGCTTCATCCGGGTGGGAAGTGGAGCACGCGGTCTACGATACACGCGCGATACTCTTCGACGAGCTCGCGGTTGTTTCGCGCGATCGAACGGCAAACTCGGTCTCTGCCTTTTTGCATTCGTATTCATAGAAATTGTCAAATGGCTCGAGGCGTTATCGCGCGGCAAACTTGCCGTGCGGCTTTTCCGATACCCTCCTCGGTGCCCGGGGGTACTATCCTGCTCGATTCCGCGAGAGAAAATTGGCCCGATCGAGTCGAGACGAGCATACGGAGCTACCTGTCGCGCCGTCACGCGTCGCATCGAAGGCGAGAGACGAGTTTGTTCGTGTATTAGATCGCGTCTCCCCCACCGAGACTCCTTTTAATTACGGTCCCGTCGCGATACGAGATATGAGATGCCAGATACGAGATACGAGATGCGAGATAGGAGATACGAGCGGTCCGCGCTGAGAAACATTTTCGTTGCCCGACGGCTGCGCTACCGCTTTGCGGAGCTAAGGGAATTTTTTAAATGGTCGGTCGTCGAGATATTTTCCGCTTAATTAAAAGTGCGCCCGTGTCCTCGCCGCGGTGCGCGGTGCTGAAGAACAACGGCCCGCTACAACCGTTGCGAATTTCGCTTTTCGCGCTGCTGGCCAAGCCATCCCCGACCGGGAGACGAATTCCTCTTGTCCCTTGCCGTGCGTTTTCAACCCCCGACACGTCGTATTTCTCCGGAGCTTCGACTCTGTTCTCGAATATCGCAACTATAGACTCCCCGAGATACAATCGTCGCCTTTCCGCTCGTCCTGAATAGTCGGTGAATTTTTCTTGATACGTCGCGCACGTCGCGTCGTCGACAGGAAGTCAAGAAGCACAGGCTACTCCGAACAAGATTGAAAAGTGGACGAAGAAAAGTCGTCGGGACCGAGAAGAAGATTTCGTTTTAATTTTCCGAAGCCTCTCGTTTGAGTTCGCGGTTTTCTCCGTCGGCGATGCGACGGTAATTGCTGGGACGCTGTCGCCGCTCGGCGGCCAGTTTTCGAGGAGCCGGCAAACTGAATGAAAAACAGTCGTGCGAAAAAGGGCAAGGAAGTGGCGAAGATGCTGGAATTCGGTGGCGCGGCGATGGAAATTCCGCGTCGGCTTTGGCGGAGCGTCGGCCGTGCACCAAGGAATGGGAGCGATCCCCGAACGATATGGGCGGCTGCGGGGCGCGGCGAAGACGAAGAGGCGAAGAGGCAAAGAGACGAGCAGGCGGCTGACATGAGAGTAGAAGAAGGGGAGAAGAGGCGGGGGCAGAGACGAGCCCTTCCTCGTAATAAGCGAGCTACGGTACTCCTGGTCCTTTCAGGCACAGCCAACCGTACGACGGTGCCTTGGCTTTCGAACGAGAAACGTGTAAATGCGATGTTCGGGGCGACACGAATAATAACGTCTGGACGAGCTGGAATCTAGTTGCAACTCGACGCAGTTCGCGGAAGCGGTCGTCGACGAGCCACCGCCGTTGAATAAAACCGCTCGTTATTAACGCGACGTATTAAGGCCGCTCGCGCTCGCCGAACAGGCACCGTCGAACCTCTCGCCCCTGCCCCCGCTCGTCCAATTATTCGTCCGCGCTTCAAACAATAGCCCGCTATACGCGTCGTTCCTCTAACGCCTTCCAAATTTGATTACGCGAATCTCCATTCTTCTGCTACCAATGCAGCCTCCGACTCGGTCCGTCTTGGAACATCACGTTGTCGTTTGGAACAGGCCCGAGCAACTTCTTCCCCGCTGTCGCTTCATGACCCCCACTACCAGTGTCTCATATTGCCCGTATATGATATTATATACTTTCATATATTATATACGTATATGATAAGAAATATATACGTATCAATATGATAAGAGGTATATAATATGATAAGGGCGGATATTAGAAATGCCCTTGTGGATTTTAACGAGTAGGTGTGGGTTCAATGTCGTCCAACGATTTATTAAACATTTTCACCACGCTGGGGCCCCAAATGAGAACCAAGGTATGCATGCATCTGTCACTTGATACGCGCGCCTGTCTGACGTACGCAACGTACACCTCTGTCGGGAGCGTTGCCGCATTTTAGGCGGATTTTTAATTGTTAATTTCTAAATAACGAAGCAGAAAGCGCAATTTTTTTATTCTTCATTTCCGTCTTATATTATTGTCGAGAACCACCCCTTAAATTTTCTCCCACCTGTTGTCGAACGCCCTGTATATACCGTCCTCAACCGCCTGCCAATATCCCACCGTCTAAGGCCGCTATTAGACGAGGCCACTGGTGGCGTAACTTGGTTGCGCGTCGCGGGGCATTGAATCAAATGGAACCTATTAGACGACGGTAACTGATGGTACCACCAGTGAATACCCCGCGCTGGCTTAATCCGCCCCTGGCGAAAACATAAACAATTGATTTTCACAGTCTGGTGGTACCACCGGTTACCGATGCGTTAAAGCCCTCCAATTCGGTGGCGTCACCAGTGTCCGCCACCAAGTTGCGTCACCAGTGGCCTCGTCTAATAGCGGCCTAGCGGGCAGGGCCCGCTAGTTAGCCTTACTGATGAGTCCTCTAGCGGGTCTAGGACGAAACGCTCCTTTCCTTTTCCTCCTCTCTTTCATACCCATTCGCATCCCCACACCCCTACCGTGCTTTGCCTCGCGTCACTGCGAGGCAATGTCGCCAGAATCGACCAAAACTGGTCAAATTCAAAATTTTCCCTCTCCTCCTTTTCCCCTTCCACTATCCCATTCCAGCATCATCAGCATACTCCAACATCCCCCACCAAGTCCCTAGACTGGCCACGTATTAATCTGGTCATCAGAGAGGGGGTAAACTGTATTCCCCTCAATTTCCTCGATCTGGCGACACCGCTGCGAGGATACGGCCTCTTGTGTATACACGGGAGGACCCTAGTCTCCCGAAGCTCCTCCTACACTGCACACGAGTTTGGTGGGGAGGACCCAGAAGTAGGGAAAGCTATCGTCAGCGGCTCGCGAACCGCAAGTTGTCCAGGCCTCGTTTGAAGTGGGATCTCCCAACCGCGTTTTGCGACCCAGGTCTCTTATACTCCATTCTTCACGAACGTAAACTTGTGCGTCCACATGCACAGCAGGATGTTATGCCGAATGGAATCTGGTTCGCCAATCGCTGCATCCAGACGCGCTCAGCGAATCCGATCTTCAGAAGATACGTGGCTCGTTTGAAACGCGGTAACCTCTACCCGAGTCGAGAGCATCGCGGCGCGATCGCGATTGCAATTTTCAGCGCGTTTCCAACGGCAATCGCGCGCGAATCGCGGATACGATATTGTTCGAGAAACGTCTTCTTCGGAAACTTAAACAGAAAGTTCCGTCGAAAGCGTTATTCGGGTCGGTGGTCGGTAACTCGAAGCGAGCGCATCGGCCAGTAGTTGTTCGCTCTCCGGTTCGATTCGAACCGCCACCCTCTTCGTGGCGAAGAAACCGAATTTTCCGTAGATTTCGCTCACCGAGTCCGACGCTTGAAACGTTATCCCGGAAACGCGCCACGCTCCTCGGCGGAAATAACGAGACGGCAAAAGCCACGAAACGAAAGGTAGACAAAGAGAGGGTGGTAGCAGAGAGTTTTTTCGTTTTCGTGGTAACCGAGAGCAACGAAACGAAAGGGGAAGCAAGCAAGCAAGCGGGTTGGTTTCACGGTTCCGAAGAGCTCGCGCGCGTCTCGTCGACGTCGGTGTCGCGTCGGCGACGTTTCCGACTGCGAGCCACCGACCAGAGGAAAGATAATTCCGACGCTCGGGAACCCACGGAAAATTTACCCTCGCTTAAGGGGTTAAAAGACCGCGAGCAGTGTATTTGTGCGCGAAAGGCCGCGAAACGACACCGGCACGCGTTTGTGCGCGCGTTTGCCACGCGAAACTCCCGGCCTCGGACCCTCTCACCTTCTTATCCGTCCATCCGTCTGCGTCGGTAATTACATTCGTTTTAATTACGTCTGTTTCACGGTCCTGCGAGCACGGTGTTCCCGACCGGCACGGCGCGGCGCGCGGCGAACAAGCACACCGGAGAGGGAAAGAAGGATTGGATTACTCATCTACCACAGCAGCGCGCTTTCCCGACTGGCCAACCCCGAACTGGAGCAGGAGGAGAGGGAACTTCATTTTCCAGCGCCCGTGTTTCACCCGTGTTTCACCCGCTTCACCCGTTTCATTCGTTTCACCGATGATTCGAGGCGTCCCGTAAACGCGCGCCAAATTGAAACGTCGAACGCCCGTCGCAACGCGATGCGTCCAAAATTTCCGAGATCCTTTGTTCTCTGTGTTCGAAATCGCGGGTAGGATCACTTGCTTCCAGCAATTTCTTTGATGAAATTTCGACGATGATACTCCGCGAACTTCACGGAATAGCTCGGCGCGTTTCCGACGGAGAAATCAAAAGGATCTCCGACGAGTCTGAAAGTAGCAGACCCGCGGATCCACGCATTTCCTTTCCTCCGAGAAAGTCTGGGTAAGCTTGGACTATCGGCTCCCGAAAAGAACGAGATTGGAAGATTGGGACGCGAGACGGGAAGAGGACTTGGTCGAGTTGTTTGCCGATCGCAAACCACGTGAAAATATTTGATTAACGGCGCCTACTTACGCGCTTCGTTCCGTTCCGATTCGATCAGCTCGCGCGTGCCTGGTTATCGGGCGACGATCGCATAACGACCGAGTAATCAACGAGCAACGAGTAACGAGCGACTGGTAACGTCGTTTTCGTACGTCGACTTCGAACGACGGCTAGATTCGGAGCAAATATTTTGTTCGATTTAAAAGTTTTGGTGCGGCGTCTGTCGCGTCTCTACGGACCGCAGAGCCGCGCTCCACGTCGAAATTACTTGCCGCAACCCCGACATTATTTACCTACGATCCGGCGGAAAGTAATTTGTTCCTTTTGCTTTCCTGCAACGATGCTAAACTCCGTCGAGATACGGTATGCTACTACGTCCCTCCGTTCCCCCGTTCCCTCGTTCACCCATTCCTCGGCTACGCCGCAACACGGAAACAGGCTGCCGCGAGAAATCTGCCCGGGAATCTGAAATACCGACTCCTCGGTTTCACCGGTTCTCGGCGCGCCGGAGACTGTTAACAAGAAAAGAGGAAGGCTTCGTTTTCCGTGTCCTATCTTTTCGACGATTAGATCAGACTTTACGCGCTTATAGCGCCGTTCCGTGTCTCTTCGGCGATGAAAAATAGAGTAGAACCGGAATCGCTGCAGAGGCAAACTACGACGAGGTGGCCAGGATTAATTATTCCTTTTTCCGTATCGTTGCTGCTCTCATTCCGATGAAATTTCAAACTATCCGATACGGATCCTATCGTCTATTCGTGCATCGAAGCGCGTTTCTACTTTCTATCGTCCGACCTTCTGTTCCGACTTCCGTCCCGTTCAGGCCACAATCGGGTCCGATCGGGCCGCGATAGCATGCGATCAAAGGCGAGCTACTCGAGATCGCACCGAGAGATTCGACGGCTCGGTCGAAAAAACGGGGAAGCGGAAGTTCGGGTATCGACGTTTCCGCTCGGAGGATGGCTAACTGGGAGAGCATCCTTTGGAAGCAACGACAGCCAACTTTCGCGGAATCCATAAATTCCAGTCGCAGCGACTCGACAGCGAAGCGAGGACAGTGACGCATGACGACGCGAAATCGAGACAGAAAAATAAACGATATCTTCGCGGGACAAAAGCTATTTTTACGATCGGAGATTGGAATCGAAAGTCCTCGCGAGACCGATAACGCCGCGCCGCCCGGGCCCATCTTTGGAATGTCTGGCATGCTCGCCATTCCACGATCCCGCTAAATCGCGAGCGTTTTCGGCCAACTTTAATAGTAACGTGTCCCCGTTCCCATCGTTCTCCTCGGCCACGATTTCGACTCCGAAGTTTCGACGGACTTTGGTCGGTCGCCGAGGATTCGACCGCCAACGAAAATGTACATTTCGGTAAATATTTGCGCAACGGCGTTCCTCCACACCGAGCACACTCTCGTCCGTTTCGCTCACTCTTTAACCGCCTCTTGTCTAGCTTCTCCTCCTATCTCGGCTGTTCCCCCTGCTCCTCTTGTTCCTTCCGCTTCATCTTCCTCGAGTCGAGTATGCAGCGCGCGAGTATTAGTCTCGCGTGGAATGTTCGTTAGTTGGCACAATGATAAACTCGCATTCCATTCCTGAGAGCGCCGACAGCCTCGGAGATATCGGTATTCCAGCCACTCGAAAAGATAACCCGTATCTCGATGCGCGAAATCAACATTTTTTCAGGTTTTCGCGGGGGCCACCGACCGTGTTATCTTCCCGGCTGACGGCTAACTTTTCGTTCCTCTTCTTTTTCTCCTTCACCTGGATTTTCTGCTCTCGCAGATCCTCATTCTAGTCCTAGCACTCGGCTTCTATCGTCATTATTGACTTTCGTTTTTCTTCGCAGCTTCGATCCTCGCCTCGAACTCGCGGGAGAAACAATTTTGCGAGAAGAGGAGTGCATACAGAGGAGAACATTTTTTTCAAATGACAGTTTTGGTAAATACTCTCTTATGTTTTTATTATAAGCTCCTAAAAACTCATTTCCATCGGTTTGTTAGTTCTAGTTTTATATTTGAATTAATAAAGGGTGACACTTCTTTTCACGCGTCTGTAAAATCAACAATTTTTAAGATATCGAAAATTTCTTTGAGATTCTTTCATAGGTCACTAAAGACTACAACGTATTCAAATTTGAACAAAAAATGTCCGACTTCGCGTGGAATGACCCTCCTTTAAGTTGTTGTGACTCTTTCCGTCACTCTCTCAAAGAAGAAGAATTTTCTTCGTGCGACCATAGATAACCGGAAGTATTTAACTTTCCATCCGAGTTGACAACCATACATAGCCCATAGAAACGGCAAGTAGAAACGCAAGAACTTTCGAACCTTCTCCATTATGACGCGTTCTCACGAATCAAGTTTAATTGACCGATTATATTGGGTTGGCAAGCAAGTAATTTCGGTATTTTAAGGTGAAATAAAACCGAATTTCTGTATTCAAGCAATGAACTTGAATCAATAAAATATTTTCTTATTTGTTCCTTTTGGCAAAAGCTCATCGAACAAAAGGGGAAATCTCTTATTCCTTAAAGTTCATTGCTCGAATAAAAAGATTGGGCTCTACTTCACCTTAAAATACCGAAATTACTTTCTTGCCAACTCAACAGTCGATCAGAAAAGTTGAGTATGACTTGAATCAGTTTTTGTCCGCACGTAGGAACAACAGTTTCAGTTAAAATGGCGTCGGAAGCAGTTGGCGTGACTAATAGAAAGCAAACTTGACAATCAACTGAAGTTCACGCGTTTCAAGACAGGTTTCCCCTTGAAAGCAAATGGCGGATGACTTGAACGATTAAGTTTGACTGGGTCAACTGATCAACAGTTTCAGTTAGAATGGCGTCAGAAGCAGTTGGCGTGACCAGTTGAAAGCAAACTTGAGATTCAACTTCAAAGTTCACATGTTTCAAGACAGGCTACAACTTGAAAGCAAATGGCGGACGACTTGAACGATAAACTTTGCCCGGGTCCAACTTTCCTTGATCCACTAGGCAGTTGGAGAAGTAAACTCCGGACGAAAAATCATTGTTCCTCGTTTTCGTAGGATTTTTCACCGGGAATCCATCTACGGTCGATCGCAACACCTATCAGCTTGCATAACAACATCTTTCTGAGCGAAACAAACCGGTGGGACGAGTAGCAAGCACGAATGAAGGAGTATCGCCTCGCGACATTTGCTTTTCCGAAGTCGTTACTTGAAGCGGTTGTTTGCAGCGAGGACTCGACAATCTAGTTTTCTCGCGAGAACGTCGACGTGTTTGCGTACGCTCGAAGTGAATGCGGGAGTCGTGAGAGAATCGCGCGCGAATAGGATCGTGTAATTCGCTGGGGTAAAAATAAAAAGCGTCGCCGGCAAGAAGGGTAATAATCGCTCAACAGGTTTTCTCTCGGTCGGCCGACCGAGTTCACCTCCTACCCTACTCTCTTTCTCTCTCTCTCTAATGCTCTCATACGCTCTCTCTCCCCCTCTCTCTATCGCACCGGTTTTCGCTCTGGTTCTCGCTACGACGAGGAGCGTCACCGTGACGGAACGCGGCTCGAATAAATTACAATCGTATCGTGCATAAACGCATGTCGCGGTCGAGGACGTTTTTCGGCCGATTTTCCGCCATGCTCCTCTTTTTTCGGTGGGACGAACGATCGAACTAGTGGATGTCGAAAGCCGTCGCGACGGCGCGTCACGTCGCGCAGCGCAGCGTCGTTTGGTGATACGCGCAGCACTAGAGCGCGTACTAGCGCCGCGCCGAATGGGACAACGCAACGGTTTAATCAAACGATCTCTCGATTCGGTGTTTCGCCCGTTCGAGATATCCTCTCGACCGGAAAACACGAAATTCGTTTCTCGTTGCATTCCGCGCGGCGATTGCTCGCTCGATCGTGGCGGTCGCTCTTTTTGAGCGCCCTGCGTCGACTAAAGGGCTGCGCAACGACGCTCTGGGAAATGTCATGCTCGAATTTGCCTTCAACGTCCATGGAGCAAACCACGATTCCAATTCTTTTGCTTACATTACCCGTGCCCGGTCGTTCGGAAAGTCATTTCGTTTTCTTAAGGGAAAATGAAAGCCAATTTTTTACCATTGAGAATAAGTTTTATGACATTTTGTTCTATGATCTCTTGCGATTTTTCAAGCAACTGAAACTTGCGAATTTCTGTTTTCTATTAGCAAAATATTGAGTTATACGACTTTCCACGACTTTATTTGAAATTAAATTTGCACCGCATAAAGAATGTTAAAAAAAGCGAGGAAAATAGTAATCGATGGTACATCCTCTCTTTAAACAGCGCACAACTTTTTCTTTCGTGCACTACATTTTTACCCTTGCGGTGATAAAAAAGCAAAAGGTAATGGAAATGCGTACTTTGATTTTGCATATTTGATGTGATGATAGAAACATACTTGAAAGATTAGAAAGCGTTACAAGATAGGAAATTACGTCCGGAATGTCAGCTGTCAAGATATACCACGATTTTGCGATTTAAAATAAGGTTAGTAATAACAAATGGAAGGAATGCCATCTCTACACGAAAACAAAATAACTTTCCGAATGACCCAATATAAACCACTGGTTTCTAACCGGTGTTCCGCGAGCTTTTAGCAAGTGCTCGTGCGAAATTCCGCGAAATACATTACATATATTTAATAATATCTGTGGTTGTCAGGAAGAACGCCGCATGTCACATAATTTCATTTTCGAGATATTCAAGATATATAGAACATTGGTTAAATTGCATTATTTTTTTTCAGCATTTCGAATTCATTTTCCTGACTTTTTTCTGGTAGATATATCAATTCTATACTATAGAGCTCAATTAATGAATAAACTCAAATTTTTTGAAATTGTAACATGCGGCGTTTTTCCTAGCAACCACAGATATATTTTCTAAAATATATTTATTTCCACGCGGGATGTTTTTGTTTGTTTTTTGGATCATTAATTTTGGTGTTCCAAATCCGACTCCGATTCCGACGCCAATTTCGACTCCGACTGCGAGCCCGACTCCAATTCCGACTCTCCAAATTGAAAAAATATGTACTCAAAATAATTAAGAGTTGTAATAAAACTGAATAAATAGTTGAAATATCGTATTAAAGAATATGGAACAGATAACTCTGATACAACACAACACGACTGTTACTTCCTCACTTTCAGGAAATAGTTAGAAAATACGTATCAATTTGAGAAATACTAAAGATAAATTTTCCATTTTCGAAAATTAATATAATCTCTAATATTTCATAGAGACACTTATTGCTTTTAGGGCTGTCCTTTCTCTTTTTGGCACTGAATGAATCATTTTTTCTATAAGAACCATAGGGAGGTCATTCCAAGCTTCTTGGATAGATGACATATACAATACGTCTATACTGTAGATCGAATATTAGCAATTTATTTATGTACACATAAATTTATTAATGATTTATAAACAAAAGAGCCAGAGTTGGAGTCGGCATCGATATATTTTTTTCCGACTCTGACTCCGACTCCGGGAGTCGATATATAGCTTTTTCTTACTCCGGCTTCGACTCCAGTGATCAACAATTACTCCCAAACTCCGACTCCGAAGCAGAATGTATGATACGCGTCGATCGGAAACTCGAGCAGGGAGATGCAGCGGCGTTCGGTTGGTCGCGCGAGGACCCGCTCGATCCATCGGCACATGATCGAGAATGAGGCATTCTACGCGAATAGACGCAAACCGTGTAGTAATTGACACGAATACGATAGTATTCGGCGCGGAGAGGGCTGCAATCTCGGAACAGGAGGAACAGACGGAGCCCGGGTGTATTAAATCGAACGCGGTCGACGGGAACAAATGTCGCTCGCCGAATCAATTAAAACGATATCCGAAACAAACGGTACATAATGAACACGGTTAGCGGGCACGAGTGGACAGCAGCGCGGCGGAACGATTCAATCGGGAGGCCGACGGATTACGATAAATGTGATTAAACGCTCGAATGTACGGCGATCCGGCGCGGCGGTGTATTCGATTAATCGCTCGACGTTGAGGCAAGAGCGCGACGAATACACATTTTTCACCTGCCCGTTATAAAATTCGAACCGGGCCCGCGACCCGGCCCGACCCGCTGACCGCTGACCGCGCAGAACTCCAAACCCCTCTCGATCTTTTCGAAGAGAACTCTGGCCTCATTTCCTATAAAAGGCCTTTCGGTTTATTTCCGGCGAGAAGCGCCGGGAAGCGCCGAGAAGCGAAGGGGACGAGATCTCTCCCCCGGGGCGCCGAGTTAATTTACCTACAAAGGAAAGTTGCGAAGGCGTCGCGTCGCATCGCGTCGTGCTCGCATAAACATCGCGACATCTATTCGCGTCGCAACTCCCTTGCCGTTTGCACCGATTAACCTCGTTGCGATCGTCCCCGTTCCTTTCCTCGACGCGCGTACGCGAGTACACGGGGTATTAACTCGGCCACGGTGAACGCTGCGTCGAGAATATCTGGTTGCCGGCTATCGACTATCGGCTGTCGGCTATCGGAAATCGAATTCATCGGCGAACAGGGCGGCTACAGAGAATAATAGTTGTCCAGACTCCCTAGTAACTCTGTCGGTTTCTAGGGAGTTCTACTCACGCGCTCGTCACTCTCAGGGATTCCGGGGCGACTCTCTGCACGTACTTACCTGCAAACAATACAAAATGGAACGTTAGTCGAGATGATATGCTCGCGTCTGTTTAACGTGTATAATTCACTGACGTATAATCGTGAATTCTTGAATTTTCATATTTGAAGTTTCTGCCAGGTTTCCCGGGCCATGACCCCACTGTGCGTGGAGCCAATACAGATTGTCAGGGACTTCCTCCGTGGAATCTGTACCGACGAGTATACTCGAAGGTCGAAGGTCGAGGGTCAGAGTGCGGCGAGGCACGGTTCATTCGTTCAGTCGCGATTTAAGCCGATTACGCGGCGCTGTTGCGATTCCGTGATAGGTCGGAGCGTCGCGCGTCGGGGGTCGAAACTTCGGCATCGGAAGCCGATGCAATCGCAACGGCCGACGTTGATCGGTCCCAGGGACCGCCCTAACGATCGTCTCGCTTTATTTTCCACGAAACGCGTATCGGTCGCATCGCATTCGGAGAAAACCGTCAGCGTTGCACGCGCCGTGAAATCCGTGAATTCGCTAGTCGGATCGCTAAGCGGTCCCATCGATCAACGATCAAACTCGTCCAATAACGAGTAAACTGTTCCGAGATGTACGCTGGCGATCGATTTTTCGTCGATCAACAGGACCGTTCATGAAATTTTCCGAGAAGCCGCGTGGACGTCGAAACGACACTCTGAGTCATCGGGATCCGATAAAAAGACGAGACTGCTCCCCACGAGCGATTCGACGATCAAAGATCGATCGATGTCGATGGATGACGCGCTACATTTTATTTCGATGATTCGGCTCCCGTGGAATTCGGGCGCGTAAGCCCTCGGTCCTCGGTCCGCGCCGCGCGTACCACAGCGCCGTACCACAAACTGTATTCCAACGATCCATTTTTTGCTCGCGGTGCCAGAGCGTGGTTCGAGAGCTCTGGTACGAAAAACAGAGCCAAAAGTGTACCGGGAATCGATTCGATTGTTACATTACGCGCGACGAATAGAATAAATTTTCTTCGTCGAGTTCGGTCGCTTCTAGCCTTAAATTCTGCCCGGTTCCTTGGCACGCTGATATTTTTAACTCGTTCGCCAGCGTATTCGCGAACAAAAAGAATTTAGCAGCTCTAAATTCAGTGTACTTTCTGTTCGCGAATGGGTACCCGCCGTTCCGGGATTAAAAGCGTTACGTTGATAAACGAAGGCCCCTCTGTACAATAATTGGACGTAAACATAGAAACGTATGGTTCGCGCGTACAATATCGTCGGGCGAGGAGCGACCGTTTCACCATCTGACCTATATCTTTTCGCACGAGAAATTTTCCGCTGAACCTCGCTAGGAAAAGAGATCGCCATACGACGCGCACCTGCGGAAAAATTTGTGCGCGATTCAAATATCGCTGGCTTCCTCGTGAATGTTCGATACGACCTCGATGACGGGAGGCGAGGCAAACAACCTCGTTTGGAGAGGCTTTTTAACGTTTTCTCGTGTCTTCGCGTGTCTTTCCACCAAATCGCGTCGCAGTGTCTCGCGTGCGAGGTTACAAAATCAGGATTTGCTAGAGGAAAAATAAACTCTCGGAGGGAGTATGCCTTGTTAGAGATTCGACTTCCTATCGGGAAGACTTGCTCGAATGGTGAGCGATCGTGGGTCGTCGAGGTAGAAGATGAGATGGTGTTGGACGCGGAGGCGAGGGTTCGGCTCGCTATGGTATTTTTCGCAGTCAGCTGAGCGAAGATTGACATCATCACGCGCGCCAGACCGGTGACTCACGACTCACGAGAAAGTGCTCGAATCGATGCTACCGGGAAATTGATCGAAATAGCTCGTTGGTAATTAAGATCGTTGCGTGAGCACGCTGCATCGCGGAAACAATTATGTACTCGCTGCTATAGGGCCTCTGCGCTAGTCCTAACTGAGGTTGGCATCTATAGGAATTTATTTTTCATTTATTCAAATAATTGAATATTCAGAAGCTCCCTTTACTTTTAATGATAGAATTTTTGGATCAATTTTCTTTGTGTAATCGCGAACCCAGGACGAACGGCATAAAAATTCCGTACTATTCCGTCTGAAATCCGGACAATATACACTAATATTCGGACACTCTTAAAAAGTCTCACTCTTTTTTTAATATTGTACCATACGATGTGAACATTTTTTGGGAAGCTAGAGCAATTAGTTCGTAGTCCATAACTAAACTCAACACAAATGATCAATTTTGAACTCGATTATTTTTCACTGATTCTATAAGAGCATATTCTTATACAGAGTGAGTCACCTAACACAAACCACCTGAATAACTTCTCCATTTCGTAAGCATTTACGATAAATTTCTGTCTTTCATCAATTTTAAAGTTTACGACCTTGAACAACCTTGAACGACCTTGAATATCGGTGAAATTGTCTTGAAAAGGTCTACAATCGTAGGACTTCAAAAATATGCGGTTCCATTTTAAAAAATTAAGTTGACCTTCTAATCTCATAAGCACCTCCACTTGAAAAAAAGTTATGTAGACCACGTAATGGGCCCCTAGAAACCAAACAACTTTTGTCTGAAGCATTTCTTCCTATCTCAAAAAATGTAGAAGTTATTCAGGTGGCTTATCTTAGGTGACTCACTGTATATACAGTGACACCCACTCTAATATTCGGACACACTTACAAAGACGATAACTTTTTAAATATTGTACTATATGATTTAAACTTTTTTTGGGAAGCTAGAGCAATTAGTGCGCTACAGGATGAGAAAAACAATTTTTACAAAAATTGCAATTGATCGGAATTATAGAAAAAATACTAAAAGTTGCATTTTACAACTTTTTTACTTGGGCCTATATTGAAAATTTTAAAAATACGTTTTGTAGATCTGTGCGAATTAAACATATTCTGAAAATTTCTTCGATATCGGTCGACGCTGCAATGAGCTACAAACGTTTAAAGACGATAAAAATTGCAGATTATTGCTCTAACTGCAATAAATCTAAGGATTCTTACATCTTTCAATGCCTGTCGTTTTCTTCCGCATCAACCGATTTCGATGAAATTTTCAGCGTGTGTATAACTAACATAGATCTACAACACATAGATTTTAAATTTTCACTAAGCTGCCAAATAAAAAAGTTTTGAAAAATGCCTTTTTTATTTTTGCATGTAACCTTGTAAATTATAATTTTTTGAAAATCTTCTTTGCATATAATTTCGTAAACCAATGCTTCTAATTGATTATAAAAAATCAGGTAGTTTGGTACAATTATAAAAAAGTTATTCTGTTTTAAAGGGCGTTCGAATACTTTCGTGGCTTACGGTATGTATACGATGAAAAATTATGCTACCCGACGGGCGATCGGCCCAGGCAGCGTACTACTCTTCGTAACAACGGAATGCCATCGTTATCGTATGGAAAGAACCACTCGACTCCGGATGACTGTTTCATCGTATCGAACGCGATGCCTCGAAATCCGATCGACCCCGATCTCAGCTGGTGAAGCGGCGGCATAGCGCCTGTAGCATTTATTTGATCGACGGGACGCGCGATGTGGAAGGTTTCGCCGACGGAAATTCTCTTTTTCCCTCGACTACGAAATTCGAGCTTTCAATTTTTACCGGCAATCTGCGCGAACCTCGTCCACCTGCCCTGCCCCGCCTCCGTGCTGTGCCTGTCCGTCCTGCCCCGAGTACTCGTATTTCTCGGGAAAAGTGACGCGTGACGCGTGCCCGGTCCGATAATATCCTTTCGCTCTTGGAAAAGGAGACAACGGGAAACCCGGAAAAAACCGAGGGAGAAACAGAGAGGAAAAACAAACGATATTTTTCGTGAAACCAAGTTTGCTGGTTTTTTGCAATTTTCTCGATAGCACGCGCGCGTACGTTACTCTCGTTTCGCCGCGGTCTCGTACGGGAATCGCTCGCGGAATTGTAAAAACGCGAGAAAAAGGAACGCGGCTGCTGCAGCGATGCTCGTGTGCTCGTAAGTACTCGTGCCTGTGCTCGTACTCGGGACATCGAAGTCGTACCTCCGGAAACAAGTTTTTCTTTTCCCGATGGACGCGTAACTCGTTCCACGTGGACGAGAATCGTCTTCTTCCCCACTCGCCGAAACTTGGCGGCGCACGCTGCAAACCATCGAGGTACTTTAAGACTGGTGCCACGCGTTCGATGGTTTCGCTTAGTTTTCGGTGATATGATATGGTTCCGCTTGATCGAGTAGGTATAGTGGATATTAGGGACAATGTTGAGCATTAATCGATTAAAAGTTTAATCAAGATTGATTGATTCATGTGTACGATTAAAAAAGTAATCATTCAGAAATGAATTCAATCGATTGATGAAGTTAATCGTCAATCGTTGATTAAAAGAAGAAATCATCGAAAAATCGAAGACTGATTTAATCAATTGTTGATCGATTCATGAAGTTAATCGTCAATCGTTGATTAAAAAAAAGAAATCATCGAAAAATCGAAGACTGATTTAATCAATTGTTGATCGATTCATGAAGGTAATCGTCAATCGTTGATTACAAAAGTAATCATCGAAAAATCGGCGATTGATTCAATCAATTGATGAAGTTAATCGACAATCATTGATTAAAAGAAGAAATCATCGAAAAATCGAAGACTGATTTAATCAATTGTTGAAGTGAATCGTTATACGGTCTATCCATAAATTGTAATAAGGAGGGAGAGAGAGACGCGGTACGATGGTCGTAGCTTTCCAGGAACAATAACTTCAAACATAAAAGCACGTAAACAGAGTTTGTATTATAGACCAAATGACAATACAGCTAAACTCAATTTACATTTTTTTCAGTATTCATACAGTTTTTATTCCGTATTTCATTCCGAAGTTTCAGCAGTTAATCATTAATCAATTATCCGATTGACGATTACAATTGAAAAGAATGTAATCGTTAACCGAAATTAACGACTAAACTAGGAGTTTAATTGTTAATTGCGATTAACGAATGAAGTTGAAATTTATTCCTCAATCGTCTATTAAATTTTTGCCCAACTCTGGTCCGTGGGTTCATTTTAAAGGATTTCTCGAAACACAGATCTCTTTATAAGACCATGAACCTCGAGAAAGTGGAACTGAAATATTTGTATGACTTTCAATGAAAAAAATATATGCTATACATTATACATATAATATATGTATAATATATAACTAATATATAACTATAGAGTGAAGTAGGAACGGTGTATGTATGTGTGTGTGTATATTAACAGCCAACCCCCTATACATAGCTTTTATAAAAATAGAAAATCAGAAATAACAGAAGAATTGTAAAATTATCGCCAACAGATTGCAAGAAGAAGACAGATTAAAACGAGCGTCCACAACAAACATGTCGGTCGTTGACTTCTGGTTATCCCTGTGCCCAATTTTGTTAATAAACCCGTTTTGGCTTTTCCTTACAACATGCAATTTGCTGCAATTAAAAAAAAAAGTAAGTTTCGCAGGCTCAAAAAATACACATTTTTCGCTAATGTTTATTGATAAATGATAATCACACCTCAATTTTCAATTTAACATCAGAAAAAATTGTTGGATTTCGGTCCGACAGTTTTCGAAAAGCTCGCGTATTCGCGAAACGAATCGAACGATCGACATTATTATACCCTTAAACTTACGAATGGTGCTAAAATCTTAATGAACTGCTAGATCGGCCGCCCGGAGTAGTGTGCGGTGGAGAATTGGAGGGAATTCTGGATGAACCGGGTTTCGGGCAACGAGTCCATCGAGCGCCATCGCTCGTAGTAAAACCGACGTGTCGAAAATACGCGGCAGAAATCTATCGAATGATTTTCCCTGGAGACAATTAGTACCTTTGGAAAGCGGCGATCGATTGTTTCAGGAAAAGATTGTTCTCTAGCTCGAGAGTTGTTGCGGCGCGTAGGAGTCAGCAGCGATGGCATCTCGAATATAGGGCGAGCGAAAGATTTTCAGATTTACAGCGCACGCGACAGGCACGCAAAGAGGGCGCGCGACCTAGACGTTCCTATAGTTATAATTATTACTGGTTCGGTCGTTAAGCATGATTTAACTGCGGCCGCTTCATCGAGTGCACTCGCGTCATCGGCCTTCGAACGGACTTATGTTTATCCCTGCCAGCATCTCTTCGCTTCAAGTTTGTTGCGTTGCGTCATCGTTCCTCTTGTTCGCGTCGCCAATGCCATCCCATATCCATGCTTGATCCGACCTGAAGGCACCTACGACTAGTGATGGGCATTCAATACTCTGTCTCGCAAAGTTTTCGAACAAATCAATCACCACAGAGTTTCGAATCAATTCGATATTTATTCGAAATCAGAAAGTCTTGAAGTCTCGAAAATTTTGAAAGTCTTGATAATCTTAATAAATGTTATTATTATTATTATTATTATATACGGACCGAGATCCTTTTATACAAATGTATATAGTTTTTACAGTAAAACTGATAAAAACAAAAAGAAAACATAACAAAAAAAAAAAGTCAACCTAAAATTTACATAAGAATGGACCGCACGAAACTAAACAAATACAGATACGATTAACAAATAGTATTGCGCAATTTTGTTTTGAATGCCTGTAACGTGCCATTAAAAAAACCAATATTGTTGTAAAATATATTAGAGCTAGCAATAATGCGATTTAATGGATTTATTACTCCATATGAGGATGATGTTATACTTTTTATAATCTTTATCTTATATAAATATACTTTATCCCTTTACAAGTTAATTTCGGACTGTACTACAGATGTAATAAGTGTGTATATGTTTAATTATAAAACAAATAGCCTGTTTAACATTTACTTCTTACTGCGCCAGTGACTGTACAATTTGTCTTACGATTGTTATTCGCTGAATATAATTTATAATAAAAGATTTATGACTCGTAAAACTGTTTGACTTTGCTGAAAAATCTCTGTTAGCTTATGATAATAGCAAGTTAAGCTCGTTTAAACATTTCAAAAAAAGATAAAAAGATTTTTACTACGATTCTGGCTTAGGGTGCCGATCATTGTACAGTTTATCCTACTTGTGTCAAACTTACAATGAAAAAAATTCATATCGGTATTAAAGATACACGAGATATCTAGTCCATAGTATTGTACGACTAAATCATGGTGACAAGATGTCTCGTCCATAGCATCGTAAGTACATATGACAGAAAGAAAGGATTAACGAGTGCCGGTCGAAAAGAAGAGATGGCGGATGGGAGAATTTGCAATTCGCCAGAGAAACGCAGGAGCATCCGAGGCCTCCACGGATCCCAGAAGCGGACCTGACCCTCGGAAAAGTTTTTCAGCTTCCCCCCAGAGAGCGTCGACTTAATTCGCGATTTCTCTGCAAACTGCCGTCGAAAGCTACGACCGAATTCTGGGACAGAACGTAATTCGGAAGAACGGTCGGACGATCGAACGGTCTAACGGCCGGGCTCGCATTGGCGGAAGATCGATCGATCGGGAACCCCTGGATTTGCGAGGGATCCGAGATTCGCGATTTCAGACTCGAGATACGGCCGGATTTCGGGGAACGTGTACCGAGCTCGCGTAAAAATCTTCGTCCGAGAGACTCGGATATTTTATTCGTTCCTTTTTTCACAGACGCGACGTGCTCCGCAATTTTTTCTGCTTCCCGATATCGGAACGATCTCGTTGGCAAACAAAGAGCAGCGTCTCCCAGATTCGTTCACGAAACGTTCGAAGAAGAATGTCGTCGATGAACTGGCAGCGAATCCGAAGGGTCGATAGTTACGTTAAAACTATTGGTGACGGGTACCCATCATGGCGGATGGTGACTGTAATGCTAGTGACGCTGGTGACACTGACAATTTACATTTAATTTACATTCAATTATTTCGTTTATTTTATTTTACAAAATTTACATTTATTTCTTTTAACAATAACATTTCAAGTATGAAATGAAAAGATGCTACAAATTCTTCCACGATACTTTTGTCCAGTGTTGTATACCAACGTCATTTCATTCTAAATTCTACATAGATACCCGGCTTCCTGTTTTTATTATACAGGGCAAAATCTCCGAAAATATTGATTATACGCAAAAATGTTTCAGATGAAAGTTGTTCAATACCGAGGGGGACATCATGTGGAACTTTTATTTTTCCCGGTGGACACTCCAAGCTGAGGTGAAGGTCAATTTTCTTTTTTTGAAAGGAATGATACGTTTTTTTATACACCATCAAATAGTGCGTTTCAAGACGAATTCAACGACCTATGATTCAAAGTCATTCAAGGTCAATATAGTCAATATATAGAATAAAATACCAATTAACGGAATACAACACCAGTCAGATAGGGCATTTTTCCTATTGTGTGACAGGTACCCGAAAATATTGGGTTCGGGTTCAGAACCGAATCTCGAGTACCCACCCACCCCTAGCTAAAACGTTCCAATTCGCAGTTAAAGATTCCTGGACAAATATTCGAGCGAGGACGGCGCGAAAGTTCCGCGGGGCAACAGAATTTCAGCGAGCTGGATGCCACGAGAACGAGCGCGAGAGCAGAGCGACGCTCCAACCCGCGGAATTCGAAAAGACAAACTACAAGGTTACTTTCTCGCGGCCAGGAATAATCGGGACACGCTGGCAACGGTTGAAAAGTTGCAGCGACAGGTCGAGTATCAAACGATGAACGTTTCGCCTTCTCCTCCTCCTTCTTCACGACGTATCTCGTATCGACGATACTCCACGTTCATTCGAGAGTTTCGAAACCAGACGCGAGAGCTCCCTCGTTTTTCAATATTTACCCGGCTCGAGTTCTCTCTTGAACGATAAAATCTCGCCGCCGCGCCGCGTTGATTCGATTACCGGCCGGGCCCGACGATTTTCGCAAACAAGAACCGAACAAATTATCGGCGAGTATCGCGTGGAAACGGCGCGACGTTAGAGGCGTAGTCCGGCAAGCTGGAAGATCGGCGAATTACAGATCGAGGCTCTAAGAGCTTCTTCTCCGTTTCGACGAGCTTGCCAGAGAAGTTTGTTCCGCGGTTTCCGTGGCAGGATAAAACTTTTCGAGGTACCGATTCCGAAGAGAACGACCAGCAAGGTGGAGACAGGCTCGTTAAACCGAGATCGGCTCTCCGTTTCCACTTACTCGCAGCTCGTCTACGTGTACGTGTGTACACTATCCGCGGGTCGGTGTCTCTTCTTTCGGGGAGAGGCTCGGTCTTCTATTAACGGGGCCCGGAGTTTCCGCTCTCCACCCACCACTTTCCCGTTACCTTTTCCATCTCGCTGCAAACTTTTCCAGAGGACCGCGGGTTTCGGAATTTACCGAACCCGCGATAAGAAACCGAATTCCGATCGATCCGCGCTCGGCTCGGCTCGGATCAGCTCGGAAACTATTCTGAGAAAAAATGACCGTCTTTGAATATCGAAGAATCGATCTCATTCGATAGGTAAGATGTCCGGGGCTTGAGAAAAGAATCGCCGAGAACCTATGGAAACTCGGGACCGATGCGACTCGATGCGACGCAGTGTTTGATCCTATAGGATAGGGGATTTCGGGAGAAATTTAATAACTCCTGAACTAATACACTTTCGATCTAATACTGTAAGAGTAAAGATGTTGAACAATTATTTATTTAAAGAAAACAAACAACGATAAATATACAAGTGCTTCGCACGCCGAATTAACATTAAACTCTTAAACCGTAATAAACCGTAATAAACCGTAATTTGCGTTCGTATTTCGTATCGTATCGTATCGCGTGAACCTCGACGTGAGTTTGTATATCAAAAGAGCCTCATTGCCACGCGAACGCGTCCTTTTATATGTTCCTTGTTCGAATGTTTTATCATCTGTTTCGTTTGGCGATTTTTCCGAATCTTCTAGAAAGAAGGCCTCACGTCAGCTGTTTGTTTATATCGCCGCTCTCGTTTATTTTCAATGTGTCGCGGTCGGAATACCGCGGCACTCACACACGATTCACACATACACACACAATCGAACACACGCTCTCAGAATCTCGCTCCTACAATACCTTTTTAAAGAGCATTTGAGGATGTATTAGTTGATGAAAAAAATACAATTTTGTTTTAGACAGTTTAAATAATTGCAATCTTTTATTAAATAATAAGTCTTTTGTGTGTACATTTTTTGTTATTACAGTTGGTTGTAATATGATTATTGAGTAACTTCTGTTTGAACAATATTTTTGTCAGTTTATCGGGAACGAGTGTAAAATCGAAAATGGAGAAAAGACAATAGGAAAATGGAAAAAAATGACTTCTCTCTTAGGTAAAATTTTAAATTTTAAATTGAAAATTTGAAATATAAAATAGTTATTAAACTTTCACGTTATCACATAGATGTGCAATTTGTGGCTTCTGACGATTCCCCATAAAAATCCGTAAATTCTTCACGTGTTTCGTTTCTTATTAAATATTGTTTCATTTCGTCGTCGTAATCAGCACTTTTCATTCTGAACCGTTTTGTTCGGTGAATTGATGCTAGGGGAGCTCGAAACTTATAATTAAAAAATTATAAGACCGCTGCTGGTCGCAGCTTCTACGTGCGGCAGTACAGCCTGAACAGAGAGCGTCTTAATGAGAATTTTCGTTAATATTTTCGTTTCGAAATCGTTCGCGAAAATTAAACTAATTGTAATGTAAAGTTTAATGCGTCCAGAAGTAGTATACAAAAAATCAGGACGGTACTTTTTGGTACCGTCACAGTGCGGAATTTACTGGAAAAATTCATATTAACTAATAATATCATTACCTTTATTCCAACTGTTTTTGTGCATGTCCCTCCTTAGTTAATTTAGGTTAAGTCTTTGTTCCATTGTAAACATTTGTGTAAAAGAACCTCGGTCCGTTTATAATAAATATAATAATAATATTCGTGTATATCACTATATAAAATTCTTTTGCAAAAAATGCGTATTAAAATGGAAATTGCTATTAATAATCATATAAAACTCATTTTTATGTATGATACAATTTTGTAATAATTATATGTATATCAATCATTTTTACGTATTCTTAATTTGTGTTCAATCCCTTGCCCTACGATTTATTTTACGGTTTCAGTGATTAGAACTTTCTTTGTAGTTCGTAATTTCCTAAAAATCGAGAAAATTTATATCTATTGTATGCCTACATGTTCTTCAATAACTATACATTAGAAAAACCAAAATAGAATTTCATCTTGGTTTAAAGGAGATTAATAACATATATATTTATTAAACTCTGTTCAAAATCTTCAACACGAGTCTGACACGATATTGTAAGGCAAAGGGTTTCAATATGCTTATGTTTTATACCTACTGGAAAAGTAATAACGTTGTAAGAAGAACGTGAATGGGGACTATTGAGGACTGGCGATAGAAGTGTGAAAGACAAGTGTTTTGTTTACTAGTATTATAATCTGTTTAAGTTTATTATTGTTGATTTTACGTATGGTTCATTCATTATTAATTTTTTTATTTTTCATGAAACATTGTTAATATCTTGTTAAATTTATTAATTACATATACATTTTTATATTTCATTTTCTGTGAATAATTACTAGACTGCGGATATTTATGCAATATAAAAAATGTTTGTATTGATTGCAAGAAATAAACATTTCTTTCTTCTATTAATTATCTGATTAAGCTGAAGCCAATACGCTGATGTCTTTAAATCTTTTCATTATGTCCACTGCTTTAAATTGCGCTTACCCATTCTTGTCATAAATGCATAAAATCCGCAGTCTAATAATTACCTATAGATATACATTAGTAATCAAATTTCGAGAAGTGCCGGATGTTGGAGATTTGTCCGCAGTGTGCGACGCAACGATCGTATACCAGCGAAACTTTCGCGGGGAGAATAGAAGCGGATAACT
This sequence comes from Lasioglossum marginatum, assembly GCA_028455795.1. Taxonomy (NCBI): domain Eukaryota; kingdom Metazoa; phylum Arthropoda; class Insecta; order Hymenoptera; family Halictidae; genus Lasioglossum; species Lasioglossum marginatum. The sequence continues at coordinate 1,158,301 of CM052266.1, read as the reverse complement.
GGGAGGGCGAGGCGAGTATAGGTCGCGCCGACTAATTGCGAGACAAAGGAAGGTGCCGGGCGAACCATAAAAATAGAAAAGAAAGCAGGCGCGAGGAGGTAAACAAAACGGGTAAGGCGAGAGTCCTCGAGCGACACGAGTGGAGTCGAAACAACGACAAGTCGGAGAATGTAAGGTGCGAACGAGGCACGGCGCGGTGGTTTCGAGTTTCAGCGTGTACAAACGTATAAACCGTCGCGTCGCGTCGTCGGAGAAGAAACGACCGGTGTGCGGTGCAACCGCGATCCTGGAGCGCGTCCGAATCGCCGGCGAAACCCGGTCGATTCCGCGCCATGGCCGCGCCGCAGACTCGCATTCGTCTCTGTCGACCCAGTAATACTACCGGCAACTGCTCTTAATTATAATTTTAAATACCCACCGTTGCGTTCTAGTTTCTCGCGTTAGCGTTATTAACGGGAAACACCGACGCTCTTGACACCGCCGCGCGGACTCTGCGCGGACCGTGCGCGGACTTTATGCGACTGAATACTTCCGACGTAAACCATACGTCCACACGATCTGTCGTATGCAAAATGACGAATTCTCGTCTGTTTATGATTCTACATACAGTAAAGTCGCGATCTAGCTCCCATCGCCTATTCCGAGCAGGGATAGAGATCGTGTAAGGAAACTATTGTAGGATAAGAGACATCAGTTAATTTCTTAACTGAAATAATTCAACAACACAAACCGGAAGAAAAATATAATGTTTAAAATACAACGTCGAATACAATTAAACGAACGCGCTGAACTAACGAATCTCCGTCTGAGAATTACGTAGTTATTACTGATCTCCGTCTGAGAATTACGTCTTTATCATTCAACCGTCACATTCCAAATCGCAATTGATAAATAAAATGAAAACCGCAATCACAATAATAACCGCAATGCTAATATCTAACATTCAGCGGAGTTCACAACGGCATCACCACCCTACACTCTTTTTCGATGACTGCGTCGACCGCACTGACCGCGCCGAAAGTACAAAGATTGCCGAACGTAGAAAAGGACAGCAGCGGCCAGCTGCATAAAATAAAGTTAACATTTGCTGTGCAAATGCTGGAGAGGTTTTAGGACTCGTGCAACAATAAAAGCTATTTTCGAGGAGACTGACGGACAGAGTCATTAAGACATCTGCTAGGGTTGCTGTAGGTTTTTATTAGCGACAGTCTCAATAGCCCTCGCGGAGAGTCATAAAACCCCGAATTTCTAACAGGCCCAAGCCGATGGTACGGGGAATCCCGCGAAGGCGCAAAGTATTGGGCCTCGTGGAAATCCCGTTACAGGGCCAAACCCGTCACCAAACCACATCACTCTCGTGAATTTTCCCCTATTGGGAAGGGTTCACGAGGGTGGGGGTCAAACGAACTACCCCGTTTTTTGTAACGCTAAGAAGACAAACCAGTCTTTTCCTAACCAGCAACGTAGACAGTTCTCTTAGAAATAAAACATATCAAGTCTACACTCTAACCTCATTCATTGAACATTAACACTTCCTACAATGTAAATACGGACCGCGGCGACCAAGGCAGCTCGAGCTTAATGACCGCGCTGTAAAGAAAATGAAGATTACGAGAAAAGAACTATTTAAAATAAAAAGAAAAAGAAAATCTTATTTTATATTGTTGTCGTCGTAAATTGTTAATGTGGCCTTATGTGCGACGGTCGAAACGTTGACATTGGACTTTCTCACGCTTGGCAATGACTAGGGGAATGCTCGCTGGTGAGAATCCACGACTCACGTGACCCACGTAGACTCGCGACTCATGATTCACGGAGAGACGCGACGAAACGATGGATATAATGAAAACGAAGGACGACGAAGAGGTGGAACGACATACGCGAGTCGGTCAGCTGATCGACGCTCCGCGCGTTTTCAGCGTTTGCATACACGCTGCGTCTATTAGCGGCCGCGCGACTAAAACGGGTGGTTACGCGAGCATACCGCACGGAAATAGACCCGAAGCAAAACACGCGAGGCAAACTTATCCTTAGTCCGCAGAGTTCCACCTCTCCTCTTCCGGCCAACGCGAAACTGACGGTGGATCGGCCCTCGGGAAAGATTCTTTTCTGGTTCCCGGCCGTTCACGAGTTTTCGTTGACACCGAACGGAACGAAAAATGTTGAGATAGTATTCACTAGCGATGCGTTACAAATAAATTAACTACTCTCTTGACTGAAAATGCGAAGCTTTATTTAAACGAGCGAAGACAAATGATTCGGCTGCACAGAATATGGTTTGACAAAAGCGGAGCTAAAAACCGAGATTCCGGACGGACTGCGAAATAAAGTAAGTAAAGGTTTTCAATGTTAGCCGAGAAAAAAGAATGAATTCTCCGACGCCTCCGGAGGGCTATTTATCTGCTCCTTGAAGGGGGGAGAGTGTTTCGCTAAAATAGTATGCTTACACTAGGGATGAAAAGGTCGTGTGAGGCCAGCTATCAGGTATGTGCGTGTACCTGAGGTAGCCGGGGTCGTCACGTCCAAGGACACTCGTTGACGGAACGTTATGGGCCTGGGCGAGTCTGGTTGCCAGATGTATTGGAAAATTCCCATCATAAACCAGCTCGTACCGGACCCAGGTAAAAACTCTGTAAAACACGCTTTTTGTACTATGGGGCGGCGAATTCACCGGGGCCTGGCAGCGATGGCGTCGCTACAATGTCGTCTTGGCGGGGAGATCGGTGGAAACGAATGCCTGGAATCGTTGCCGGGAACCGAAGGCTTCAATCGGGGCTTCGATTGTGCCGATCGGCCGAGATCCGTGATCGTTCGGTTCGTTTGGAACGCGGGGGTAGGGACAAATGTTTAACCAGCTATTTCGACGCGCGACATCATCGATCGCGATCCCATCGCGACGATCGCTCGCGCTTTCCGGGTCGGGCGGCCTGTAATGGTTAAAGGATTATGCATTTCGAGCGGAGATTAAATCTCCTCGCGTGGAAAAAGTACACGTGGAATCGCGATGAAACGTTTCGGTTCACCGAAGGCTTATACCATTCGAATCGGCTCCCGAGCGCGATTCCCGTCGTTCCGACGCTGTCCGACGTCTCTCGTCTCTGTGACGGGCGATATCAACTTCGACACGCCATGGACCCAGGAGCCTATGAACCTATGAACTCGCGAACCTGTGGACCTCGCTATCGTGCCGCGTCACACGCTCGATTCCGGCGCTCGTGAAACAGCGGGATCGTTTTCTATTTTTTCCGAAAAATTTGGAAAGCTACTTCGTCCGACGAGAGACGACCGGAGCGCTGGCACTCGGCGAGAGTGGGACGGAAAGCGAGCCGCTGGCGACGAACAGAGAGACTTTATCTCGAAGCGTTACCGGAAAGCGAGGAAAACTCGCGGAGCACGAAATGGAATCGGACAGGACTCGTCGAGTCGCAAATGAATCGCGAACGACTCGCAGGCGGTTGATCGATACGTTCGAACGTCGATCGAGCCGAAAATCCTGAAGAGGCGTGGCGTCATTGCTCCGGCTAACGACTTCCAGGAGCCAACTCGAGCCCTGAAGGGCAATCGTTGACGATATTTCCTGCTCTTACGATTGTAGCGTCAATCGAGCCGAAGAGGGGATCCTGAATAGGCGTGGCTTCGTTGCTCCGAGTAGCGACTTCTAGGAGTCAACTCGTGCTCCGTGGGGGGATCGTTGACAATGTTTTCTGCTCTTACCATTGTAGCGTCGATGGGAAATGATTATAAAGGGAATTTGTTTGCAAATAAAAAATAGGTTACAACCTGACCCACGCGATCGCGATTCGTTCAATCCTCGGAGTACCGAGGCACAGCGGTCCGCGACACTTATATTCACAAATACATTTACTATAGCTAGAGATTCCCACCATAATTCACGCAACGCACACAGCGCCTCTTGCTTCTGTGCTGTCCCGCATACCTACCATCAGCGGCTACGTTACATTTTATATTTCCTCAATGTGTGCGGCACCGCTCTCGAGGAGCGCGCTGCGATGTGTCAAAAATGACTCCGGCACGGTCTTTGGATGGTTAAGGTCGGTTTATCTTAGCCAGTCCGGGCCAGTCGGACAGAACCTTACTACCCTGGTTTTGTATCCAATATTTATATTTCCGTTGGGAATTACTGGATACGGAAAACCAGGGTGGTAAGGTTCTGTTTGACTGGCCCGGACTGACCCGGACTGGCTAAGATTAGCATCGTGGACCAAGCGGATTAAGCGGAAAGATTCGATCAGGATCATCACAGTATTATCGCGCGATAATTACAAGGCGGATGGAAGACCGACGTGGTTAGGGGTTGTTCCGAAGAGACGACAAACACTTTGGATTGATCGAAAAACGCAACGAACCTGGTATGTATATATCATGGCAGGCTCTCGTTGTAGGTGAACGCTCGCAGTGAGTACGCCGAAGACGGAGGGCCGAGGCCGACCCGACGTAATTTACCCTAGTTAGAAAATGGCCGGTGGAGTATTATCCGGTAAAGGGGTCGAGCGCAAACCCGTCGAGCAACGTTATCCAATCTTAATTAGAAAATTCATTTCGGACGTGAACGGTAGCCGAAGGGAGAGCTTTCGCTCTCGAGGAATTTCAGCGATTTCTGTTACGCTCCTCCCGGTCGCGTCACCTTTCCGGTTAGGTTATCCTTGTCGCTTTTCATTTCAATTCTGCAACGATCGTGCACGCGTTTCGATATTGTTTTCCAGTCGGATTTCGAGCACGCAACGGAAAGCTCGCTCGGTTTGGGATTCGCCGAACGCGCCGAGTTTTCGGAATTCGTCGAATTCGCCGAATTTGCCGGTCGAACGCCGTGAAAGTTCTCGAGAAGTTCTCGCGAACGTCGAGTAATCGGCTCGCGCGGATAACGAGGCGTGGCGAGTAACGACCCCCGAAGGGATTGATCATCCCGCGTCCGTTTAGCCGAGGGTATCTCAACCTAATTAAAACAGACCGGTTTCGCGTGTCACAGAAATATTCAAAGCGCGGTTTTGTAGCGTTTTTGTGCGGGGCGTGATCGTGTTTGCTCGGCCGATCCATTAATTACGGTCGCTTAACGCGCGGCCGAAGATAAATGAGAGTCTCGGGAAACGGACAAGTGAGGCAGAGAGAGAGAGGAAGAGAGGAAGAAGAGAGAACCGAAGGCACTGGTTCCCAATAATTTCGTAATCATCGTGTCGCGTCATGTCGTTTCGGTTTTTAATACGAGTTTACCATCGGATGCCCGCGATTCCTTCCATATAGTCGCGTTACGATCTGTCCAATATGACGGCTCTGGTTTGGGAGAATTGGGAGAATGACCTGTGCAGTATCGTATCATGTTTCTCCAGCGACCGATTCGAAATCGCGCTGATAGACTGAACCAATGAGTGGGGGAACCAGACCAATGAGTGGGGTATTTAATCCGAAAAGTCGGAAAAAAGTCGATTTCAACATTTTGCGTAAGTCATACAATTTTTGCTGCCCGTTAACTACGTTGTAGTTAAATGTCCGAAGCATAAGGTTTCAGTATTGTTTTTCTTTATTTGTACAACCGTGAAGCACTGTACTTCATCAAAAACCAAGAGCAGTATTTAAAAACAAATTTTCTCGACAAAAAATAACAATCATTTTGATTTTCTAAATATTAAAATGCATTTTCGATTTCATAATGTTATAGCTGACGTTAAGAAGAATTCAATGATCTACTATATTATAAAAAAAACCTGGAGTCCATAAATAACGCTAAAATAGTTTTTTCCGACTTTTCGGGCCAAATATCCCGCTGTGCGGCGTCCGGTCGACATCCCGATCCGCTCGAACAGCTCGGAGAAAGATTCGAGCCCGTAATTAAGTTTGAGCGCGCGTTTCATTTTCCGAGAATCCTTTTTCGCTGGAACCATATTCTTTCCGTGTCGAGACGATGTCGCCCTACGAGAAAAATGCGCGGCGTATTATTAAGTAAGTAGGTACACGGAGACTCCGCAGGTATCGAGCACGACCCGTAATCTCTCCCGGCATTTTCTAAGGAACTAGTCCCCCGGATCGATGCAGCCCACCTATCGGATGTAAAACGTTTTGCATTTTTTATACGGATCCCCGATCGAACGTAATAGCTCGTCTGGCTTGCTGAAACACGTCCCGTCCGTCGCATCGGGTCGCGTTACTCGCTCCTGCAAAAGTTCCTAACGAGCCTCGCTCCCTTTTCTATTTTTTCCCTCCTCTCGTTTCCTTTTTCCCTTTCCTCCTTTTCCCGAAACAAAAATCCGCCTCTCCCTCAGGCACGAACGCCAAAGCCGACGCCGATGCCGACGCCGCCGCCGCCGCCGCCGCCGCCGCCGCGGCAATTAAGGGTAATCGTCTTGAATTAACGACGTACTCCCGCATTTACATATTCGGGAGTGTTCTTTGATTCGGCGCGGTTGACCTTAATTCGAGTTCTTGCGATCGCACCGTTTCCTTTGACTGGAACTCGCGTCGCGACGCCCTCGCGAGCGAGCCGACCATTCCGACGCGGTGAATTTTTTACAATTTTTCTTATCCAGCCTCGCCGTGTTCGAGTTTGAACCGTTCGACCCTCCGAAGCTTCGGAGGATTCGAAGTGCCCGAAATTTCAAAGTCACGATTTTTCATAAATAAAAATATTAACAGAAAAATTAGATTAAGAAAAAAGAAACTCCGTTTTTTCCAATTTTCTAATAATTTACAATACTACGGTGGTTCGAAATTCGAGACTTCGATTCTCATCACCTTCGAAGGAAAGTAACAGCTCTATTTCGAACCCGTACGATCCGAGGAAACTCCGGGATGTCGAAGAAAGTTGCGTGTTTACGGGCCGAGCCGGCCGGAGTTTTCACCTGCATCGCTCGTCCTTCGGTATCCTTAAAATCGCATGCAGGTAGGATGACGTCAGGCCGCTTGCAGGGAAACCGGTTAGCGACCGAACGGAAACCGCTAGCCGCGAGACCTCGACTCGCCAAGAAACAAGCCGCATGCGAACGAAGCTCGATTAAACTAACGTTCCTGCTTGCTCGCGCGCTCGCCCGCTTTTTTTCCCCCGTTTTATTAAACGTCTAGTACCTCGGATCATATTCTTTTCACGCTATTTCGCTTTCCGGTGCTCCGGCTAAACCACCTATACATCGCGATTACCAACAGCTCTCGCTGCTTGCAATCCCCTTTTCAAATGTGCCCAATGTGACCAAAATGGCGCCCCTTTCGACGAACTACCCTTATTCCGAAAATCTCCAGCGCGATCGCGCGTACAGTCTCCGAGTTCTAGAGGTATTCGGATTTTCGAGCAAACGTCGACGCGGTTGAACAACCGAGTTAAACTTTTACTCGCGATTCACGATTCGCGATAAACTTCGATTGCCTGTAGCCCTGGAGCGCTCGAGTGGGGTCCGTCGAGTGTCCACGAGAAAAATTTCTTACTCTTTCCCTACTGTTTGACTCCAACCATACCACGACCGGTCTCACAGTATCTATTTTTTAGTTATGTTGACATAAAACAGTTCTGGAAAGAACTCAAATCCAAGAATTGTCATGAATTGCGAATGTAACGAATAATCGTTGGTCACCGGCTATCGGTGATAGATCAGGCATGTCAAACTCTTTTACCACCAAGGGCCTCGTTAAGTATTATAAATTGATTCGAGAGCCGCAATAAAAAAAAGGCAGACTCGAAATAGAGAGGAAACACATATTTTTTATTAACATTGTAGTTACATTTACAAAATTACATACGTACAAAACACGAAAATATATGAAGTGTAAAAGTTGTTTTTTTCAAGTTTACTTTATTGGAATAAAACTATTTCACTTTATTTCGAAGAAACTTGGCAACGGTTTTCATTATCCAAATTTTCAAGATTTGGATATGATCTGCTAATCTTGACCTTCCCGCAATTTTATTATTTTTTAACGTTGAAGACAGTGGTTCGCACATACAATGTGCTACCACTGCTACCGAATATAGCTGAAACACGCCTAATTGCAAATAACATATTGGGAAATCGGTTGACAGATAAATAATTGTAGAAATGTGGAATCCCGACATCCATATATTTTCGTTTCAATACGGAATCACACTGCATTTCGATTAATTCCAGTTTTAAAGTGTCATCAACAATTTGAAAGTTTTCAATCAACGATTGACGAATAAATTTCTACTTCAATCGTTATCGCAATTAATCTTCTAGTTTAATCGTTAATTGCGGTTAACAATTAAATACTTATTAATCGTTAATTGGGAATAACGGTTAAATTTCTACTTTAGTCATTAATTGCGATTAACGATTACATATTTCTTTCATTTTTTTTCTTTCCTTTTCACAATGTTACTAACGTTCTCGTTATTCACTATATTCTGTAATACTCTGTAATGTATACTTTATGTTGTAATAAATCTCATAAGAGATTTCCTAAAAAAAAAACTATTGAAAATAAACATGTTTTTGTTGAAATATATTATTATTTTTGTCAATTCTCCATCCGCTCTCTCTGTCTCTCTCTCCCTCCTTGTTACAATTTATGGATAGACCGTATGGCGATTAACTTCAACAATTAATTAAACCATTCTCCGATTTTTCGATGATTTCTTTTTTTAATCAACGATTGACGATTGACTCCGTCAATCGATTGAATCAGTCTCCGATTTTTCGATGATTTCTTTTTTTAATCAACGATTAACTTCATCAATCGATTGAATCAATCGTCGATTTTTCAATGATTACCTTTTTTAATCGTACACATTAATCAATCAATCTTGATTAAAATTTTAATCGATTAATGGCCAACTCTGTCGACGGGCCGCGTGTTTGACATGCCTGGTATAGATCGATGGAGACTCGAGAGAACAGAGTTGAGGCATCATCGAGACCGATCCGACAAGGAATCTAAGGGGAAACGGGAACCAGGAAGCGAGAGTTACGATAGCGATGGGTAACGCGACCGGACTTAACGAGGCAGGAAAGAAGAGTAAGAACGATGGACGGGTCCCGGCGGCATCTTTCTTGTCATGCCCAGTACTTCACCGTCCCGTTCCGTCGGAGAGGATACGCTCGGGAATGGAGATATCATCTCCGGACGGACGATAGTCAACGGGACTCGGAGAATGGCGGGCAATGGCGGGCAGTAAATTCGCGCGCAACAAACTACCTCGTCCGATTCAAAAGTCGCGATAACGTCGAACCTTTCCCTCCCCGCACCCTTCTCCCCCGTCGCTCGATTCGCTTCTTTCCTTATCATCGTTCGCTTTTTAGTTCTGGCCAAACTCGCGTTCGAAAGCTTACGAAATTTCACGATGCAACGCTCCACCGACGAACGACGGTTCCATTTTGTCTCTCCATGCGTGAACCTTGACGATTGCGGGGATGTCGCGGGAATGACACGATACGTCTGAGCAGGACGCTCGCTGGAAGATGGAAGGCGAATCGACGCCACAGTGGTCCTTCTCAGCGATCCAGCTGACCAAAAGTTGATTTCAAAAATTTTGCCTAAAGCGTGAAATTTTTGTTGCTTGCTATAGTTTAATATATGGGGGACAATGTACTAATATCTTTTTTACCAATGAAGTGCTGTATTTCATCGAAAGTTAGAGATTTTCGTAGTATAGTAAACGCCCCTTTACTGTCCGGATTCGTGGGCACGATCACTGTTCAGTGCCTATCCACTGCCTGCCAACGCCCATTCTGTCCTTCTCTATGTTCGGCTCTCTATTGAAATCTCGCTCGACGCGGTAGACGCAGTCATAAATCAAAAATAGTGTCCGGTTACGATCACTGTCCGTGCAAACCATGGCTGTTGGATAGTAAAAGGGCGTTTACTGTATGTATCCCGCTGCTAAAATTCGATGAGACAGTTTTTATATGTTTCAAGTGAGTTGTACACATTTATTTCCAGTCTGAAAGTTTTGCAAGTAACAGTGGACTATACTTTCAACAATTTTGTATCTTTTTATCGTATATCTTTTGGTAATTATTTACATTTCAACATGAGTAGTATGTCAATAATATTTGTTACGATTGTAACACTTCATCAGTGATAATGTTGTACTTTCGGCTGCGTCCGGGCAGTTTTTTTAAGCGCGGTTGTAATTGTCAATGGTTTGGGCTTACAGTAAAATTAGCTGCCCGAATTTGCCCACCTTCTTTTCGCGCCAAGCGGCCCTTGCGTTTCGAGCGCGCACGCTTTCGAGACGTTAACACTTGAGATGAAACGATTACGGTTTTCTTAAGTTTTATAAACACTAAAATTTTAATACATAGTGCAATAATAGTAAAACATTCTCCACTTGCGATCGGTCAACTTTCAGAGCAGCCGAAGCCCGCAATAAGCATTTCCGTTTATATCGTGAAAATTTCCTCCGAAAGTTCTCCAGAGTAATGTGCAATTTGGACGTACTCGATAGATTATTATTAACATCCGACCTCCTTTTGAGTGGAATAAGAAAAACACTCGAAAAAAAAACAAAACCGTTTTCCAAGTGAAACCATGGACATGCTTTTACCACCAGAAAATCGCAGTACGACTCCAGATTCCGAGCGGGATTTATCTGGTTCAAAACAATCTTCAAATGAAAATTGATACAACAACTTCTGATTCTACTTTATAAGCTTCAAAAATAGTTGTGAGTGCCCTATTAATAATTTCTATTGTTTAATTCAACAATATATTGCTTTTTACTTAAAAACGTACCAAGAAATATTGAAAAAGTATTAAAAGATGTTTTAAAAATACTTAAACAAATAAAAAATGATATTATATGCGATTTGAAGACGTTGCGGGATCATTAAACTTTATAAATAATTTTGGCCAGCTAAATCAATGAAGAGGACCACTGTGCGACGATAAGAAGACATGATGACCAAGAGTTTCGTTCAAGGAGGAGGAGGAGCCGATTGCTCCCGTGTAGGCCAACGAAGAATAGGTAATTTTCCAGCCTTTTCGCCAGCCTTCGACAGAGTTTTACCTTATGTGAATTTACCCTAATTTCATCCACGGCTCGGCGAAGTTTGGTTTTTGTCCAACGGCTTAGCATAGTCGCCGCGACGCAGAGATCGGCTCGGTGCGCGGCGTCCGGTAATCGCGGTGAAATCGGCTTGAAATCGTTTCGATGCGAAACGTCGCGTCGCCAGAAAATTTCACATTGACCGGCGCGTATCCAAGCCAAATCCGATTAAGCGGACGCGATTCGGAAAAAAGAGCCCGTCGCGAAGCTAACTTTATCCTCTTTGGACGGCGTAATCGAAGCGGTCTTGCCGGAAGCGTGTATCAACGATAACGCTTGATTCGCAGCTTTCAGCACAGTTCCATTAAAGATTCCTGCGTTATCAAAACGTCATAGCGTCCATTTTTTCCGGGTTCATTTATTATGCGAACGCGGTCTCGTTCATACTGAAAACTGTACGCCGCGTCGTTGCGTAGAATCGTCGGCAGAGAGAACCAGTTTCGAGTCGAAACGAAATATCGCGGAGGAGGTGTTGGAGAGTGCAGGATGCGATTAACAGAGAATATCGACGGTCGAATAAACGATGATATTCCGCGCGAATTTCCGTTCGTGGTGCGCGATGGTCCGCGTTATCACATTCATTATGTATGCACGTGTGTAACGACAGCTTTCAGTATTTGCGGATGGTGTGCGGATTTTATGCATTCGCATTTTCGTCTTTCAAACAGGATAAACGGGTCGCTCGATGGCAGAAGTTTGTCTACAAAAGTGCGAATTTGCGTACGGAACCGCAGTCTGCCTGTTGGAATTCAACGATACCATAGTGTCCTAGGTGTAGGAAAGTTAATTAAAGGAAATCCTACAGTGTTGGAAATTAACTTCTTTATTTCCATTTGCCACCGGCACAAGCAAACACGTCCGCTGCCTTCTTCGGCTGCACAAAGAATGATCCCGAGGACCACCGCGGGTCGCCAGGAACGGGCCGGCTCGTTATGTGCTGTTTTAGGTGATAAGGTTTCCGTAAACTCTGCCGATAGACCTCCTAATTTCGACGGTCCGCTGGTCGTGTGCAGTCTCAAACGATCAGGTTTCTATGAATTCTGCCGACAGTTTCTTACATAGGTGTAATGATATTTACTTTAATCGCCTATTACAAGTAAATATCATCGGAATTATCGTTTTTCGAAGTCCCATAAAAAAATAATGAAAAATAAAGAAGTTAGAAATTCGGATTAGTGTGATCTCACCGATATACTCGAGCCGCATGATATGGGGATAGATATGGGACATTTACAGGCCAGACTTTTGGGACATTTATGGATAAAATACTGTATAAATACTGTAATACATTTGAGTGAACTTAAATAGCAGTCCCTTAAAGGGAGAGGTAGATGACTACAACGATGTGCCATAGTGCTGATTTTTGTGTGACTGAGGGTAGTGACCGGTCGAGGTTCACTGTCGAAAACATCTTAGTCACTATTTATCATAAAGTAAATAGTTGGTCATCCAACAAGACATATCCAACACTGCCGATAATACGGGACGAGGATCGGAAAGTCGAAAATGGTGTCGCCGATCGGTCCTTCCAAGGGCAATTAACAGCGGCGATAATCGCGAAAGGAGGCTCGGAAACGGCGACAATCTGGTTCCTAAAAATAAAGACACAACAGCCAACGATACCTGCGCGTGGTTCGCGTGTATGCATTTCCAAGAACAATGGGGCGTCAGAAACGCGATATCTTCCAACCGGAATGGCAGGAATGCGTCGCAGCAGCAACTTGGATTCTACTGCAGCCAAGTTGCGCTCTCGAGTTACCGGTTCGCGTTGTAACGACGCGATCCGTCTCGTCGCACCGGCGACGTCGACGGAGCGTCGAGTTCCGAGTTCCGAGTTCGAAGTGTCGAGTGCCGAGTGCAGCATTCGTGCTTCGAGAATCCTCCTCCCCCCCTCCCCGTTTCGACCATGGAATCAAGAATAAAACAACAGGATCCCTCCGCCGCACCGCACAGAACCGAACAGAGCCGAGTCGAGTCGAGCCGCTTCCATTCGAGTCGTTGGATCGTTAAGGAATATTTATCGCGCGCATAAATTGACCGAATAAAGCAATTTAATTCGTTGAATTATTTCGAATCGATACGAGAGCGTTACAACGACCGCTGTTCGCAGCGAGCCCCGCCGTTACATCCGACGCCGCGTCACGACGCGTTGTGACGCTAATATACGCGTATATACACTGTGCGCGACGGGCAGCGGCGAAACAAAAAAACATGAAAAAAGAAAAAAAACGGGGAAAAAAAGCTACAATTTGAATCGAATAACGATCCGACTTATTTATTCGAGCACGGTCCATCGTATTTTTACCGCCGCTCGAATTAGAACGACCGTCCCGCTGCGATACCGACGAGAATATTTCACAAATTTTATCGATGGAAACAACTCCGCGCGGCCGACACGCTAGCTATACACAACGTATGTAACGCGCTTGTAACATGTTCGAGGACTCTCTCTGAAAATTTTTGGCTACTCTCGGTTCCCCAGTAGACATTTCGCAGGGAAACGTAAACGCGCGAACGCGAACCAGCGATTCTACCGCTCGATTCACACCGAGTCCCATGTTTCCACGCGATACCGTCGAATAATATAGCGTAAACGACCCGTTGAAATCGCAATAACGCGTTCTACATCGATCTGCGGCAACAACCCGCGCGAAATACCTTCGCGAGAGCTTTCGTCGATTGAATAGTTTCTGTCGCGCAGCCAAAGGACCGCGGTTAAGCGAATCGCGATTACGATTATTATAGATAGATATTATTAGCAGCGTTATCGGTGGGTGTTCATCCGGAGAGATAGTCCGGCGCGTCGCGCCGGGCGGCAGCGAATCGACCAAAAATCAATATCACGGTGTCGGACAATGGACAATGCAGACGTCTCTGGAACCTTATCGCGTTCACGTCCGATAAATCGTGTATATGTATTCCCGTCTATACTTTGTTGGCGCGCGTTGACGGGCGCGTCTCCGATCGCGTTGCGATCATCGGGAGCATGGCCATCGAACGCGGCCGACCGATGAATAGCTACGTCATTAAGGTTAATACGTCACGCCCAAGTTCGTAATCCTGATAACGCGAGATTATAACTCTATACTCTCCCGGAACAGATATACAGTGGAGGACCAAAGTATTCGCACGCCCTTTAAAACAGAATAACTTTTTTATTATTGTACCAAACGACCTGACTTTTTGTAATCAATTAGAAGCATTGGTTTACGAAATAACATGCAAAAAAGACTTCACAGAAATTATAATTTATAAGGTTACATGCAAAAATAAAAAAGGCATTTTTTAAAACTTTTTTATTTGGGCCCTTAATGAAAATTTAAAATATATATTTTGTAGATCTATGTTAGTTATACACATGCTGAAAATTTTATCGAAATCGATTATCATACACACGAGCTACAAGCGGTTGAAAATGATGAAAATCGTAGTTTTACACGACTTTTGATCTGTTTCTGCTTAAAATCTACAGAGTCGTACAACTTTCGATGCGTGTCGTTTCTCCTGCGTCAACCGATTTCGATGAAATTTTCAGTATGTGTATAACTAACATATATTTTAAATTTTCATTAAGGGCCCAAATAAAAAAGTTTTAGAAAACGCCTCTTTTATTCTCGCATGTAACCTTGTAAATTATAATTTTTGGAAAATTTCTTTTTGCACATCGTTTAGTAAACCAATGCTTCTAATTGATTACAAAAGATCAGATCGTTTGGTACAATTATAAAAAAGTTATTCTGTTTTAAAGGGCGTACGAATACTTTAGTCCTCCACTGTACGTACATTTTCACAGTTCATTTTCACTGCAAAACAGTTCAGCTGATCTGAGATGTTGGTCTGCAGCCTGCAAGATCGGAGAAAGTGCAAACTGTCATCCGCATCATTTGCGTCCTTGATTAAATTTTTTAACTATTGCGTATAGATTTCCGTAAACCCTGATTCTGGCATTTTCTTGATTAAGGATGTTATTACCTGAATTATTACTTGATCGCCAAATTGTTGATCTAGTCGTTAAAAATCGTGTGGATCTGGAATTTCTACTGAAGGTAGTCGCCTTCCACTGCATTCGCACTGCATTTTGCTATATTTCCCGAGCTAACGCATAATTCCCCGCTGCTTCGTCAATAGTACGCTATTTACTTATATATTGTTGCTGAATGTAAAAATATTGCAAATATAGAAGCTGCAAAAATTATAAGAAATGCAACATCATTTTTTAAGAGAACGGTTGAGATGCGACCCATGGTTTCTTTCACAAAGTTGGTCATTATGACCAGTAGAACACGATTAAACAAAAAAAGTTTTGTTTTTTTTTACCTTGATTTTCAAGGTCGAGGTCAATTTTGCGGAGAGTTTTTTATGTCAATTTCCACTAAATCGTAGGTGTAGAATCGCGCTATGGTGACCGTGACATAATTTCGTGACACCCTGTACATAGTTGGATGGCGGAAAATAAGCGGTTCGGCGGATCGAATCGCCGCTGCTGGACACACCATTTCTCAAATGACATTCGAAACGAGCCCCGTCGGCGAGGAGACGGCGCCTCCGATGCGCCGACGACGATCCGATAACAATATTTATACCAGTTTCGCCGAGTTTCGGCAAGTTTCATCGAACTTCGACGCGAACCCGATGTCAACGCGAGCAACCGTGTCCCGGAAGTTACTCGTAACTCCATTACCGCGATCGCTACCAACCCTTGACACGGTTTCGCAAAATTATGAATAGACCGCGGCGGGGCTTTGCGGCACGTAGAAGCGTTCTGCATCGACTCCAAGAAACAGGAGAGTACGGGAATACGAACGTGTACATCGTTTTTCAATTTTTCAGTTTTTCAGTTAAGCGAGCCGAGCGTTTCTTGTTTGCTCCGCTCGCTCGCGGAGCTCGCACGAAAATAACCAGTGACCGAACAATATCGTTGCGCGGGCTTTTCAATGGAAGAACGGTGCCAATAGATTTCAGGTCGACGAGCCGGCGAGCTGGGTTAGCGAGTCGATCGCAAAGAACGCGGCGCGAGCATGGGCACAGAAGGAGATTCGACCCGTTGCGACTCCGACAAATCGTCTCGCGCGAAAGGCGCGAACGAAGCCCCTATCTCTCGGAGCCGAGTGCGGAGGACCAAGAACCAAGAACCGAGAACCTCGCTATCGCGCTTACGTACGCTCGAGACCACGGTCTCGACTTTCATGAACCCGAGCACTCTCCGGAGCGTTAACTTTTTCGTCTTAACTTTTCGCCGTAAGTTCTCTCGCGACTTACCGCGGACAAGCCACCCTCTCTGGGAACTTTGTTCGGCCGCGCTTGCTTTCTACTTGTCCCTTTGTGCTCGTCGCGTCTCGTCCTTTCCCCGTTTCGTCGTTTCGTCTGTACCGCTTACGAGGCCTGGTTCCGATATCAGCCGAGCAGCCCCTAGTCCAGTCAATGAATGCTTAAAACGGGGGTGTGTAGAGGGAAATGGAAGGAACACAATTTCTGACTTTGGGACTTTGTTCGGACTAGTTCGGAGGTAATCATACTAAAAGTCCCACTCCTAGGAAGCGAGCGTGGTGCAGGGGGGCACGTAGAAGTTCCCTTTTTTCGGTTTTTCGTTTATATCTCTGAAACTATGCGTCCTAGCGATAAGACCATTCTATACAAAATTAAAGCTGACAAAGTATGTCACAAGATCGATTCCATTCAGTTTTTCGCTATCTCGCATAGTTTCCGAGATATCCATGCTCAAAATTCACTAATTGCGTTCCTTCCATTTCCCTCTACAACTTTTCGTTGACTGGACTACCTCGACTTCAATGAAATTTACCGGAGCGACGAGCATCCGTCTGAGTTTTCAAACGGAAGACAATCGTGATCGACATTCGATTGTTCTACCTCACCGCGCTCGGATTATCGAATAGGCACGGGGCCCTGTCGGTGCAGCAAATTTCATCGCGGATCTTGCGAGCTTTCAAATTTGGGGCGCAGGCGGCTGCGCGTATTCGACGAGCGCAAGGCGCGCAACGCGTGCACCGTGACAAAGAACGCGCTTCATTTTTGCGTATCGATCGCGTAGAATGGAAACGCGACGAGCGAAAAGCGAAGGGCAAAGAATGGCGAGTGTTCAAAGCGGAAACCGGAACGCGGAGCGGCGTTGTTCTGTCGGGTGAATTTTCAATGGCCGGCGGAGCTTTGAAGTCGCGACGAGCGCTGTTTAATGTAAAAACATTTGGCAACGCTCTCCTTTCGGCGCGCGCTCACGTAGTACATACCGGCAATCGCAATTTCCCGGCATCCTCTATCATATAGGACGTACGAGATACGCCGGAGACGACCACGCTCGATTCGGACGCATCCACTTCGTTAAATCGGGACGGCACTGCATATAGCGGAGCGCAAGAAACCGTACGCTGCTGCTGCTGCTTTTGCATTATGCATCACCTGCGTGAACGCGAACGCCTGCTACCACGCAGCGTCGCAGCACGCGAGTTGCGAGACCTGCGGGATCTGCGAGAATCCCCCGAGAACCAGCCGTCCAAGTTGCAACTTGGCCGTTGTGTCCACCGTCTCACAGTGCGGACAAATGGCCAAATATCTAAAAAGCTTTAATTACGAAATCATGCTCGAGAGAGTGCAGCATAAATTTCTCAGGTTTCGTTCATACAGGGTGTCTAAAACCACCCGTCCAGGGGTGTTAACTTCTCAGATAAGCATATTCGGTAAAAATGTTTGCAATAAAAGTTGCAGGGATTAATGGAGGATATATGTCCATGACCTTGTATTTGACCTTCGGATCCATTTTCAAGGTTATTTGGAGGTCAGTACGTATTTTTTAAATGGGAACTCCTACTTTTTATGGATTCTGAAAGAGCTCGAAATTTCAGGTTCAGATATATACTTATGTCCTAGATTAAAATGACTTCTAGAGGCCATTCAGAGTCCAATCATTGTTTGGTGGTAAATAAAAGATGACAGTAAATACTGGCATCAAGATTGGACGAAGCTTCTGATTCACCTGATTTCATCACCCTGTGTAAGAGAAATAATCCTGTGTCAATCTTTGATCACGATTACTCCACAATATTAAACATAGTTAACCTGGAAACATTGTCTGCTCGAAGAAGAGTATCCGACCAGAGATAATCATATTGATTGTCCCTCTCTCCTTATGCAAATCAATTTTTACGTACCTGAACGTGTTTTGAGATCTACAGCAGGATTCCAAACATCTAAATGCAAATCCATATATGGATTAATAAATCCTGTGAATCGAATTATTGCAAACTCCAACACTCTTCATAATAGTACTGATTTTTTTAATAGGTCGTTGCACACTTTCAGAAGAAAATTACGCAGGATTAACTGATAATATCATTACCTTTATTCCAACTGGTTTTGTGCATGTCCCTTCTTCTTGCTCCATTGTAAACATTTGTGTAAAAGGACCTCGGTCCGTTTATAATAAATATAATAATAATAATATAATAATTGTTAATGATTAATAAAACAGAGGAATCCTTGCGGAAACCGCATGTTAAGAAACGGAAGTGTGTAGCAGGCCTTACAAAAAAACAATCGCGAATTTCGAAAATCAAATGAGCTCTTGGACTCTTTGGGGGAAAAAACTTTGAAACTCGATTTTCCTCGAGAGCCGACCTTCTTCCATTTCCGCATCGACGGATGCGCGATAAAGACGAATCGTTATCGTCGCGATCGTTATTCCGCTTTCTCATCACGACTCGCCCCGTTTTGTCGGACGCGGAGGCTCTGCTATTGGATCGGATGCTACGTCACGACACGACACGACGCGATACGACCCTATGCGGCTCGCAACTACTCGCAGCTCGTACCTCCACGAGCTGCACACGTTCGGAACATTAATCTTTGCCGGTGTTTATCCGTCTTCTGTTTAATTTCCTCTTTTCGACGTGCTCATTTCCTCGCGAGAACGAGGGGCGTCGCGTCGCGTCGGTCGCGCAGCCATGGTTTTCGAAGGTTTCACGCGCCAGAAACACGTCGAAGCATCGGAAATGCGGATCCGGAAGCTTCACGAATCGAATACCTCGATCAATTTTTCCTTAGACGCGCACAAGACCTAACCCACCCTAGCGATTTCATCACGGAAACCTTGAGGGTCTCCGCGTCTTTCAGAACGGTTGGGATCGATTCTTCGAGGAATACCAACGATCGCCAATTGCTCGAGATAACGGCGAATATTCATGTACAGTGGGTGTAGAAAGTGTTCGTACACCTTTTAAAATAGAATAACTTTTTTATAATTGTACCAAACGACCTGATTTTTGATTATCAATTAGAAATATTGGTTTACTAATCTGCAAAAAAGATTTTCTAAAAATTACAATTTACAAGGTTGCATGCATAATTAAAAAAGCATTTTTTAAGTCCGATTCAAGATTAAGTATACAGGAATTATCAAGAAGCCTTGGGTCCACATGGTCCGCCATACAAAGGCAAATGAAATTGACAAGGGACATGGGTTCCACACCTGTTATCTGAGGCCAATAAAGACCTCAGCGAAACTCACTCAAGAAAAAACTAAGCAGTTAGGCTGGGAAGTTCTACCGCACCATCCATACTCCCCAGACATCACACCGTCGGACTATCATTTATTCAGGTCTCTGGAGCATTCGCTACGAAATAATACCTTTAATTATTTAGCCGATGTTAAAACACACTTTGTATCTTGTTTTGAGTCACGTCCGCTAGACTTTTACAAAAGGAAGATTGAACTTCTGCAGGAACGACAGTAACAAATTATCGATAATGACGGTGATTATACAATCGATTAAAAAATAAAAATGTTATTTAAAAAAAAAATTTTGTCGATGAATGCAAAATAGTTGATTATTTTATGGGTACCCCTAATATTTCGCTTTCAAAAGATACTTTGTACTGCTGGCTGAGAAGGAAGATGTCGAAGTCGGATTGAACGGCGCGTGGCATGTGGGACGATGGTTGCCGCAGAAACCGAGAGAACTTTCGCCGTGTCGAAAGTTTCGTGCTTAAACGCGCGACGGAAATGCGATCGAAGAACGGTCTGTCTCGGTTCGCGAAACAGGCTCGCGCGCGCGGCTCCTCGAGGGGAATTTTTATCGTCGTTCCTCGCGTCGACGGATCGCCGAGCCACCGTTTTTCTTATTGACCTCGTTTCGTTCGCCCGTTGGCTCGGCAAGACCGTATCTCCGTCTCGGTCGCATCAGCCTAGCAGCTGTTTCTCGGTTACGTCACACCATTATCTAATTGCGAACGCGTTCGTGCCGTCTAATCGCATCGAAATTCCAATCCGTTCCGCGTCTCTCGCGGTATCCCGTTCCCCCACGAGTGAGAGAGCCATCTCTGGCGACCCGTCGCGACGCGTCAGAACACGACCGATAGAACTCGCGAACATCTTGTCCATTAGGGACGAGTCAACCATTGGCCACGGTCTTTTGGGCCTGCGAAGAAATTCCCTGGCAACCATTGGAGCGCGAAATATGTCGCATCCCCGCAAGAAAAGTGACACAACTCAAAAATGCAAAAATGAAAAAATAAGAACAAAATACGGAATAAAATTTTTTCACTTAAAGCTTTTCGAGAAAATCGAGTTTGAAAATCCTATCCGTACGTATGCTGTTACGGCTAAGTTTTTAAATTTTGTCATTGATAAAATAAAATGTTGTTCGTTAAAAGTCTTCTGTGTATTTTTTCTTGAACTCCGTAACTTTTAAATGCTGGATAGACATTGTGTATAAACACGATACGCGTTATACGATGCTCGACGAACCGTAATTTAGCCGTAACAGCATACGTACGAATAGGATTTTCAAACTCGATTTTCTCGAAAACTAAGCTTTAAATGAAAAAATTTTATTCCATATTTTGTTCTTATTTTTTCATGAGGAACCACCCCGTGCCCGCTAGTACATGTTATTCGGCCGCACCCTGAACAAACTACGGATCTTTATGCATTTATGAAGAAATTAGTTGGGTGAAATACAAAACAGTAATAGATTAGAAAAATTCAAGAATATTGTAATGTTGGTTTTAACGTAATAAAGTCATTAAGGGATGAAATTAATTTTTATTTTATTCCTGCTTCCCACAATCAATGCAGAATATTTTTATTTTGCATAAAGATCCGCAGTCTACTTATATAGTATTACATCTCTCTCTTAATCTCGCAATTTATCCACCCGAGAGCATGTTGTGGCACTTCATAAATATTTTACAATGACAAAACCTTAAAATTGCCATTTTTTGACTTGTGTCACTTTTCTTGCGGGGTTTGGGAATTGACTTCCCAAGAATGTTCGATGGGACGTCGACATGAATTTTCGCTCCCAACCGCGTCAACGTCTGATTCCGACGCGCGTCACCGAGAGATATTGTTCCGAGTTGAAGGATCGATTTTGACGAGATTGGGAACTGTCGCGTTAAGGACGACGGATAGTCTGATCGGAATGATGGGGGCTAACCGAGTGACACCGACGCCTGGACCAGTGCAGGATTGGATGTCTGTACAGTCGTTGTCGAGCGTGCTTTTTGTTCATTGTCCGTGCGAGAGGCAACGCGAAAAACTCTTGCGCGACGTTTCACGAGTCGCTAGATCGCTCCGAGTAACAGACGAATTCCCTTTGTTGCCCGGACAATGCTGCAATCGATACGGCAAATCAGGAGAAGACCGCTTTTGTATTCTCTGTCGAATAACATAAATATTAATGCAATAGCGCGGGTGCAATCTATCGAAAAACGTCATCATGTCACGACCGAACAGTCCTCCCTCCCGACGCACAGCTTCCTCTCTATAGTTTCTCTAAATCAAATATCTCTGTCTATCATTCGGAATTTCTGGTTGCAATTGTGTAATCGTCGAATTCTCGAAAATCGAATAACTGGAAATTGACATTTTTCAGCTCGTTTCGAATCTTTTCGGATTCTCTTCAACGAGCGACGTTTGTTTGGACGATACCGTGTCCTGTACGCGCTGGTCAATAAAGAAAAGGCTTGAGAGGATTAAGGGCGGATAGCGCGAACGAAAAAGATGAAAAAAACAGTCGAGGAAGAACGAGTCGAAAAATTAATAGCTGCGGAGGCACGAGCAATTTTTTTGGTTGAAAGAGGCAGCTTACTCGCTGCGGGAGCTACCGCGGACTACGGCGTTGCGTAAAACGAAGGATTATTTTATCACTCTTCTTTTTTCGGATTTACGGAAGGTTTTCCACGTGTTCTCTTCCCATTTCTGTTCATCTTTCACACCCTCGCTTCAAAGAATCACGCGCTCGTTCATAAATGCAGCGCGGGTGCAGCGGCGCGCGCTCGGTCGCTCGCCCGCATTTTCCATTATCCGATTCGAGTCAACGAATTCCCGCCAGACAAAATCCAGAATTTTCGGTCCACTCGTAAACGTTTGAACGTTATTTTCGCGCGGCCGCGTAGAATTCCGCAGTCGATACTGGATCGAAACGCGAATCGACGAGCCTGCGACCAGCATCGGAAATCGGGCGCGAAACTGAAATCTAAACCGAAGCTGAAACTGAAACGGAATTTGCAACTGCAAGAGCAACTGCAACTGCGACGGTAACGGTAACGGCGTCGAGTCATCTTTAACAAGTATTCCACGGTGTCCGCTTTCCTTTGACGGAAGAGCCGGCCCGAATAAGTGGTAATTGCACGCTTCGCTGACAGAGAAAAGCATTTTCCTCCGTCGAGACTCGAGGATTTGATTTCATGTAGCAGCGACGAGATTCTCGGCGAGTGGAGCGCCAGCGCACAGCAATCAAAGGAATAACCCCGCCGCGCCGGGCCGCGTACGCTCTACGACCGCTTCGTAACCGCTTTGGAACGCCTTCGTGGCCGCTGGGTGACGCGAGACCCTTCTTTCCTGTGAAGCAATCGCACTAAAAATTGAATAAACAGCCGCCGATGACGCATCCGGACTTCCGAACGCTTCTGCAAATCCGAAACGCGATACGGGATACGATACGGTGGATCACGTTTCCGATAAACCCGGACGATAACGTTGTTTATTTATTTCGAACAGGATGCGGACGAGTCGACTTCGTCGAGCGTTCGCAGCCAAGTATCGCCAAACAAAGTCCAGGAAAATTAACCGAGAAAGTTTCTCGGGATAGTAAGTAGTCGACCCTTTCGGAAGCTCGATACGCGATTCGATCGGGCATGGTGAGCTACAATCGACGGTTGGCCGAGCAAACTTTTAAACGGCGCGTCTGAAAAATTTTGTGTCGCGCGGCTTTCCCGAAATCCGCGTTGGGATCGAGAGAAAACAGAAACAAACAGGTTGCATTCCCTCTCCCCTCCTTTTCCCCTTCCACTATTCCATTCCACTACCATGAGCCACTCCAGCGTCCCCCACTAAGATCGTAGACTGATTGCGCAATCGCGCAACGTGTCACATATTACTCTGGTCATCGGAGAGGGGATACTTGTATTCCCCTCGATTTTCTTGACCTGGCGACACTGTAATCACAGTTGCCAGATTAAGAGACTTGTCTCCCCATTCTATCTTCCCCTTCTACGCCGCTATTCCCCCACGCTTCTGCCACGGCCCGGTCACGTGACACGCGGCTAACTTCCTACACTCGCCACAAGATAGACAGATGTCAAGACCTTTCCCGTTGCTACCTGATCCGTCATCGATCCCTATATATACCGTCCTCAACCGCCTTCCGATATCCTAGCCAGCGCCACATCCACACTAACATACGGTCACCAGATCTGGGCCACCGCAGCCAAAACCTACTTCATCAAAATCCAAAGACTCCAAAACAAATTCCTCAGAATAATACTAGAAGCAGACAGAGAATCCCTCACAGACGAAATCCATGCAGCACTAAAAATATCTACTATCCCTAATTTCATCATATCCTCAGCAACAGCTACACCCCAAAAATGCTCCTTGACAACCTCCCAAAGCCCCAGAAGACATAACCCATCCGCCCCCTCTCCATATCTCAAGCATATAGATTTTTAAAAGTTTCCCCTATGAAACACCCATTAAGGTTACCTCAACCCCAAAAACACCTCACATGACGCTACTAATTTTTCACCTTCTCAAGCTTTTATACAGGTTGAAAGGATATTTTTCCCCAGGTACTGTAGAACCACCACTCAAGTGAAACTTGGAAGAAAAAAAAAGACTTCCGATATCCCAGCGTCTAAGACAGGGCCCGCTAGATAGCTTTACCGATGAGTCCTCTAGCGGGTCTAGGACGAAACGGTCCCCTTCTTTTTCCTCCTCTCTCTCACATTTCTAGAGCAGCTAAAACGCTTTGTCTTTGTCGTGCCTGTGTCACGATGCAAAGTGAATGGTACTGGCAGGGTGGGGATAACTTTGTCCCCTCGATTCGAATCAATTCCCCTGATCTGGCGACTCTGGCTGGGTTCAGTGTCGCCAGATCGAGGAAATCGAGGGAAATACAGTTTACCTCCTCTCTGATGACCAGATTAATACGTGACCAGTCTACGGACTTAGTGGGGGATGTTGGAGTATGCTCATGGTGCGCTGGAATGGGATAGTGGAAGGGGAGAAGGCGGAGTGGGAAAATCGACCAGGTTCGGTCGATTCTGGCGAAACTGGCTGGGTTCAGTGATGCCGAAATCGTGGTACCGTGGTACTAAACCATACCCCACCATACCCCCACTATGACCTACTGTTGCCCCTACTTTCCTTTTCCAACGCGCTCGCGCGCTACACGCTCAAGCAACGCTCACGAACATAGTAGAAGTACGCTGGTGTGTGTATCGCGCGAGCGCATTGGAAAAGGAAAGTAGGGGCAATAGTAGATCACAGTGGGGGTATGGGCTAGTACCGCGGTACCACGGATTGACATCAGTGGCTGGGTTTCCTTTCGCAGATACACCTAACCCAGATCAGAAGTGCGGCGGTACGCAACGCGATGCGATTAGACGGGATAAATCGATCAGATCGAGTCGACTGGATCGTTGTGCGCTTTACGCGCATATAGCAGGTCCGGGGTCGAGGGGCGTTTCCTTCCTTTTCGTTTCGATCCGCCTTTGAACGAGCAACAAAATCTCGAAAAAATCGACAACCTCGAGCCCGGGAAATACAGCGCAGACTCGCGACAGAGCTTCGCTTCCGTTGGCGGTTACGGTTGCGGAATATTTCCAATATTTTATCCGTTCCGTCTAGAACGCTTCGGAATCGAAGCACGGAACGGTGCAACACTCCCCGTATACATAGAGCAATCCGCTCATCGCACGCTTGCAGCCGCATTGTTCTATTACATCTGTATACTGTGTTCGATACGACGAGCCAATTGTACGGGCAACCGTTCGATAGTCGGAACGAAAGGATTCAACGTAAATGCGAACCAAGCGCTCGGGGCGCTAGCAAACTTCTTTAATAACGAGTTTCGAGAGTTTCCTTCCAAGCGGAAAGGAATAGCGGAGCGGCATACACCGGCATGATTTATACTAACGCGCGTAACGGAACGGGACCGCGAGTTATTTAAAAGAGCGAAACGATAAATCCCGAAACTGTTAGGTCTGGTTGGCTCTGGTTGGCTCTGGTCGGCTCTGCACGGCTCTGTTCGGCTCTGCTCGGCTCTCGCGCCGCTGCTCCTAGCTCGTATCGTCGCGGAGCGAAGCCCCGCGTAGATCTACGCGTCCAACTATTCGCGGCAGTTACAATGGCTTTCGTGGCATGGCATATCCGCGTATCCCGTCGCGACGGGCGTCGCGTCGCAAAACTTTTCACATTTTCTTGCTTCGGCTGCGACCGTCTTTTATCTCGGCCGTCCGTCTTGGCGTCTGCGTCTGGCCGTCTTGGTCGCGATAAAACCGATGACAGTGCAGCTCGATCCGATTCGATTCGATTCGGCAGAGATTTAGGCACCGACTAGAGCGATCCTGCGATCCTGATGGATCCCGTTCCGAATAGTTCGCGTCAACCGCCCGAATTTGTACAAATCATTGTCTACTTTCCGTCGCTCGTATCGCATTCGCATTAATCAGTCGACATCTTTTTATATTATTTTCTGTTGGACTTTATACTTCGCAGTGGGTATTAGAGCGATACGTATAATCTATCTATACTATGCATAAGAAAATGGACATAAACTTTAATATAGAAATACGTGTTTGCACTGTTTACTACTCGAGGTTCACAATGAGGAGAAGGTATCCGCATACAGCGGCGTCACGCGTACCTCGGTAAGGCAGGCACACACGCACACACATAAAGTCGAGCGTCATTGTATGAGGACGCACGGTGTAAACAACTAATAAGTAAATACAGAAATGTCGCGATTAGTACAACGTGGTTACTCGTGTTCCGACATTTTCGATTTGTTAAACACATTGAGGAAGAATTAATTTCTGTTTCACTCCAGTTTGTTGCAATTCAGGCGGAATTTTTATTTTGCACTTATTGCACGTATTGTAAGTGTCGCCATATGAAGGGCGGGAATGCAAATCGTGGGGAAAAATCTCTCTCTGCTAGTACCGGACGAAACTTGTCACGTGACTGGGCCGCGGTGAATGCGCAGGGAATAGCGTCGTAGAAAGGGAAGGTAGAGTGGGGACACAAGTCTTAATCTGGCGACTCTGCATCATTCACGGCTCATTCATTCAAAAACCGGAAGTACGCTTTATTTTCGATTCTCGCGTGTTTTTCATCGGTGGAGGAGAAAAGACGGTTACATCCATTTTGTAGTCGACGTCAGTATATATTGGTTTGTTCGGAAAGTCTCCGTCGATTTTCAATCATTTTTATCTGTTTGCTAAAAACGCAACGAATCCCCGATAAAATCAAGTGTTATTTCATTCGAATTTCAACGAATCGATAAGTTCTCGGTGAGCGTTTACGTTTTAAAATAGCTTCTCGTTGCACCTTGCCCTTACGCAATTCCGTAGTGTACGGAACTATGCGTGAGTATACGCGCGCAAGGATTGCGTAAGGAAGACGGCAAACACGACAATGGCGCGACGCGACAGAATGAGGAGACGGGCAGAGAGAATGGGGGAAAAAATCGTTCGCCAGAATACGATCGACGGGTGTCGCGAAACAAGCCGTGATTTCACCGATCGTAAAATGACTGGGAGCCCGATTTTCGTCCGTCGTAACCCGCGAGCGACGCTTATGCGAACGCTTACGTTTACGCGAACGAGCATCGGCACAGGAGGGAGGGAGGGGAGGCGCTTCCGAGATGCAACGGCAGCAGCTCTCGCTAACAAGCGGATCGGATTTAATGGTTCTATATGCTGACGGATGTTTAAACGAGCACTAAATGCAACCGCGGATAGGAATGCGGTACAGCGCGGATTTCCCCGAGAAACCGATTCAAAAATAGTTAATAGGGGAGTGTGGAGAATTACGAGCGCCTAAGGAAAGAATTAAATAAAACAAAGTATTACGCATTCATTTGTTTATTGCTTATATTCAAAGACATATTATGTGTTTATATATTTCCCCCTCGAGAAACCGATTTAAAAATAATTAATAGGGAAGTGTGGGGAATTACGAGCGCCTAAGGAAAAAATTAAATAAAACGAAGTATTACGCATTCATTTGTTTATTGCTTATATTCAAAGACATATTATGTGTTTATATATTTCTAGACTGCGGATCTTTATGCAAAATAAAAAATTGTTTGCATTGATTGCAAGACACGGGAGCTAAATAATAATTTCATTCTTCTTTTAATTATCTTATCAAGGTGAAACTAATACACTGGTGGCCTTAAATCTTTTTAATACCTCCACTGTTTGAAATTGTACGTACCCATTTTTGTCATAAATGCATAAAATCCGCAGTCTATATATTTCTATAATCGACTTCGATATCATTCTTAAATGAAATCGAGTAATTCCCCCACTTTTCCCTGCGTAGTCTACGTCTCGCGGACGAGAAAATGATAAAATCTGTACCGGAAATTTCATTCTATGGAGCGTCCTCGTATTAGGAGCTAAGAAAAATGAGTCGTCCGTTTTCTATCCCTATACGACGCCACAGTCAGCTGCATTACCGGTACAGAGCGTCCATTGGTCGAGTAGTTTTTCTAATTTTACGATCGTAACGTTTAACCGTCGCCATGTCGATGGCATATCATGAGAGTGAGAACCGACAAACGTCGCCTCCGATAAAACGTACGAGCCATGAGCCATCGCCACCTTGCTAAAAACGATGGTTCTTCTGGCAATCTTAACGCTATATCGTTTCGCTTTATCGCTGCACACAAAACGAAGCGAGCGACGACAGCGAGGAAGAGGAGATGGAGTAGGAAGAGGAGGAGGAAGAGGAGAGGACGAAGATAGAAGGACGAGGACTCGAACGAGCGCAGCGGGATCTCGCGCTCGCACAGATATTCCGGATTGCACGCGTGTCAGCTACGATAAGTTAATTAACGGACTGCCGCGAATCGGATTAATGCGTCTCGCAGCCGCGCAATACCAACAAATCTTGGTTAAACTCGGTATCTTAATGGCTTTAAGATGTCAGAGCCGATGCGCGCGGCCGGGGTTCGAGGTTTCCTTACTCGAGACTGCTCATTGCTGCCGCGTTACGTTTGATACGTCATAAAGGCTCGAAACTGCGAGTTTCTGCATGCCGAGCCACCGCGGCGGAACGAGGTCATACGTTGCAAGTTTCTCCGGCCGGATTTGCTCGTTTCCTCGCCGAGTCGACGAGTCGCCGGATTGTCCTTTTCAGCCGCGAAAAAATTCCTGATAAAAGTTGACCGAGTTCAGTCAAATCGCCGAAAATCACGCCTCTGCTCCCTCGTTCCGCGTTCATCGTCCATCGTCGAACGAGCCCATTCGATCGACACGGCGCTAGTTCAAAATTCGCTCAACCTACTCCGATCACTTTTCGAGATGTTGAAACTTTTTTGCGAATATCTCGGAAACTAAAGCTGAGCGGCGGTAACATGTATAGGAAAAGGTTGTTCAGAATGATGACCTTGACAACATATTTCAAAGTCATCAAAATCGGTGAGGAAGCCCCTAATGTGAATATTTACCACATATTTTTTAAATTTTCAATATAGGTGCACATAAAAAAGTTGTGAAATGCAACTTTTAGTATTTTTTCTCCAATTCCGATCAATTGCAATTTTTGAAAAAAAATTTTTCGCATCCTGTAGCAAACTAATTGCTCTAGCTTCCCAAAAAAGGTTCGAATCGTATAGTACGATATTAAAAAAGTTATCGTCTGTTTAAGAATGCCTAAATACTTATGAGCGGTAGTGTATGCAAGTATACAAAGATAGATTAGCAGATTACATGCCGGTGGCAAGTGGCAAGGTCGATCTCGCTTCGGCGTACCGCTCGCGTCGAGGTTTATCATTCAACGGCGCAGCCGAGTTTTCGATGAATTAATATCGTTGTATCCGAAAGGAAATTATTCGACGATAAAGTTTACATCAACGAGATACAATCTCGCGGAAAGATTAGTTTCAAGGGTGTAGCTAATATAGTTTATCGGGGGCGGGATGGAGACGATCCACCTCCATCTTTTGCCCGACTTTCGAATATCCTGTTATCCGACGTCTAACTCCTTGCCGCGCAATATCGTGTAACGAATACCCTCTCGAACGAATTTAACTCGCCATCTTCAGTTGCTCGGTCGGGATCGCAACAAACATCAAAATCCGCTCTATCCTTCTGACGAATTGAACAAGGACAAGCGTTCGGCAAGTTTGAACAAAATCGGTCGTTGGGAGAGTTTAAGGAAACTAAAGTAAAAATAAAGTAAACAGGAATGAACGAAATAAAAATGAGTTAGTTGCTCGGCTCGAGACATCCTAGCCCAAGGTAGAGGCATCAAATTAAATAAACCGAAACAAAATAAATATATGAGGAAAACTTTGTCCTAAAACAATAGGACAAACGTACTGATCGTTCATCAGGAGATGACAGTGATGTCGACAGAGGGGGGTCTGCACACCACACTTGACGCTAGACTGCGAACCAGAGTTGTATTAATTCAATTACATTGTAATTCAATCACACGACCTAGATCAGGATAGGACTGAGACAAAGAAAGAGAGAGAAAGTGTGTGAATAAGATAGATCTGTAAAGTTATAGGATATTGGAAACCAAGTCACATTTCTTAGCTGTAAGGTTGAAATAAAGCAATAATAATAATAATAGCCCGGATAAATAGAATAGAAGATAGAAGATAGAACCTATCCCTTCCTGGCTTTCCGACTTTCTGGAACGGCGCGGCGATCGAACTTTCCCCCTTACGACTGCGATTTTACAGAGCACCTAACGAGCCCTTCTTCTCTCGGTTTCGCGTTACACTTTTTTTCCCTATCGCGGACAAGAAACTTCGAAACGAATCGAGCTCCAGACGCGCCTCGCTGCACTCGCGCGACCCTTACAACAGGAATTCTTTTATTTTCCTCGTAAATTGATTCACGGCGCTACCCCATCTTTGCTCGCCCTTCCCGCCCCGTCCGTTGCCCGTAGGTAAGCTGCAAAGTTTCGTCGCGCTTGAGTTATAGCTCTGAATCACCGACGCCGACACCACCGCCGCGCCATCGTCGACAACGACTGCAGCCAAGAATTTTCTTTCGACTTTTCCTCTATCCTCTATCCGCTGCGGAATCTATGCGGAATCTATGCGGAATCCGGCCTTCCACGCCGACGCATATGTATCCTCCGAAATCGAAAGATCAACTCTCGGCTGAGCTCAGGAAAGCTCGAGCCAGCGAAATCGGAGCTCGCGACGTTATCGGCCGGATGTTTCGCCGCCGGGGAACTTGCATCGGCGAATCGCGCGCGCTACCAACTTCGACTCCGAACGATTCGCGGAGAGCTGAGTCGCTTGAAAGTTAAAAATAAGCGTAACGACCGATGCGAAAATACTTTTGCACTTCGCGCATCCGTGCAACGCAACCATAATATTTTCACTGAAAATTCTTCAAAGAGACGCGCCGCCCGCCTTTCTACATGTTGAATCGCGTTTGTTACGCGGGCGAAGTTGGACGCGAAACCCGAGCCTCGGGATTCGAGATTCGAGGTTAAAACGAACTCGACGCGATTCCGAGACACCCGTGGAAACCACGAATTACTACCGTAAAGCTGTAACGAGCGCGCCGTAACCGACATAATTACGAAACGAGGAAGGCGTGATGGTAATACCGATTGCGCGCGACCTACCGCGCTCGCGTCTGTGCGTAGACATGCGTCCGTGTCTGCCTCGGAAATACGCCTCGAGAATATATTGTCGGCTACGACACGCGAGTTCGATCATCCCCGGCGCACAGTGGGCAATTCGGACGAAATCGGCGACGAAATCAAAGAACTTCCGAAAGAAATGAGATAGAGCGATGAAATTTTTTTTAAATTAAAGCTGAGACTTTGCAGAATATGGGAAAAATAGGGAGATTTTGGTACGAAGGCTTTTTAACCTTCAAAAAATTCGTTGAACTTGCACAATTTCAAGAAAATTGTGGTTTCTCCAATACCACGCGCGGAAAATTTTTTTTTGTAACATGCTGTACATCATTTCCCGTAGATTTTTTCACGCCGATTTCAAATCTGGTCTCAAAATTTGTCTACGACCGTCGTGGGACTTCCGTTATAAACAGTAGATTTTAAACCTTTTTTAGACTTCTCGTGTACAGACGTGTCTTGCTGCGGACTACCAGCATTTTGAGCAACTATTAAAATAAGGTGATACTACCCTTTTGGTTTCATTACTTTTGTATTCTTCAAATTGAAACTGATTTTTTTGCCTTCGAGGTCGCTTCAAGGTCGTGCTATTAAACATCAATGAATACACAATAATGTTTGCTATAACATACAACAACAAAAAATGTGTGTCTTTTGAAACCATTTATATTACGTCAGAAGCATTTCTTGTATTTTCAGAAATAGAGGAGATATTTAGGATATTTAGTCCTATTTTACGAAACACCCTGTATACATATACTATATGTATACATATTCTGCAAATAACATAAAAACAATCGAGACGTTGATTGCGTAGACGTACTCTGATTGGATCGTACTTTGAAATGTACCACACAAAATTAAATTATTAAGTTTGGACTTGTGGAACGTCGCGTGGTTCGTGCGTGGGGACGTACGGAGTACGTCCGTCGGGTCGGAAGGGTTAAATCGAGGGCGGCACACAGCACGGGTTTCGGCGACCCACGAGCATGTCCTTCGAAACGCGCCGGACGAAGCAAGATTAATTACTCGTTCGCCGCGGGGTCGCGATTGCTACGCAAAAGAAACGAAATTGTGATTTATGCCCCGTTTCGAGAGGGCGGCCCGGCGCGGCGCGACGAGGCGCAACGGGACGAAACGAGACGAGCAGCGACTCCGCAATATCCTTTTAAGGATTTGCTCCAATCGGGACAGCGTTTTAAGGCCGTCTACTTTCTCGACCGTAGGGCGAACCGCACCCGAGCAAACACGCGCGTACGCAAACGTTAGCTCGCACGGGATTAAGTGGAGGCCGAGGACGTAAACGAGGAGATTGAATTTTTCGGGCGAAATTACCCGCTCCTTTCAATTAGGAACTAAATTCGGATCGTGACGTAATTATGTAAACGCGTCGCGACCGTTTCCGCGGATAAATTTACATTCGAAGGAAGCAGGAACGCGCGACCGCCTCTTAAATCCAAGAGAGATCCGACCGCTCGACTTAGAAAGATTTTTCATCGTACTCGCCATTTCTATATTTCAAAGAATAAATATTCGGAAGATGGAAAAATTGGCGAGATATCTTGTACAATATTTCAGCTCGAGTAGCCGAACTTGTAAAACTCGTGATCCGCGAAATTATTCGAACCGTCTCCGCTTGCAGAGTCGCCCGATGAGGAGAATTGGCTCGAATTGAAAAGTTATCCTCTCTCTGCCAGTACCGGATTAGTCACGTGACATTGTGACATGCACAACAGACACGGAACGCGTCACGTGATCGAGAAGTAACAGAAGCGTGGGGGAACAGCGTCGTAGAAGGGGAAGATAGGGTGGGGAGAGAAGTCTGAATCTGGCGACTACAAAAGGGGAAAAGGGGACGATACGATTTACAAAAATGGCTATATATATATCTATATATATATCTATGGGACAATTAAAATGTACCGTGAGATCGAAACGAATTTTCTGTGGAGATCCCGAGTTCCAGATATGGCCGATGAAAATGAAAAGAAAACGAAGCGAAAGACTCACCGATGGCGCAACAGAGGACGAGCAGCGCGGCCAGTCCGGACGCTCTCATGTTGTCCAGTCCTTTCCGGGATGGCACTCGCGGCAGAACTAAACACGGTATTTACCGCGTCACCTCATAACACGGAACAGGGGTCGTCTGGCGAACGCACCTCGCGACCTTGTATTTGACTCGTCTTTCACTGAACCTTCATCCTACATGGCTGCGGGACTACCAGTCAACGATTCACTTTTTCTCCATCGTCGAGAGACAGGCGATTCCGACGATTTTCCGGTGAAGAAAACGCGAAGAGCAATTAGGTTTTCGAGACGCGTGCTTCGTGCGTTTCTTCCGTCTTGGAAGAGCTGCTCGAGAGAGCTCTCCGCCTCGACGCCTCGATGCCTCGACGCCTCGTCGAGCTCGCGATTCTCCGACACCTCGTCGCGTCTTATCGTCCCGCGGCGTTCGCGACTCCTCTGATTTTCCTCTATTCGACTGCCGTCATCCGCCCCTTTTGCGACTCGGCGTCTCGAAACTCGTCCCTTTCTTCCGGTCGAGTCGCTTCTCTATCTCTGCTCGAACAGGACTTGCTCCGCGGGCCAGGTAATTAATGGACCGGTCGATCGATAATTGCTTTTCCAAGCCAGTGCTTCTTTTCCTTGAACTTTCCCCGAGATCTATCGTCTCCCTGCCGATTGAAACTTTGTTATCAGGAGAAATTGCTCGAGCGCCGCGTAATCTCCGACTCGGCCGGGCCCCCGTTAATTAAACGATTCCGATCAGTTTTTTTCGAGAGAGATAGAGAGAGAGAGAGAGCGTAACTCTGTCTTCCGGCTCGTACGACGCACAATTTCGACAGCAAATCCAAAGCGCAAACTCGCCTCGTGATGTCCGGGTTCGGGAAACTGATTAGGGGACACGGTGAAATCAGTGCGCACCGATCGCACGCCGAATCCTCTACGGCCGTGGTAATTAAGAAAATCGATAATCGACGATTCTCGCCGGCTTCCAGGCCTCCCTCTCCGCCGGTATGGCTCCTCTTCTCCCGGGTCTTGGTTCTCCTCTTTCACTCCGTTCCTCCGTTCGGTCTCCCCAGCTAGCGGCCAGTTAGGTCGTTACCGTCTAACAGAATCGAGCAACACTGCGGATCAGCGTGGTCCGCGAACCGTTGTCTTATCGCGATCGATTCTTTGTCGGTTTCGGAGCAGAGATTGCGGGTGCCTCTCAATGGTCGTCCTAGCTACAGTAAATCCTCTAGAAACGCAACAGCCTCGGGGGGATTCGGATGCATTTATCATAGACGGGACACTATTTTTGAGCTTCAAAGGTCGAGCCGAACGTAGAGGAGGACAGCACGTGTAAAGAGAGACAGCGCGAGGCCGAAGCGACTGCGACTCTCCGCGTCTCTTTCTTTCCCATACGTTATCCTTCCTTGCGCCCGGAACGTTCATCGTCAATTAAACCACTAAATACAGTTGAAATTATATCGTGTTTGGTCTTATTTTAATCAGAAAAATGCCACAA
Organism: Lasioglossum marginatum; assembly: GCA_028455795.1. Lineage (NCBI taxonomy): Eukaryota > Metazoa > Arthropoda > Insecta > Hymenoptera > Halictidae > Lasioglossum > Lasioglossum marginatum. Next base: position 1,123,651 of record CM052266.1, on the reverse strand, counting down.
ATATATGGAAGTTTCATAAAAAGATAAGTAATAATAGAAACGATTTTCTATTGCTATTACATTGTACGCACGGGCCTTTGAACTGTGCCGACGACTGCGACTCTCCGCGTCGCATTAGTAGTGGTTCACACCGATATGCCCGAGCTGAGATCAGATTACACAGTGGAGGGGATATTTTTGTTGCGTTTATCGTGCACGGCCTTGTTGCGTTTAGAGATGATTTACTGTACCTTCTTTCCGAGGTTGACTGCTAACCGAACCTCTATTTCGAAATATTATAATTCTAATCGTTCCAAGTATTCGGACGTGGTCGAATTACCCCCGTTGCGCGGTAATGAGTATAGATGAGGAACGGGCGCACGCGACGCGACGCCACGCGAATCGTAGAGTCGAGGTTGTCCGGTTACATCGCGTCGATAGAGTGTTTCGATAAATTAGCTATCTTAATTGCGATCCGATCGGGCCATGTTCCGTCAAACCAAACAAAGGTTACACAAGCCATTATCGGTGCCGGTCCCGGTGCCGGTACCGGTACCGTCACCATCCCGACACTCACGCCTGCTCCCTTATCGATCACGCGTCAGTTTTAGCAACTGGTAGGCTTTCCACGGGAAAGTATTTAACCGGAAACGATCCGGCGAACGACTTTCTGACGTCGAGCAGCTTCTCTCGAAATACAGTATTTTATCGATAAATGTCGATACACTACTGCGGGGTGTACCCCTTTGAGGAGCCACGAAGCTCGAGAGGCCTCGGTCGCCGAGAAGTATGACATCATACGGCTCGGGTATATCGGTGAGACCACACTAATCCGAATTTCAAACTTCTTTATTTTTCATTATTTTTTATGGGACTTTGACCAACATGTTTGTGGCATTTTTCTAATAAAAATCATACCAAATATGATATAATTCCGATGATATTTACTTGTGTAATGGACGACTAAAGTTTCGGGCGCAAGGAGGAACAAGCGCATGGGAAGTTCTTTGAACTATGTCTATTCTTTCTTTCGCATACGCTATCCTTCCTCGGACGTACTTTCCCGTTCGATCCCGCCCGACCCGACCCGAAATTTCGGGATTCCGCGCATCCCTACTAAATATGTACGACGTCGATGGACGAGCCACGGCTCGGGATAGTCGCGGTGGATAAGATCGGCACGCGCGGGCCGATGCATGGCGTTCGCCAAAAAAGAATGTCATTACGTTGCAACGGTCTAGTTTCGATGACGAGGCGAGATCGAATCGCCATGGCCCTCGACCGACGCCGTCGTTCGTGCGGAATTTCCTGTCGGGCTGTCCATTTGCCTTTCCGACGTATCTACGATATCTACGGTATCTAAGGTATTTACTAAGGGAGAACCCGAAAATTTCGGGTTCGCGTCGGGATAAGAAAATTCGTGATACTGTAAAGTCGCAATCTAGCTCCCATCGCTTGTTCCGAGCAGGGACAGAGATCGTGTAGGGAAACAATATTTTTATGACTGCGTCGACCGCGCCGAAAGTGCAAAGGACGCCGAACGTAGAAAAGGACAGCTTGTAAACACGGCAGCTCGAGCTTCTTGGTCCCTCGCCTTGATCTTGGAGATCCTCAGAGAGTTAGATCTTGACTTTACTGTACTCGAGTATCCGGAAATTTCGAGTACCCGAATTCGAAGCAGTGCTCGGTTTGGTAGTTGGTGGAGCGTTAACCGACCCGATCGTGTACCCGAATTCCAGGTATGTATACCGAATTTTCAGATCTCAACCCGAACCGGGACTCGGGTACTCGCCCATCGCTAGTATTTACAATTCTTCGGTTGGACCTATCGAAAACTTTTAAGATTGCGAACGTCGCGCGACGGGTCCGAAGACTGCGCTCGGAAATTTTCTTTGATCGCTGGGCCAGAGAGCCCATCGACTTTTGTGCTCGCCTTCGCCTCTGGCTCTGCCGTCGATCGATCCAAGAAACGGTGACTCAGGTTGTCCCATTATAGTTGACCGGTACACACGGTACACCGACAACATCGAAAGGTTATAATAGTATAATTAGACTGCGCACACGTACTCGGGCGAGCATCGATTTCGGCGAATCGATTTACAGAAACCGAGGACGAACAGGAATTTATCTATTGAGGTACCTGTCGGATTAGAAACCGACGAAAAATTCCGCATTTTCCGCACCGAATCCTGGACCGCTCGATACGATGCAAGCAGACCACTTATTTATAGCGACCGAACGAGTTTGACGAGATTTTCGAGAGAGAAGGAAAGTTCCTTTTTATCTTCCAGAAGTTTCTAGTAATGGGGTGGGTACCTGAAAATTTCGGGCTCGGTTCGGGACCCGACTTCAACGCCGAGTGTCACGAACCGACACTTTCGCGCTTCGAAGGACTCGATCTCTCCGTGAACAAAGTATCGACGCTCTTTTCTTCGGGACCTCGTTTTCCCGGGAAGGTTGAAATTTGTTGTGACGCTTTCGCGGAGCCAGCTTTTATCTCGTCGCTCGTGGAACGCTATCGTAAACACTTTTATCTCGTTACGAGGGGCGTAATGTCTCTCTAGCCAGCGGCCTCCGAATTACTTCGACGAGCACGCGTCAAAGCGTTCTTTGGTGCAAAAGGCTAAAACAAGAAAAAGTCGAGGAAAAAGCTGTCATCGGCGGGTATTCGAAAGGTATCCGAGCGAGTCAGAATCGGGCCGAACGAGTCGCGAGATCACCTAGGCGCCGCGATCGGTTCGCTGACATCACCACCCGTATTACATTAGCCTACGTAGTACGTAAAGCCTGTTTTTACGCGATTCGCCTTTTGTCGCGGAAGAACTTCGCCGAGTAACCCGATTCCCTCGTATGCCAGCGTTCTCCGTCCAGCGAAAAGACGGACAAAACGCGATCCGAAGCACCTTGCTTCCATGGATTTGTGAATTGTCGAAATTCAATAGCGAATCTTTCGCGAGCGGTCAAAGTTGTTTGTAGGTGTACTATCGAGATATGCTGTCGAGCAAAAGAATCAATTCGAAAACGCGAGACAGTGCGCTCCCCCCGCGGTTAGTCTTTGCCGGTCCGCGAAGCGTAAACGCGGCGGTGCGGCGCAACTAATTTCAACGACCGAAAACGCGAAGGACCGGTTCTCCGGCTCGTATCGTCCGAGGAAGCGAGCTTATCTCGAGACCCCTCCGGCTACGAAGAACCTGAGACAGTCAGATCGATTTTGATACGCGCTCACGAGTATCAATCCGACAAGACGAAACTCCGAAAAATGAAATACTATCTCGAGCCGCACGATGCGCGCAAGATCTGTTACCCCGAAGAACCGACGTGTTCTAAAACAGTATTGTCACGATCGATCCCGACGAACGTCAGCGAAAGATTAAATCATTTTCGAATGTTCTGTACGAGAGAAATATCGTCCGAAAAGTGGAATTTCGCGAACGCAACCGTCGCATTACGATATTTCTGTTCGTCAGTAGGCGGGATTGCAACCGACCGAAACGGATCGCCTAAACGTTTACACGCCTAAACGAGATCGGCTAACGAGATCGGAGCGAGATACAAATCTGTGCTCGCATAAATACGGGTACTCGAATTTCCAATTAGCATCCGAAACAGCGATGGCCAACGCGAGGCATAACTTGGACCAAAGTTGGATCAGAATTCAATGAGTCGGGTTATTAATAGTTCGGGCGGGGGAGTTTATTGCGCGTCGCTGTGCTTGGTCGTTTCGTTCGCGTGGAATCGCTTCGATTCGCTGCGCTCCACGTTGGAAAGCTTTTCATCGACGTTTCATCGATCAACGATGCAATCCGGAGCTCGATCGAGACCGACAACCTTAAAATTTCTATGAAGATCGCACGGAGTTCGCGAGTCTTTCGTCTCTGAAGAATGTTTGCACAGGGAAGATTCGCTACTCCTCTCCTTCCTTCCCGAGTTGGCCAAGATACCCGTTATATCCTGGAAATATGTTCATTGCCGGAGGCAAAACGAGGCGAGGCGAGATAGAGGGTGGATGGGCGAAGAGAATAAGGGGATCCAAGGAGCGACCGTATCCTGCTGTGGAACTCCACGGTCACAAGTTCATACCCCCAAGTGCCATAAGTATCTCCTATCCGACGAACGTATCTGGCTGTTTAGCGAACGTGCTTAGACAGTCGTTGCGTTTAACGCGCAACCGAAAGCGCCGCCAAGCTCTCTTGGGAATGGACGCGTTCGGGACTACATCCCTTTCGTTCCTGGACCCTGGTTCTCCGACCGTTCGACTCTCTCCAACGTACCGACGTCGATACAGCAGTTACAACCGTGTAACGTGACGGTTCTTTCACGTTCAATTGAGGACTGGAATTGCTGTAACCGCCATTTTTTAATGCAATGAATGCAATGGAATAATTCTGAAAATTGTCTGACGCACGATTGGTCACAAGATTGATTACAGTAAGCGCCCCTTTACTGTCCGGGATCGTGTAAACACCATTACATTGACACAATGAATCGAATGTTCAAACTTTTCAACTTTCATTCTTTTTTTATGGGACTCTCAAAAACGTATTCCTGTAATTCCTATAATTTCAATTGTATTTAGTGGTGTAATCGACGAAGAAAGTTTCGGTCGCAAGGAAGGACAGCATATGGGAAAGAAAGAAACGCGGACAGTCGCCGTCGGCGACACGCTTCGGCCACTCATTCCGTCCTTCTCTATGTTCGGCTCTCGATTGAAGTCTCGGCGCGGTCGGCACGGTAGACGCAGTCATAAATCAAAAATAATGTCGGGGCACGATCACCGTCCGTGCAAAACGCGGCTGTTGGACGGTAAAGGGGCATTATGCAAAATAAAAATTGTCTGAATGTTGTTTCTTCTCTTAATAATTTTAATAGAGGAAAACATGACAGGATGTCCCACGTAACACTTTTCACGATTTTCCAATCACTTGCGATAATCTGACAAAAAATATTTTCAACAAAAGTTGATCAGTTTTCGATTGGCTATACATTGCAATCAAGAAAGTTCGAAAATTTTTTATTGATTATTGTCAAGACCTCTTCCATTTTTCTAAATGACACTTCAAGGTCATTGATACGGGCTATAATACTGTTAAGTCAGAACTACAAAGTGTCATTTAGAAAAATGAAGGTGGCCTTGACAATAATCAAAAAAAATTTGTCGAACTTTTTTTTATTGCAATGTATAGCCAATCAAATAGTGATCAACTTTGATTAAAATATTTGTCTGTCAGACTATCGCGAGACTTGAAAGATCTTGAAAAGTGGGACACCCTGTATACAGTGACATCTTCAATTTTAAAACTTCTCCAACACAATTTTGAATTCCATCTGCTCGATTTTCCTATAAATGCATAAAGATCCGCAGTCTATTGATTACGAATAGAATCGTCTATTGAAACGATCTTACAAGTTTTACAAGTTTTCCTTCATTCAAAGCGTTTTTTAATTCCAGTCTTCAATTTGTGTCGCGGTATCGAAAATGACGAGCATTCCGAAGCGAGAGTGCCGCTGGGCCGGTGGTACGGTATCGGAACGCGGAGAGTCCCGATGCCGGCTCGTTTATTCATCCAGCCGATCTAGCCGCGACCGCGGTACGGCCGTTGGAAAATTCCCGGCGAGAGCATGAATTTTCATGGGAATCACACCGTCGTGTGGGCAAGCCGCTCACGCGAGAACACGGCACAGTATCGCGGAATCGCTGCTAGCCGCCAGCCACGCGCGTTTACGCCACGCCCGAGAAATTTCAATCGTCCATTACAGCGAATGGATAAACGCGGCGGCGAGCGGCCGACGGCGAACGGCACGCGGCCCGACTCGACTCGGTTGAATTATCGATTCGAAGCGATCGTTATCCGCGTGCACGGGCCCGAATCGTCGGTTTCCTCGGTCGCAAAGCGCCGTTACCCAAGTTCCGACCGCACGCACGCGGCTCGTCGCGTACACCCTTGCTCGCTCGATCGGCCCGAAAGTGTAGTGGAAACCCGCGCAACTTTACCACGAGCTTGACTCGTCAGAGCCGGATGGAGACCGTGCTGCAGCGGCGTGTCGATGACAGTTCGTCGATCGCAACCTTCAAAGTTCAAAGAACGAGACCGCGAACGACCGAGCAAGCCTATGTCGTCCAATTCGTCCGATGCGGTCGCGCCGAACTTTCCGATTTAATAGCTCGAACTGCACGCCACCTACACGGGTCGGTCGCACTGCTCCGCGACCATTGCGCGACCGACAGGTGCAAACGATGCTATCTTTATGAGCTCTCTGACGTTTCTCGACAAAAGGGCTACCTCGAATCAACGTTCAAGATAATGGAAGAGGAGACCGGTCAATTCCAGTGCAGCCAGATTGGCACCCAAACGGATGTCATTCCTCTCCTCCTTTTCCCCTTCCACTATTCCATCACCATGAGACAACTCCAACATCCCCCACTACAGTGAGGCCAGATCGAAAAAATCGAGGGGAATACAGGTACCCCCTCTCCACGTTGCGCGACCAGTCTACGGACTAGTGGGGGACGCTGGAGTGTGCTCATCGTGGTGGAATAGGATAGTGGAAGGGGAAAAGAAGGAGAGTCTTGCAATCCGTTTCATCAGAGAGGGGGTACATTATTTTCGTCGATTTCCCCGTTCTGGCTGCACTGTGCAATTCCCTGACCCGGAAACGCGAAACTGTCAATGGTAAATCGCGCTCTATCTTGTTTGTCGTTCGTTCGAGCGAGATAACGAAAGGTCGCGCGACTTTTGCGCACGTTACACCGTTCGCCTACTTTTCTACTAGTCCACCGGAACGGTAAAATTCCATAATCGTCCTGGTATCCGGAAAGATTTACTGGTTGCAACTAGAGATGGGATGAACTGCTACCTCCGAATCACTCGTGATTCGATCACGTTCGTTCCAAATCACGGTGATTTTCCGTTACCACTTCTGATTGGTGGAGAGCGTAGGAACATAACTGTTCTTGGTCACTCTATATAGAAGTCTGTGTTCTCGGGACATGTTACATAACAAAAGATAAAAACAAGAAGAATAATGAATAAATTAATAATTGGTAGACTGCGGATTTTTACGCAAAATAAAAAATGTTTGAATTGATTGCAGGACACAGGAGGCAAATAAAAATTTCATCCTTCTTTTAATTATCTTATTGAGGTGAAACTCGTACACTGGTGGCCTCAAATCTTTTTAATATTTCCTCTGTTTTAAATTGAACGTAACCAGTTCCGTCATAAATGCATAAAGTCCGCAGTCTAATAATTAATAATAACTAATGACTATGAATTGTAAAAGAAAGTTCAGTTTAAAATTTTTTCAATCTAAACCTTGCGAAATGTTTTATATTGTGTGGTATATTGTATGTACAAATAAATATTTGATTAAAATTTTATATAAATGTATAAAAGATATACAAGTGTATAAAAACTTAACACAAATAGCACAATTCAAGCGCGGAAGAATAAAAATGTTTAATAAAAATGTATAAAAATGCTTAACCTAAAAAGCAAAATAAAAATCCAATAAAAGAAAGAAATAAAGAATATAACAAGTCTACAATTTTTTATGACTTGAGATAAAAAAAGTTAGGATCACAGTCGTGATCGTGAAATAATCACAATCTACGAATTATCATTATTCACACCACGAATTATCATTATTAAGTAACATATTGTCTGGTATTGGTATTTTAATAAGAAATTGTCTATACATTTCTACTAATTACATAAATAATACAATTTTTCAACTCAAAGATGAAGAATTATAATAAAAAAGTTAGGGTCACAGTCGTAATCGTGAAAAAATCATGGCCGTGAACGTGATTTTGAACGCCATCTCTAGTTGCAACTACTATTATTATTACTTGTCGCGCTACGATCGATTATTATCACCGTGACGTCGTTAACCCCGATTCGAACAGAAGCGAACGAGGGAGAACGATAATTTGCTCGGGATGGATAAATTAGCTGAAAACGAGAGAACGATTTCATCGAAGGTACAAACCGAAAAGGATAAGGTTGGTATCGCGATATTATGGCGCTACGAAGCAGAAGAGGAGGTTCGTCAACGAATGCATTTCGTTTTAAATCCATCTCGGCGAGGAATTCGACGGCTGGCATACTCGAAACGGTGACGCGTCGCGATAAGATAAGCGGCGCGAATAAAATTCACCTTCTCGACTTACTGCCGTCCCCCAAAGCGAATGTTTAACGTGGAAATAAACCGGCTTCGAAAATCAAATCCGATCGTCGACTTTCAGCCGAAAACTTTGATCCACGAATAAACGGGAAGCGTTTTAGTAAACCGTGCCGATTAGAAGAACGAGCAGAGCGAGCCGCTTTTTATCCATAAAAATCAAAACGTTACGAGCCAGCAAAAATATTGCAACGCTTAACCCCGCGGAGGCGGCGGCTGATCCGACAGGGACACGCGGATCTTTTTATAAATATTTGTAAACGGACGCGTCGCGTAGTTTGCCAACATGCCAACAAACAGCGGCTGATGTATGGATAGTAAATTTATAGGTGTTACACAGGAAGCGCCACCAGCGACGCAGTCGCGGGTACACCAACAAGCAGGAAGGGGGAAGGTGCGCGCTCGCACCCGGAAGGAATAATCAAAATATTTTGCATCAAGATTTTCGAATATTTGTCGTCGACTGCAATTAATTAGGTTACTTTTTCTGATCACGTTTACTTTACTGATACTCTGCGCGGTAATTACATCCCGCGCGTCTGCTCGTACAAAATAAACAGTTCTCCGTGTACATACTCGAGCAGACCTCTTCGACGGAAGTTGGTTCGCCGCGGCACAGATTTTCAATTACCGCGTTTCTTTCCGCGACGACCGAGTAAGAGATTTTGTGGACCTCCGACAGGGTTAATTAAGCTATTTTTACGCGTATCGTAACAGTCGACAACCTCGCCGATTCAGCTCCGTGCGATTTCCCAGTTACAGTAAAAGCTCCTTTACTGTCCAGGGTCGTGGGCACGATCACCGTCCAGTGCCTAACCCCTCTACTATCCTTCTCTACGTTCGGCTTTCTTTGGAACTCTCGGCGCGGTCGGCGCAGTAGATGCAATCATAACAAAATATTGTCCGCGTACGATCACTGTCCGTGCAAAACACGGCTGTCGGACAGTAAGGGGCTTTTACTGTATTACGTGGAACTTTTGCGGCAGCTCGTCTTTTCGAATCTGGAAACGAATGTTTGTCGCCGCTCGTCCACGGGATCGTTTCACGATCACCGTCGAGCCGAACACCAGGTAGACGGATCGTCGCTCGAAATACCCGACCGTGACGTTAAATCGATGCCACGTGCCTCGCGAACTTTCGAACCAAAATACATGCTAACTGGTCCGGTTCGGCTCGGCTCGGCTCGGCTCGGCCCGCCTCGGCTCGTCTCGACCCGACCTATGGCAACCTCGGTAGCGACGTGCATGGCTTCTTCCGCGCTTAAATCCGTCGTCGACGTCGAAACTCTTTTACTAGGTATGCATACTCGAATGTTTGGACGTCCGGATGTTCGAAGCCCGACGATTGTCAACGCGAACCCGACGGGCAAGTCGACGTTCCCACCCGCGGGCCCGACCTCTGCCGTCGCACGCGTCCCCGGGAAAATTGCGCTAACGCGTTCTAATTATTCCTTCGGGTTCTCGGAACCACCGAATAATTCGTTCACCGTCGCAACACGTTTAGCAGCGGCGTCTGTCTCTGCTCGACTCCTCCCGACGATTCCATTTGCATACCGCTGCCAAACGGTTAACCGACCATGTTCACAAACTTTCGCCCGGGCAGCAACCTCCGGTGTGAATCGCGACTACCGCCTCCTTCTCCAGGTAGCAAAAGTTTGCCTGCTAGCAGCGTTTCGACCGACTCCGACGCAAACTACCAATCCTGTCAACGGCTCGACCTTCGACGAGCAAACACTCCTTTCTCCCTCTTTCCCTCTCCTCTCTAATTCTCTCTTTCTCCGTTTCTTTGTCCGGGCCGGCCGCGGCCGGTCTTTCTGACCGCCACCTGTGGCTTCGGATCCTCCACGGGCATCGCGCCGATCCGACCCGAACGTACCGCGACGCGGCAAATCGCAGAAGACGAAAACGACATCCGACGAAAAAAAAAATGCGAGCGCTGCGAACCGCGAGCCGACAGCCTCGTGAAAAATAAATAGCACCGATAAGCAGTCTCCAAGGTCAACCTGGAATTCCAGTACCGACCCAGACCTCCTATACGCGCTGCGACGCGTGGAACGCGCTACCAGCAACTCGTTCTCCGTTTATCCTCGAGAGGGATGTCCTCCGCCCGATATTGGCACCCGCGATCCTGCCCCGGCATCGACCTCGGCGAGTACTCACGGGCATCCTCGAGCTCCGGGAATCGTAGCAATGGCAAGGAACCACCTAACCTCACTGTCGCGTCGCTTGTCACTTCGGAAATCGTCATAATCGAACGTCGCGAGACTATATGCTGCACTGTGTGCGTATGCGCGCGCGCGCGCCTGCCTTTCGAACAACAATCGAATCGAAATCCACGCGAGGCGCGAGCGAACTAACTCGAGCCGCGACTCGCTCGCCGGTTTTATACGACCGACTGGTTTCCCCCACGCGCGAAGCGAGTCGAGGCGAAGCGAGGCGACGCGACACGACGCCGCTGGCCCACGAGCCCACGATACGCGATATGCCCACGGGCCCCACGATGCTCGCGATGCCCCTGCCTCGTGCCCCGCGCTAATGCACCGCGGCAACCTCCTTCTCGCTCCAACGCAGCGAGCCGAGGAAGTGGAGCGTCGTGCGATCTTCCAAAGGTGAGTCGCTCACCTGTGACGCAACTGTTACGAGCGAATTATATATATCCGAATCATGACCATAAAAAGCGATGCCGATCAACCTTGCTCGCGATCGAGCGTTACATCGTTAACACTAAATCTACCACCACGGGTCAAGATGACCGATTCCAGACTTTTTATTTTACAATTATTGAAACAATAAGACTGATTGCTGATAAGAAATGATTGTATAGATATCTTTAGTGGAGCACGTATTACCAATAGGAGTTGCACGAAGTCTAATTAAAATCGATCTTGTCATTTTTATAAGGGAACATGTACCAGATACTTTTAAGGCTCGGTAGATTTAATGTTAAAATCGCTGTTGTCTGTACCGGATATTTGAGACGTTCTTCCGAGTGTTGGTTATCGGAGCCGCGTAATATCGAGTCCGAGCCGCGATAAAGATTTCACACGGAATTTGCTAAACGCACGGTCAAAGCGTTCGCGTTCCGGCTTCGGTTTCCCTAGCCGAATTACATCTCGCGGAGATCTTCGCGATAGATAAAACCGGTCCGAGAGAAACGGAATCGCGAGCGCGTCGCGAAACGACCGTAGATAAAATAGTTTTGTAGAACGAGTGTCCCGTGCATGGCCGAGCACGTGATAAGTGGCGTATAGAAAACAAATTAATCGCTTTCGGGCTTAGCTGGGTCGCAAATTCTTCGAGATACGATCGCGAGTCCGGGCGAATCACGAGCGCGCTCGATCCTCGAGTGTATACGCTCTCCTCGATCCTTAACCTTTCGCCCGTATTTCGAGGACGCGACAACCACCTTATCTCTGTTGCTCGTCGCTGATGTCCATTCTTCGATAAAAGCCGCCGATTATCGAAACTCGCGGAACGTTCTCGCTTCGATTCTCGTCGCGGGACATTGCGGCGAACGTGCGACTCTACCGTCGCCGTCGCGTCGCGTCGGGTGGCTCGACGACCCTGACTAGCCAGCCGTAACCTTATTTCCGTCCTTCACCGAGAAAACTGAATGCCGTCGCGCAGCACCGAGTGTGAGGTAAACGACCTCTTTATCGACCACGCAAGAACACCATTGTCGTATAACGAGCACCAACGAAATACACCAACACTCTAATCGGATATTATAATAATTATCGACACCGTCGGTGTTCCCGCGTCCTCGGCTCGATCGAGTTTCAAAATCCCGGAAAATCGCTTCCGCTCTGCTCGATTCGTTACGAACGGCGCACAGGCCGGATGGAAACGTTCGATCCGGACGTTTATTTCCAACACGAGACAAGCAGAGTCCGGAAAATTCGAGCTCTCACGGTTTAAACTAAACCTCAAATTATATCCGGAACGCCCGCATATTCTCCACGAAAAGGTACTTTAAAGTTCCCCTCCCGCCCTCGCCCTCGCGGCGTAATCGCCCGTTCGCGTTCCAACGAATCGCGGTTCTCGAGAAGAGAGAAATCACCCTGTAACCTGTAACGTTATGGGCACGGCCCGGGATTCTCGGCGAATTTAGCGAGAACGACTCGTTAAAGATACACGCAACCGTAGGAAGATATAATTGGTACATCTTGCACCAAGCTGAAAAATGAATACCGAAAGAGGTGATAAATACAACTCGACTCGATCTCTCGAACCCTGCCTCGTTCGACGGAATATTTATCGTTGTTCCACGGTTCGACCAGCGATCGATGGTTGGCAGGCCGAGTCGCGCCGGTAGCTCGCGAGCCAGGTATTTGGCGAACGTACATACGTATTTTCATAGTTGGTCTCGTTCTCGCGCGGGCACACGGCACATGGCACACGGTACACGGTAACCCGGGTATACGAGCATACTCGTGGCGGATGCACACACCCTGGCTATCTCCCTCTGCAGCTATCTAGCTCTCTAGCTCTCGATGTGCGCGCCAAGGCAATTTTCCGTGAGTAAACTCGCCGCCTTTGGAGAGCTCTGACGCGCGTTATCTTACGACTCGAGTTGGAGCACGGGGACTGGAGATCGTCGCGGTAGGATCTGGCACCGGGAGCAGGATCTGTCTCTGTCGGGACTAGGATACGGATTCCCTTTCTCCCACTCCGTCTCTCAGCCTCTCTGCCTATCTTCGTCCCGTTTCCCACCGCCTCGCCTCGCCTTCGCGATCATTTCCAGAAACCGGAATAGGAGGAGGTGGAGCACCGGCAAGGAGGATGGGAACAAGCTCGGGAAAGAGGGTCAAGTGGAGAATATACCGCGCCTCATCGGAAATCCTCTATACGAGAGAGTATTTACTGGTAAACGGTGAAACTTTTAATAAACGGCGTTCCATTGTTACACCGCTGGCTCTATGGCAACAAATAGCTATAGTTCGACTTTCCAAGGAAGCGGTAGCCAAGCTGGTGTTCGCAACGGCTTCTCACCCCGTGTCGCGCCGCGCCACGCCGCGCCGCGTGTCTTCGTGAGAGGCGATAGATTGCCCCGAGAGGCACTTCCCGGAGTCGAGGGCCACGAAACCACGGGACAAGACGGGACGCGACAACGTGCACGCGCGATCAGGACATGCGCGATTTCTCGGTGTCTATAGTGATCGTCTACGCGAGACGGATGCGGGCCAGGCGTCGCGCCGGTCGGTCCGTTTTCAAAGTTCCGTGAAAATACACACGAAGACTAATTGCGACGCGATCGATCCAAGCGATGGTTCGCTCGGTTACCGTGCCGTAATTAGAACGCGTTTGTTCATTTACACGAGCAACCGATCCGTTTCGCTGGAACGAGGCAGTTACCGTTTCCGACGTCGCGTCGCCGGTTCACGCCTATATGTACGTGCGATGGACCGTTTGGCAGTGCGAGTCACGTACCTTCTCTTGTGTATCGAACCTTCTTATGATTCGAGTAATTAGTAGTCAAAATTATTATGTTCATTTGTTTTTATACTTTTGTGTTTCAATATAACAAAAAAAATAAATTATTAAAAATTATACTTTCAAAACAAAATTTATTACCAAATAAGGTAGGTGTCCTAAATCGTACTTCCACAATGTCTTCTAAAATTACTCAAATCGCTCTTTTAATTTTATTTTATACGTAGAATGTTTATTTAGAAGGTCTCTGCAAAGATCAAAGTATAATAGCGGACAACAATTTTAGTAAAAATGTGTATTGTTTATTAGATATATCAAAAATCCCTTGAATAGTACGATTTTGGTAACTTTCCCCTAATTAGTTGGAGGGGATTGCAGCGCGACCAAAACGGCGCGGTGTGTCACACGTTGGAAAGCTCACACCGTAGTAACGCAACCATACGCGCGCAAGTTGCACCAAAGTTTAGAACTTTGAGCGTCCAAAAGCTGAGAAGGAAACCGTTTTCGCGAGGAACAAAGTAGAAATATCAATTACACCGAGAAAAACGTGAATTCTCGTGAGAAGCCCGGGCTCTTATGTATTTGCGGAGTCCGCAGAATGGGTCACGTTCCAACCGAGCAGACTGGGAGCTCGCGGAGAAAGCTTTCATTGTCAGCGAAGCTCCGCGAAGGTCTGCGAAGCTGTGCGAAGCTCTGCGAAGCTGCGGCAAGGTTCGCGACAAGCAGAGTCGGGAAAGCAAGCAGCTTCCTTCTTTGCTATTCCTACGAGCCACCGTACGTAGTCTCATTGATTTCCGCGGTACGTGACGAGAGCGATCGACCGTGAGCATTTTCAGGAGCCGAGTGCTGCCTCGCGTCGAACAATGGAACGGATCCAAACTTTTACTCTTTATCTTATCCCTCGGCCTGTAAGGAGAGGAGCGGTCCAAGTGAATCGTCTTGTTTTCCACGTCGGCGAATAACTTGATTTCGAACGAGGGCCGTTGCTCTCGTAACACCGAAACGCCAGGGAAACTCCTTACGACGCATAAAACCATGAAACGACGCTTCGTCGCGGGCGGTCGATCCAGCAGTTCATTTCGTAAAAAATGGCTTGTCTCATGTCGGTATGTCACGCATCTACATTACTTTCTAAATGTTTAGCAATTCTGGAAATGTCGATATGAATGAAATTTAATAAAAATTATAATTAGAACAAGTATTTATAAATATTAACATTTCGTGAATATGATTCCCGATCGAAAAAATTACGAATTTTCTTCTGTGAGCCCTGCCGAACCTATTTAATATATCTAAAAAATTTCTTTTTAATGAAAAGCATTCTTTTACCTTGGAAATGTATACCTCAAAAGAATTACAGTTCGCCATTTATTAAATAAGTAATTGTTAATGGAATACCTTTTGAGTTTCAGATATAAGCATTCTTCTAAATTGGAATATTTTCAGTACACTTTTTCTTGTATGATGCCGCACAAGAATCATTTCTATCTTCGCATTCCTTCAGGAATTATTACAGTCTAAAGTGCTATACATACTTCAGTGGATATTGATGTTTAACGAATGTATGTATACTGCTTTCTAAATGTCCATCACCTTCAAAAACGATTATATCAACAAGATTTATTAAAAATTGTACAAGCATTTAAAAATCAATATTTTATGAATACCATTACGGATTATTGTCTATTTCAAAATTGAACATGATTTTTTTCAGGCAATTCCGATAATGTTCTGCTTCTCGAACAGTCTCTCCTTCCTCTTTTTTTCCACGTCGCGCGACGAGACAATTCGAAACGAAGAATGCCTCGGACGATCGTTCATCGCTGCGCTGTTCGACATCGTCGCGGAAATTTGCAAGGCTCGCGACCAAAAGTTTGCGAGCTCGCGTTCGCGCGGAGTAATTTTTACCGGCGATCCAAATTTGATAACCGACGCGCGGACAGTTCTCGGAAAAAGCGCACGCCATTATCGACGAAGCTCCAGGGAAATAAAAGTTTAATCAACGGGCGAACCTGGAAGTCAATAAAACTCGTGTTTCACCGTTCGATTTTAATTCGTTTTGCGGCCGAGGTTTGGTTTTATCGGAGAGAAGGCGGGAAGCGCGACGAGTGACGATGCGGACTCGCGGATTCGTGAATTCGCGAACGAATCGATGTCCGTTCGAAATGGCGCGGCGACTGTCCCACGCGAAACGGTCCCGTGGAATCGGCGGACGACCGTCTTTGAATTCCGAGCACGCGATGCGCTACGCGCCGAGCATTTAAATCTTCTGGATCGGTTACAGTTTATTCGTTATGTACGTAATATATAATAAAATATATATTCACTTTCCCCTCTAACACTTTGCCCACAACCGTCATCAAGTAGACTATGTAATCTTGAAACAAGACATGTTATCTGAAGCCAGGTCTATAAGTGCACTAACGAGCATAACAGATTCAACACACTTTAAATCAGAATAACTTCTTTATGAATGGACAAAACGACTTCAATTTTTCTGTAAGGCTAGAAGAATTAGTTTAGTAAATGACGTCTTAAAAATATTCTGAGAAAATGCATTTGGTCGGAATGGGGAAAAAAAATAGTAAAAATTGATTTTTACTATTTTTTTAGCTGGGCCAATAACGAAAATTTAAAACATGTTTTTGGTCAACTCGTATAAATTATATACGCTCCGAAAATTTCATTGAAATTGGTTAATTGGTTTACGAGCTATAAATGATCAAAACTGGTAAAACGGCCGAAAACCTTGAGAAGTTGCGATTTTTACCACTTCTGATCGTTTATAACTCGCAAATCAATTAACCAATTTCAATGAAATTTTCAGAGTGTATATAATTTATACGAGAGAATTTACACAGATCTACAAAACGTATTTTCTAAATTTTCGATATAGGCCCATATAAAAAAATTGTAAAATGCAACTTTCAGTATTTTTTCTACAATTCCGATCTATTGCAATTTTTGAAAAAATTTCTTTTCACACATCCTGTAGTAAACTAATTGCTTTAGCTTCCAAAAAAAGTTCAAATCGTATAGTATGATATTAAGAAAGTTATCGTGTTTTTTAGTGTCCGAATATTAATTCCGGCCACTGTATGTATACGATCTAAGATCGTGCACGTGTCACAACGTCACGTGACTAATCCGGTACTGGCAGAGAAAGGGTAACTTTTCTCCCTCAATTTCTTCATTTCCCCTGCTGCCTTCTTGTCATCTCACCACAATATGGAGGGACATTCTACGCAATGAGGAAACGATATAGGAAGGCTATTGCCGGAGGCAATCCAGAATGTTCTTAGGGTTCAGAGTACATATTTGTTGGCAATGCCTGCTTTAGAGAATCCATTCACCGTTTACGGTTTGCGTTTGACCAGTTCGCCGTTCGATGCGGACTGAAAATAACCGCGGAACGTTCGTTTGAAACGCGACGCCACGCGAATGCCACGCGAATGGTACGCGAACCGTTTGAGACTGATTTGCAGAGTACCCGCAAAATTTTCTCACCACGGTGAACTGCGTATCCTACAATCTCTTTGACCTCCTACTCGGTTTGAAACGAATTAAGGCGAGGTAAAGGGACGATGCGACGCGCGTCGTCAAGAGAAGCGAAATGGCTACAGTTCCCTAAATTGATCGCGGCAGGCTCGTCGACCGGTTGATTCGCGGTGAATTTTTATTCCCGGTACGTCGAGGTACGCGGCGCCCCGGCAATACAAACGAAAGAAAGGAAAGAAAGTACGAGGGGAGCACGATAAGCGAGTGCTTAATCGTGCTTCCCAGAAACGAGGAGCACTTATGAGAAATGGAATGAGCGTGCAGTTATTTACGATTTAGCGAGCAAAGAGTTGCAGGGAAAACTGACGACAGAAAGAGAGAGGGGCAAGAGACGAGAGAGACGAAACAGCGAGGAGAATTTGAAATATTTACGTGTCTCCATCCCCCCTGCCGCGCCGCACCGCTTTTAGATAAGAAGGTTTGCTCACGAAACACTTGCACGACATCGGTAAACAAGCCGATCGACCCGGCGCCGGTTTCGCGTGCACCTACGTCTCTTGCTCGGAAATTGCGCAAGCTATAGGTACAGAATAATCGTCGCGGTATGCAACGAACGTCGCGTCACGTCTGCTGGGATATCGTTATCGAATCCGTCTAAAAATATAATTATTTAAACAAAAAGAAATTTTCAATGTACCACGTTTTTAAGACGGACTAAAAAGTATAAAATAATTTTCCCTGGCCCCATACAGATTCCTAACCCCATACAGATAGTCCTGAAAATTTGTGATTATGAATTTTTAATAGCTGTGAAAATACTTATAAGGTTTAAAACGAAAAACGTGGGGCGCATGCAATAGATAACTGATGCATGAATAGTTCACCAAAGTCACTAACAATTTTATTGCACTGCAAATGATATGGACTGTTGTGTGAGTTTTCTCAACGGCAGCTACACTCTACACTCCTTACTATTATCTTGCGCCCCACGTTTTTCGTTTTTAATCTTACAAGTATTTTCATAGCTGTTAAAAATTCAAATTTTCAGGATGGGGCTAGGAAAAATTATTTTATACTTTTTAGTCCGTCTTGAAAACGTGGTATATTAAAATATTTCTTTTATTTAAATAATTATTTTCTGCTTCTCTCAGACGAACAGACAGACAAGAAAGCGAGTTAATATTGCATTGTCATCCAGTTCTGAGCTATGTTTAAAGTTTCAAGTCTCTAGCTCATCGGGAAGTTAGTTTAAAATCAATTGCAAAAGTACCGAACAGACAAACAGATAGACAAGGAAGCGAGTTAATAAAAACGTGGTAATAATGCTCTTTTGAAATCGTTGCAGGAACAGCGGCGATCGTTGGAGCGATCTTGATGTAAATCATCGGTGCCTATCAATCAGCAATTAAAATTAGTTGGCAACTAATTCTCGTTGTCGTGGTTTAATCTCCGAGATAAATGTGGACTCGCAACGAAGAAGCTCCTTTTTCCAACGATAAATTGTTAACGACAAAGCCGCTCGAATCGGCGGCGATGCGTTGCGTAGAGACCCTCAGAGGATTATATATGTATGTAGCGGCGAAACATTCGCAACGTAGGTAGCTGCCACGTGTCGGCTTACGCGTTTATTCGCACGAGCGCGGAAAACCTCCGCTAAGATTGCGAATTTCTAGTGGTTTTTGCTCGCGGCAGATTTATTCGCATTCTCAGCGGTTTTTCCCGGGTAACGGGTGTTCCATAATACGTTCGCGAGGCGAAAAACAATACGACGATCGCGGAAAACTAGACTGAAGTTGTCGGAAGTCCGTGTTCTCCGCAGTTCACGATATACGAAATTTGTATTTTATACGAAATTGTATCGGTTTCTATTGGAGCCAAATGGTTCGATACGTAGATAAATGTTTCCTTATGTCGATCATAGATTGTTGATATTATTATAACGATATAATATCGTTGGTAATCGTAGATGTTGATAGTATGAAATCTCTATTTATTTCCTCGCAACTTACCTTATTTAAAAGAAAGAATAGTAAGAACAATATATATGCAATATTAAGTAATAAAATATTTACTTGTGCAAAGATATATCAGTATCACGGTTTTGTCGTTCCTTGCAATTCTTTATACAACAAGTTTGCACGATTTTTCCATATGTTCACGAAATAATGCATAAATATACTTTTACACCTCGTTTTTATATTGCTATCCTCCATTTTGAATTATCTTGTGACGTCAGTTGTGGGCACCTGATACTCCGTTATCTTGGAACACTGCGTCCTATGCTATACATATGCCGGATCTATAAGTATACATATGTACGAGGTATATGGTCTAAGGTACATACAGGGTGTTTTTGTGAAATCGTAGTACAACCAGTGATTCTACATGCAAAAATAAATCGAAAGAAGGAATAACATTTTTTCGTTTGGCAGTTCGTTTTTGAGAAAATCGAGTTTGAAAATGCAGCGAACACGCGTGCTATTGCATAGGAATCGTCTGACGCGTCTGACCATGGTCAACCAATTCTACTTTCTGCATATACTAAAGCACGCGAACCTGGCGGAACTTTAACCCTCTCTATTGCATCCCGTTCCCAATTGGGGACTTAAATTTCAAATGTTCTATAAAAAATTAACTAGACAATACTGAAGTCTCTGAGTATGTTGGTTCCAAGTAGGAACATTGCGCTTACGAATAAAACCGCATATATATAAAGTTCCCATACAGGAATAGTCATAAAATGCAGTAAATAACATTTTCTAATAAAATTTTATTATCTATTTCATGACCACACTCATTTTTAAGTAGACCAACAGCCATATATATATTTTTCAACTCGTCATAAAAATTCATGCAATACAGAGATAAACTCGATATTCCCGAAAACGAGCTGCCAAACGAAAAAATGCTATTCCTCTTTCTCGACTTATTATTTGTATATATGGTATGTACAGTTACTCGAATTAATATTCAGACGCTCTAAAAAAGACGATAACTTTTTTGATATTGTACTATACGATTTTAACTTTTTTTGGGAAGCTAGGGCAATTAGATTGCTATAGGATGTGAAAAAAATTTCTTTCAGAAATGGCAATTGATCGGAATTGTAGAAAAAATACTGAAAGTTGCATTTTACAACTTTTTTATGTGAGCCTATATTGAAAATTTAAAAAATACGTTTTGTAGATCTGTGCGAATTATATGCACTGTGAAAGTTTCATAAAAACGACAGGCCTTGAGAAATGTAAGAATTCTTAGATATAGGCCGAAAATCGTGAAAATCTGCTATTTTTACCATCTTTAAACGTTTATAGCTAATTGCAACGTCGACCGATTTTGACGAAATTTTCAGAATATGTTCAATTGACACAGATCTACAAAACGTATTTTTAAAATTTTCAATATAGGCCCACATAAACGGGTTGTAAAATGCAACTTTTAGTATTTTTTTCTACAATTCCAATCAATTGCAATTTTTGAAAAAATTTCTTTTCACATCCTGTAGTAAAATAATTGCTCTAGCTTCCCAAAAAAGTACAAATCGTATAGTAAAATATTTAAAAAGTTATCGTTTTTTTTAGAGCGTCCGAATATCAATTCGAGTAACTGTATATGGTCTAAGTGAGGCAACGAAGGAACGAGACACCAGTGAACGCAACAAAGGTGCGCGCTGCATGAAAGAGGGGTTGGTGTGGGAGGCAAGCGTGTCCAGAATCGCCAGATGAGGGGAGAGAGCACGGATTGAGGGGAAAAAGTAACGCTCTCTCTGCCAATACCATATTAGTCACGTGACATTGTGGCACGGAGAGGAAACGCATCACGTGACCGTGCCGCGGCGGAGGCGTGGCGAATAGCGTCGTGGAAGGGGAAGGTAAAGTGGGGACACAAGTCGTAATCTGGCGACTCTGGTGTCCAGCACTGCTGTAGATCATGAGCGGTACAATATAAAAGTTCTGTAATAAAGGATCGCGGAAGCATCGGCAAAAAAGAAAGAAGAAGAAAGAAAAGAAAGCGGCGAGGAGCGTCGGAGCGGCACAGGTGAAAACAAACATTGGGGACGCGATGAATCATGGCACGGTAGACAAGATTCCTCGTCTCAGAGAGCGGGAACGGGAAAATGGAGGAACAGTGGAACGGAGGAACAGAGGAACAGGGAAACCGGAGCAGCGAGTCGGGTCATGGAAGGTTCAGGTCGAATGGATGCTCTTAGTGATTACATTTGCAAGTCAAACGAGCTAGTCGACAAGATGGTCTGTATACTTATATACATATAAAGGACAACCATCAAAAAAGGGTCAAAGGACCGGGCTAGATGAAAAAATGGAGGGATATCGGTCCGGGGAAGTTACGCTGCCTGGTAAAGCGTCCTAAACGAGCTCGGAAAGAATAAAGGAGAGCGCCTGGGGACGGGAATAAGGGGGCGGAAGCTTCGTTTCGCGGGAGGTTGGAGCGGAGTATGGAAAACGAAGCGAATCGTCGAAGAGAATGTGTCGTTGCCCCTCCGCTCCCGATCCCTCTTGCTCCTTCTTGCTCCCTCTTTGTCGGCATCGGCGAAAAATGGAGAAGTGGAGCGGGGCTAGTGGATAGGTGAGCAAGTGGGCAAGAGTGGGTGGCTGGAGAAGATTGAGAAAAAAGTCGGCGGAACAAGGACCGGCGAAGAAATCCACGCGACAGAGGAGGACGGTGGAAAGACCGGCGGAACGACTAGGCAGGTTTATCCCGGACTGGCTTCATTTTCAGCCCTCGTCTGAATATAAAAGACAATTTAATTATAGGGGGATTTTCAAAGGCGAGTCGGCTCTTTCTCCCGTGCTGCTCGTTTCCCCGCGCGCGAGCTCGCGTGCCTTCTTTCGTCCCTTTGTTCGTCGACCGATGTCTCCGAATCACTCGTAAAACGAAACGAGAAAACGCACAAACGCGGAACGCCGCGCCGTGCCGCGGCACCGTCCACGCTCCACGTCGAAACCGGAGACCCGAGACCGATTCGTATGCGAATCGTATACGAATCGAATGGGCCGCGAAACAATAGCTGGATTACCATCCAAACCTCCGCAACATGTACTTCGCTCGTGACTTTATCGTCGCTGTAATTGGCGAGCGTCGCTAATTTTTCCGATCGATATCGGCTATTCCGTTAGAGATTCGAACCCGCGCGTTTTACAAATTGGCTTCTGTATTTCATTTTTAATCGGCTCGTTAACATCAGCTGCAAACAATATGATCGATACCCACACCGATACCTGTGCCACGGTGAAATTTTAACATGACGGAACTATAGCGTCGTGTTGTACGTCGTAGGAGTTATTGGCGCAGCAAAATTCGTGCAAAAAACCGAGCCAACATTGTCGCGTCGAATGCCAAGTAAATTATATATATAGCGAGCGAGCGAGAGATAAAGGGAGAGAGATTCGTCGTGTTGTGCTAGGGAAAATGCTAGCCGTTCAGGCTAGTAAATCAGGCTTGTAAATCAACCGTTGGTAAACACGTTCAGCAGGAAACCCGGCGAAATAGAATTAAATGCGTCCGATATAATTTGCGCGACGTTCGTTCGCGTAGAGCTGCCACCCGGCGACGCGTTTTAAATCCGGGCTCCCTGTAGCGCGGTGTACGCCGTATGCTACATGCCGTATTCTACATGCCGTATGCTGCATGCCGTATGCCCTATGTCGCACGCCGAAGGGAGCTGTAGTAGAAACCGCGACCCATATTTCCGTTTGAATCGCATTTTAATCCCCGGTCGCGGTCGCAGCGCCCACGGCATCCGCGAGCGAGCTTCTCGCTGCATGTATAACCCACCACTGGTCATCGGATAACATCCTTGGGACGTCGCGTCGTCGGCCTGATCGGTACTTAGTCGCCGCGGGACTCTTATTGCTGTTTAGTTGTTTACAGAATAATTTATTTTAGTTTATAGGCCCTATGAAAGGGCCGGAACGGACGAGAGAGTTTTCGAAAGAGTCAGTCGAGTCTAAAGTTGCCAGCCCGCAGTGGGAAAAATGCTCGATCTAGCTGGACAAAAGTCATTTTTCTCAGGTGGTCATACAGTTGGCTTCTACGACACGGCATCCTATAACACGGTTTCGCTCTAACACGATAAGAAAATTGCGAAAACCTTTGTACAACAGGCCAAAAAATGTTTGTTTTTAATAGGTTTTCGGAACGTAACTATCTACCGTCTTATAGGAGGGTTACCTGTACACCATTTTAAGGGAGTAGATTCCTTTTTCCAGGATTGCAAGGGTGCGGGATTCGCGTTCTTATTTCTCGATAATACAAAAATGGGGTTTTCCAGTAGTCAAAAACGCTAGATAAAAGATCGACCTAAGGCGCTATTGCCCTGAAAAGTCCTATTTTTTCGTTTACGAGGCGTACTTTGCATTATTCGTGTGCATTTCCACTTTCGAGAAAGGGATGATCCTGCTGCCCATCTAGCGGGGGCTGGAGGAATCACGCGGCATTATGTTTTGCAGCGAGAAACAGTAAGGCCCAAAAACCATCTATGGGCGGGCGGTGAAGCTAAGTGGCCCGTTGGAGTAAGGGGGGGAGGATCGGTCGGCCGTGCGACAGACAAAGGCAGCGGCGGAAAGCGATTTCTAGGCATCGCGCTAGAAATGTAATAAATCTAAGGATTCTTACATATTTCAATGCCTGTCGTTCTTTTCCGCATCTCGATTTCGATGAAACTTTCACAGTGCATATAATTGACACAGATCTACAAAACGTATTTTTTAAATTTTCAATATAGGCCCACATGAAAAAGTTGTAAAATGCAACTTTTAGTGTTTTCTCTGCAATTCCGACAACTTGCCATTTTTTTCAAAAATTTGAGTCACCTTGTGCAGCAAACCAATTGTTCTAACTTCCCAAAAAATTTCAAATCGCATGGTCCAATATTAAAAATGTTGTCGTCTTTTCAAAAAAGTGTCCGAATATTAGTGGGAGTCACTGTAAGCATTATGAAGCCATAGTCGAATAAAGATCGCATTTTCCAATAGAAGTAAACGTTCTATTTTCTTAAACCACCGACGACGATAATCGAATTTATCGATCGAATTCGATCATTTTTCATATCCGCTTTTGAATAGTTTCGATTGTAGGGCGCATCGGGCGCACAATAAAACTCCAGAAACGGTTGTTTCGGTCGTTGCATTCTAATCGGAACGTCGATAAAAAAAAAAGCAATCGTTCGACTGTGAAACTAACCGATAAAAAGAAAAATATATTCGATAGTAACGCTTGTCAAAAACGTACACGAAATAAGAAGAATTGCACGCGGCGAAAATAATTGTGCAACGATACCAGCCGGTTTTTAGCGTCGAAATGGCTCCGCCTGTAAACGACTGAGCGTAGAGAGAGTCTCTAGCGTAACCGTAAACGCAACAAAACAAAATACGTATATACAAACGGGCAACGTTCGGAAGCTTTTTCCAGGAAAATGATTAAACGCGCATGAACGGCACGAACGCGCATCGCGTCGTTCGAAGACGCAACAGATGTCAATTCGACGAAAAGCGGCTGATACGTGCCTGCCGTAACCACGATGGTCGAGTTAAACCGTGAAATACTCCCAAGGCAGTTCTTTTCAACGAGATCGTAATTATGGCTCGCGAGGCCGCCCGATCGATTCGTAATCCACCTCTAATTGCGATCATTAACAAATGCGTGGCGGAGAGAGACATGCGGATCGTTAGGCCAGTGTTTACTTTGCAAATCGCGTCGGATAAATGTTGCGATAGTTCGCGTCGTGCCGCCGCCGCAACGTTTCCCGTTCCCCGAGGCGCACAACGTCGACGGATTACCGTTCCATTTCGATTCGGTATCGAGCGTCGCAAAATATGTTTCTCCCTTTCGACCGAAGACTTTGGTCTTCCTTGAAATGAAATTCCTCGCGATAATCTGTCATCCAATATTATTATGATTATCATCATTATTATTATTATTATGATTATTATATTAGCGTTACAACGCGATACCAATTGATTAACACCTTGCCGTACCATTTTCTTTACAGCTACATCCATTAAAACGTCTCTGTCCCCAAAAATGTTGTAGAAGAGAAAAGAAAATCTATATTTTTTGTATGGCTACATTTATTTCAATGCTTAAATGTTGATTACAAACGAATCAAATTTTATTTCATTTAAAAAGAAAGGTGTAATATTCATATTTGTTAGACTTGTTTTCAAATCGTCATCACGAGTGTGACTCGTCAAAATACTGCAAGGGGTTAAGGCGGTAGACTCATTTCCAGGATTGCTAGCGTGGGGAATTCGCGGTTCTCATTTCTCGATAATACAAAAATGGGGTTTTTCAGTAGTCAAGAACGCTAGATAAAAGATCGATCTAGGGCGCTATCTCCCTCAAAAGTACTATTGTTCCGTTTACGAGGCGTAATTTGCATTATTCGGCAGCATGTAGCTATGAGAATAGCTACGAATAAAAATTGCGCTGCCGAATAATGCAAATTACGCCTCGTAAACGAAAAGTAGGACTTTTGAGGGCGATAGCGCCCTAGGTCGATCTTTTATCTAGTGTTTTTGACTACTGAGAAACCCTATTTTTGTATTATCGAGAAAAGAGAACGCGAATCCCGCACCTTAGTAATCCTGGAAAAAGGAGTCTACTCTTTTAAGGAGCACTTAACCATCGGGATCCGGGGGACGACCAGGAGCAACTCGTAACAGTTTACGTCTCCGCGGACGCAGGGTCGCCAGATCAAGACTTATGTCCCCATTCTACCTTCCTCTTCTACGGCGCTATTTTTCAGGCTTCCGCCGCGGCCCGGTCACGTGATACGTTTCTTCTCTGTCGTGTCCAGAACTGGCAGAGAAGCCAAGTTGTCCAAACGGACAACATTCCCTTTCCTCCTTTTCCCCTTCCATTATCCTATTCCACCACCATGAGCACATTCCAACGTCCCCCACTAAGACCGTAGACTGGTCACGCAACGTGTCACATATTACTCTGGTCATCAAAGAGGGGGTACTTGTATTCTCCTGATTTCTCCTCGATTTCCCCGTTCTGGCTGCACTGGTCGTGTGTCCGGTACTGACAGAGAGAGAGGGCAACTTTTCCCCTCATCTGGCGACTCTGCGCGGATGGAACGCATTGCTCGTTGAACTCCATTGGGGCCATTCACGGCCATATTCTCTTTGCGAGCCGATCGGCAAGATTTGTCGACGGTATTTCACGGTTCACAAGCGGGCCCTGCGACATCCGCCGAAATATTCCTGGCTTGCGCTGAAGCCGGCAACACATTTACACAGCTCGGAAGGAGGATTGCGGTCGAGAAGGATCAGTTTCCATGGTACTTAGATCATTGCGACGCCGAGACAACGAGCATTATTAAACATTCGACGTAGACGAAGAGACAAAAGGGAAAGGCTTCCTCTCGCAAAAGGGCGTGGGAGGGGGAGAGAAGAGTGAGAGAGTGCGAAGAGAGGGAGAGGCGGAGCGAAAGATTAGAGAGAACAGAGGACGTAACCGGAATGATCGCGGTGCCATTTACATATAAATTGCCCGCCTAAAATCATACTCGCGTTTAATTTTCCGCTTCCGAGCCAGCATGCACGGCCGCGTTCCGCCGGCTTTGCTGCTTTTAAATTACCAGGACGTATCTGTCTGCTCTGATCGCGGTTAAATCATGTTAGCCGCGTATAATTTCTAAAGAGCTGGACCGACATTATCGGATCCACGGTCGAACGGGAAACTCTCGTAACCGACCGCGGCCGTTACTTCGCGCAAATACCCAGAGAAAATCTTGCCATTCGCTGCGTTGCGCTGGCTTTCGAGATATTAAAGCAAATATGTTTCCCACTCCGTACTTTCAGAGTTGTTCTCAGCCACTTGGCACTAGTTACGATGCTCCGGTGCGAGCACCCTTTTATTTCGTTCACCCGCGTTTACGAATCCCGTTCGCATCGAATTTAGATCCACCGTATCTTCTCTCGTGGTACTCTCGATCTGGCGCTCGCGCGACGTTCAATGTTCAACGTTCAAAAGCGCTCTCCGACCACGGCCGGAAGTCGGAAGCTCCATCGCGTGCAACCACCAGAGGCGAAACAGGCTAAGCGACAGAGCTGGCGCTGGTGTAATTCGCGCGTTCGGCGAAACAACTGCATATACAGGGAAACGTGTTTCGCGTTTTGTGTTTCGTGTTCGCGGATCCATCATCGTGGGGCGCATTCTTCCGCAAACTGTGGGAACGATGCCGTAACGAAACGGCCATGACTACGACCACGGTATGGCCGGGCCAGTAAAATAGCTCTCGCGCCACGTTTCGACGAGCCGGATCGTTCCGGAATAATTAAGTCCTTACCCGTTCATGGAAATTGTAGCGAACCCGGAGGGGTTCTGCTCGCGCGTTTCATACTTCACGATGTGTACGGAGGTCCATCGCGAGAGCAAATAGAGTCGGATGGTAGGGAAGACGACGAACAGACAGAGGGATAAATTGAAACTGCCGCGGCGCATTCTACCGGGGGTACATATGTACATAAACCTCGGCGAGGCGAGGCGAGGCAAGGAGAGGCGCGGCGCGGCATAGCACGTTAACCGAACATTTATGTAAAGCGTCTACCGGGCTCGGCTTCCCCGGCATTGTCCGTCCATCGTACAACCCCGGCATTCTTCTCTGAACTCGGATTAACCCTCGCCGCTGCACCGTATTATTTTGCGGACTGTCGGAAGCGTTTGCTCGTCGCAGAAAACTTGTCGCATTTATCTCGCTTGGTTCGACGATTTCGCGCGGCTTCCTTCGCTGCTCAAAAAGCGATAGGTCACGCTATCGACGTCTTTTCGTTGTATCGGTTTCCGGAACCAATGACATTGCTGGGTGCAGTCTGCTTCGCGGGCGACGTAACGCATAGTGGTCCCAATCAGTGTCGCCAGAAACGACCAAAACTTGATCGGTTTTATCTCTCCTCCTTTTCCCCTTCCACTATCTCATTCCACCACCATCAGCACACTCCAACGTCCCCCACTAAGCCGTAGACTGGTCGCGCAACGTGTCACATATTACTCTGGTCACATCAGAGGATTGGGTAAATTCCCCTCGATCTTCTCGATTTGGTGACACTGATCCCAATCGAGAAATTAGCTGTTCGCAATGATTTAAGGGCAGCGTCCCCTCGAATGTGTGTGAGTGCACACACCGCTAGACCACGTATACTTATGCGAGGATTGCAAGGGTCCGGGATTCCGCTTCTGATTTCTCAATAGTGCAAAGACGGAATTTCTTAGACTACTTTTACGTCTACGACGCGTATAAATATCTTTAGTAGAGCACGTATTATAATAGGAGCCGCACAAAGTCTAAATAAAATGAATCTTGTCATTTTTATAAGGAAACATATAGCAGTTACTTTTAAGGCTCGGTATAGGTTTAGTGTTAAATAGATTCTTCAGGGTATCAATGAGAAGTCGAGGCGTTCTCACGATGAAAAATGGTGCTTCTGAAATGTTCATGTTCCAAAAATTCAATCGATCACATCGTTTTCAAAAGTGCTGAACATTTACGAAGTGATATACATTTGAAAAAAGTCGACATGAAAAAGTTGATTTTTCAGGAAATGAACAGCTAATTCTTCGATTGGGATCGCTGTGCGAGTCGAACGTCCGAGTCGCGAGCAGATATTAAACGAAACGAGCCTATCGAAATCGATCGAACCGGTCCCGTTTGATTGGTTCCATTCTGTTCGGTTGCCAATGGGAGTTCGGTCGATCCAGCCATTAATTCATTTTTTTCGACGGGAATCGGAATCCGGATGGCACCGAGAGCAAGGTATGCCCGGTTCGCGAGGTACCGGCTACCAGCTACTGATATTATATTTCGCGCGGCCCTGCGGTTTATTGCTTGACCCAATTAATTTCAACATTCGAAATTCATCGGAACACGGTTCGGAACCTCGTTCCGGATTTATAACGCTGTGAAGCCAACCGTTTACAACGAAACCTACCGTTTACGTTTACCCGAAATGGGTGTATCGAAAGTGCGGTCGACACATCCGTGCCTCAAATCGGTTGAGAAGCGGACTTTGCGTTAAAATTCGACGATTCTCGAAACGATTCGCGATTTCCCAGAAATTGGTAGATAATAATATAAAACTTCGGATTCGAGTCGGGAACCCGAAAATCGTGACATTTGGATATCTGTTAAGGACTGAATTAAATTTCAGTAGCCTTCTTGGGTATTGCACTTGGTGCCGTCTAAAATCTTGGAGAACCACCACCGTGGACTCTGAATATGAATGTATCGTCTGTTTCTAGTCTCTGGTTGATACTGAACTGCTCGATGCGAAATCTCTTACCAAGTACCCTTCCGCTCAGGTCTACTGACCGCCCTTTAGGGTCCTCCCCAAGTGTAGGGTGGGGGTGACTGCGCCGCTGGTGTTTCCCAGATGCTTAATTTTCTACCTGACCTTCGGCACTGGGACTTTCTTTCTGGTACGGTCTCTTGTACCTGGGAGGCTAAATTGAATGAATGAGTTAAGAAACCTTCTAATTGTGTTCGTTACTATGTGCCACGTGTTGGCTGCAGACCGGTCTACGAAAGAAATGGCAATGGCTCGATGCTAAATCGGATTTACTGAAAAAACTCCCAGATGGTCGACCGTACCATAAAGTCATCCCTAGGGTTCTCGCCTTAACAGTACCTGAAAATTATTTCGGGTTTCCGACCCGACCCGACCCGATTTTTCCTTCGGGTACCCGATTGTCACGAGTTTTCGGGTCCCGACACGAACCCAAATTTTTTTCTATCCACCCACCCCTAGAAATTAGCGATGAAAGGGTGGAAAAACCCGCGGTTCGCTGTTTGATAACTGGCGAGAAGCTTTCTCTGACCTTTTCCCCCAGGCTTTCCGCGAATATTTTTTAATGGATTTCCACCGACAAGACGTAGAATCATCCGTGAAAATCATGACGTATCTGTTTAGAGTATACATAAAGTATAAAGTACAAAGTACTTGGCGAAACGTACGCTGGAAATAGGGGCACGATCGCAGCGCTAGATCGTAGAAAAGCATCGAGAGGGATGGATGAAGGTTTAGCACAAGAGAGAAGAAGAGAACAGAAGAGAAAAGATTGCAATTGGAAATCGGAATTCTGCGTCGCTTTTCGAGAATCCGAGATCGCTGGGAAAGAGGACGATGCTCGAGCGTTCAAAAAGTATAAGGTGGAATGGGGTTTGAGGGCGATCGCGGCCTAGATTGATCTTTTATCTAGCGCTTTTCGCTACTGAAAAACCATATTTGCATTATCGAGAAATGAGAAGGCGCATTCGGCAACCTTGCAATCCTGGAAAAACGAGTCTACCAACTTAATGTGTCCCTCGTCGGTCAAATCAACACAATGGTGAAACATTAAATCAAATGGAACGATAAATAACCAATTAATTATTTTGTTGAGAATAGAGTAAGTTGCACTTACTCCACTTCACTTTAACGGAAAGGCGCGCTCAAAAGATCGAATCATTTCACGCGACAAATTCGGAGATTCGACCGCGATGCAAGCGATTAATATTACATATTTCCGTTTTCTTCTCAACTGTTTCACGCACCACCACTGATGTCTTATCTTATCTTCTTTCTTTCGCGCAGATTCTGACGAGTACCGTCGGCTGGTTATCAAAATTGAATTTGCTGAATCAGAGGCCAGAAAGAAACGGAAGCGGTGTGTCGTAGGGAGCGCGAACCTCGTGAATGTTTCTCCGTTCGTTATTTATGTCTGGAACGCGACGGAACGCAACGCGAAGCTCAATTTGTACAATAGAAATTTGTTCTCGCGACGCGACGCGACGTGTCGAGCAACCCGAACGGAACGACGAAAAAAGAAAGTGGATAGGGGAGAGGAAAGAGAAGAGAAAGGGCGCACTGTGGAAGCAGAGACGAACGATGTAAAAGATTCGGGAAGGCTCGCGGAAGGATTCCACGGAGTTCGAAGAGCGTGAAAAGTAGATATAGATACAGCTAGATATCCGCATCCAAAGGGAACGAGATCCAAGGAGAGAGAACACCGGGGTCAGATTGATTGCTCCTTTCACCCTCGGTGCTTCAAGGCCGACCTACAGACTATAGACGTACTCTCCCGATGCGTGATTCGGACCAGCGCGCCATTCGTGACCTGAAATCGAATCTCGCGGCAGCTTCGATTCCGATTCTTCGTTCTGCGACCCCAATTCCCCGCGCCTCCTTTAATTCTTTCGCAGCAATGGACCGAGATATCTCGGTTCCACGATGTCGAAGAAACGATGCCATAGACGAGATATCTCGTGATGTCGTACGTACGATGCTATGGACGCAGTGGCGCACTCAGGATTTTGTGGCCGGCTGCAAGAATTGCCAATGTACATATGTACTTACATATGTATGTACACAATGTTGAGTTTTACATATAACATATCCAAAAATCATCGAAATCGGAGAGGAAGCAGCTGTTCTACAGTTTGACCAATTTTCCAGTGTTCTATTTCCTTTTTCTGAGTGCGCCACTATATTGGCGAGATATCTCGCCACCATGATGTCGAACAATGCTATAGACGAGATATCTCGTGTATCTTTATTATTGATATGGAGTGTTTCATTTGAAAATTTGACACAATCAATTTTTAAGACATGTCATCGTTGGTGGGAGGTGCTTAAAGATGATAAACATTATACTCCATATTTTACACAATTAGAGTTTTCATTGTTTATTTTGCGTGGAAAACTTGAAAGCACGGTGAAATGCATAATGAGACGGAACAATTTTTACAAAAGTATCTGGTTTCCTTCCGTCGGCCATTGTTTTTGCAAACTCTACATCGTCTAGTTAGATGGGACTTTTTCTGTTGGTCGTATTTTACTTTACGTGTAAAACGGAACGGCGTTTTTACATTAGATCTTCTACCTTGACTACAAGTATCCCTCTTGCTATACTTCTCCACTAAACTCAAAATAATTTCTTGTCTTATTTGAAGATAAGCTTTTTCATTTTCGTGCAGACAGTTCCAAATTGACATACTGTTAAAAATAGTGGTGTGAATTGACCACTTTCCACCAACGATGACATGTCCCAAAAATCGATTACTTGTGTCACTTTTGTAAATAAAGCACTTCATATCAATAATAAAGATACACGAGATGTCTCTTCCATAGTATCTATATCTCGTCCTTGGTAACGAAAAGGTAAATCGAAGAATCCGTAAGCCGTTTGCCGACTCGAAGCTCGTATTTTCCTCGTCCGAGGAGAGCAATCGGTAAAAAATTCGATTCACCATCGCGTGTCTCGAAAACGGTACCTATCCTTTCCGAGCACAGGATCCCTTAGTTCGCACCAGGAAAAAACAAAAGAAAATCGCGAACGCGTTTTCTTCTGTTGCGAGAATACGGAGGGTCGGGATACATCCAAGATGTTACGGTAAGTTCGTTACGGGAGTAGACTCCTTTTTCCAGGATTGCAAGGCTGCGGGATTCGCGTTCTCATTTCCCGATAATACAAAAATGGGGTTTTCCAGTAGTTAAAGACGCTAGATAAAAGATCGATCTAGGGCGCTGTAGCCTCAAAAAAATGCCTATTTACGAGGCATAATTGGCATATTTCTATAGCTACATGCTGCCGAATAATGCAAATTACGCCTCGTAAACGAAAAAATAGGACTTTTGAGGGCGATAGCGCTCTAGACCGATCTTTTATCTAGCGTTTTTGATTACTGAAAACCCGTATTTTTGTATTATCGAGAAATGAGAAGGTGCATCCCGCACCCTTGCAATTCTGGAAACGAGTCTACCGCCTTAAGATCGGTTTGTTTGCTGAGAATCGGTTCAAGAAAACTGGATTTTTTTCAGCGATTAGTGCGCACTTAGTGGTTCGCTCGATGTCCGGGCATGCTTGATTTCGGCGCGGCGACCGATGTAGGTAATTAAGTCGAAAAGTAAACTACCTACGTACCTAGGAGCGTGTAGGCTAATCCAAGCGCGTTCCACCTCCCTTCCCGGTGGTCGATGAACCAATTAACTGAATTATCGAGTGCCCATTAACCGAGAAGCGTTCGAGTCTGACTAATGCACTCGCAATGAAAACGTGCTTTAAATTCGATGCTCGTCGAATTCCTCTCGCGCGATTCCGATAAATTCATTCGGCTAGGGTGGCCGCAACACCGAAGATTACCATCGGAAACGGGATTACCCTCGACATTCTCCGCATCCCCCGAAACCACCCTCGCAACCCCCGCAACCCGAACGTACCCCGAAAAGATCCTTTTTACCGGCTAACGGAAATATGAATGAGCGCTGGCGCTGCTTCTCACTTTCTCGACATTTCTCCGAACCTTTCGGGATCGTGCGAGGCAAGCCGATAGAACTCGCCGATAGAACTCGCCGGAGGAACACTGGAAATTCTTTTATCGCGATATTCGATAATACAGTATCGTAAAACGGCCGCGTCGCCGACTCGACCAAATGTCTCGCGATTTCCATCGCTGACGAGACGCGCTCGCTAAAAATATTATTCGAGATTTACAGAGACGTACAACGAGAAACGCGTCGACTCGTCTATTCGTTCGAAGAATGTTCCCGCGTTTGTTTGTTCAGAATTGAAAATTTCATGTCGCGTCGATACGGCATTTCCTTGTGGTACATGATGAACTCGTCGCGGCGTTTGTCCTCCCTGCTGTCGTTTGCAGTCCCACCCAGCGTGATTAGCGGGTAAGATGGTCCGGTCTCCCGACAGCCAAGGGAGCAACTTTTTCAGAAATGGTGCGGCGCGGCTGTTTGGATTCCTCTTTCCTAACCGGTCGCTTTACGAAGCACTGGAATTTCCCCAGGGACTCCGGCAACGGGGCCCGCTTCTCTTCTCACACTTTTTAGATTGCTTCTCGGTATACACCGCTAAGTTTCGCGCCGGCGCTGTTCACAAAAATCGATTTTTTGCAAAATCCTGAGGTCGTACGCAAATTTTGAGACCAGATTTGAAATCGGCGTGAAAACATCTACGGGAAATGATGTAATACATGTTACAAGAAAATTTTTTCCACGCGTGGTATGGAGAAACCACAATTTTCTTGAAATTGTGCAAGTTTAATGAATTTTTTCAAGGTTAAAAAACCTTCGTACCAAAATCTCCCTATTTTCCCATATTCTGCAAAGTTTCAGATTTAATTTTAAAAAAATTTCATTGCTCTATCTCATTCCTATCAGAAGTTCTTTGATTTTGCCTCCGATTTCGATCGAAGGTCCCACTATGCGGCGTGTGGCGGTCGCCTATAGACTCGAAGGAAGCAACGAGACAACCGTGGATGGCGTGGGTGCCGAAAACGAACTTCCGAGAGTCGGATACATACATACAAAGAAGCAAAGCAAACCGATCACTCGACTCGAGCAACCGTGCTAATCGAACCTCTCTTCCGACGAGCGACGCAAACTTCCACCGAAAAATAAATTTTTAACGCAACGTCTCCCCGTCTCGCCGTGGGCGCGTCCAGCAGCCCCGAGAAAAGTAAACCGATCCGTGACTAGCCGACGTTGCCCGAACTTCGGAGAACTTTCGAAATTCGCTTAAATCCGAAACGATTTTTTAATAGAAAGCTTCCTTCCATTTAACTTGCCCGTGGATATAAACTTTGTTTTTATCGGCGTTCCGCCGTTCCTTTTTTTTCGGGATTTCCTTTCGACGGTACTTTCCTGCCTTGGTGCTATTCGTCGTCCTTTTAGGTCTAAATTAAGTTATTTAAGATTACTATGTAATAATATGAACTTTCTTGAAGCGAGCGAAACGTTTTGAATTATTATATTTGAAAATTTTCTCTCTTGGCCAACCTTCAGTGAGCGGTAGTGTACCCGAAAGCCAGTCGCTGCATATCCACGGCTCCGAATGGAATTTCAATTATGCCAAACGTTGTAGGACTCGATAAATAAATAATGAATAATACGATCCTCATTGATTCCTAAGAATTTTCTATTTGCATCCAGCGGGTTGATAGGGATACACCGATAGCGAAAGATCGAAAATATTCCTTCGAATTTCCTTCACCAATAATTTACTAGAGGTTTGCAAATAATTATTACCGAGTTTGCCGAGGTAACCGAGTTTAGCGGTATTCGCAACGATTTTTCCAGGAGTTTCTGCAGGTTGTTGTCGCAAGGTAAATGAAACTCGCAGTCTGTGACATTCGCGTTACACGGACGCCAGTTACAGCGGAAAAGGGAGAAGGAAAAAAGTGGAAAAGGGAAAAGAAAACAGCGAGAACAGTTTAAAACAAGGCTCCGGTCTCCTGGTGAAAAGCGAGAACCGAGCTGGAACTACCAAACTACTATCGACTGCAGAAACTCGAGGCATTCCGGAAGTCGGTAAACGCGCGAAGACATTCCGTGGACTTCCACGTATTTGTTAAGAACTCGAAACTGGAAAAAGACGCCACGCCACGTCCCGTCGAATCGAAGCGTCTACCTTCCGACTATGTATTTCGTGTTTCTCGCGCGGAACTGCGATAGTAACGAGACGCAAAGATTCGGGAAGGCCAGATTTGCTAGACATTGTGCAACGTAAATACGCGCAACTCATTTTTCGTATTTAAACGCGACCATCCTCTCGGTCGACCGCATCGAAACGATAAACAATCCTTGCAGCATCGTTGCAGAATCGTCCAGAATCTTTTCGCGATTCAAAACATTTCAGACCAGTTGCCTGGTCTCGTTTCGACGATTGCGATCAACCTATTGGGTCGGCAAGAAAGCAATTTCGGTATTTTAAGGTGAAATAGTGCCCAATTTTTGTATCCAAGCAATAAATTTTAAAGAATAAGATATTCTCCCTTTTGTTCGATGATCTTTTGCCAATAAGAATAAATAAGAAAATATTTTACTGATTAAAGTTCATCGCTTGAATAATAATGAATAAAGAAATTCGGTTTTATTTCTCCTTAAAATACCGGAATTACTTTCTTGCCGACCCAATATATGACAATGACGACTGAATTCTTTAACAACTTGAATGATTTTTTTGGCTTGCAAATGTGCAATCAATAGACAGCGGATTTATGCATTTATCTCAAAGATGAATAGGTGCAATTTAAGACAGTAAAAACATTAGAAGAATTTAAACGTACTACTGTATTATTTTCAACCTATTAGACATATTAAGAAAGAAAATGAATTTTTACTTCACTCCGCTTTGTAACAATTTAGGTGGAACATTTTTATTTTGCATAAAGATCCGCTGTCTAGTAATTAAGAGGAGAGCTGTTTATTCGATAGTGAATGTATGAATATTGGCACAGGGTAATTGTGAACAATACTGTACAAATTGATCAATACGATTTTTTACCAAAGCTAACTTTCGTGAAGCGAACGTGGGCGCGATATCTTTCGGTTCGAATGATTCGATTACCCAGGAGCGTCCAAGATTTATCGCGATTAAGTATCGGCCGATGCGGGATCGACTTTTAATCGCCGTGATATTTAAACCAGAAATTCCACTAGCTTCCAACAATTAGGTGCACGCGCGTACTCACGTGTATTGGTAGTAGTACGTGGGTCGACATCCGAGGTTTAACGATAACATTGTGAACCCCTCGATGTCGGTAGCCCAACACCGTGGTCCGACGAACCAATTGCGGATCGATCCGATGCCGCAGGCACGAACAAATTCTTATCGTGCCCGGTCTTAACGACGAACGAACCGATCGCGATCGCAGAACGGAAGGTGGGTCGCGTCCCGGCGAAATTACGGTGTGTCTTCGTTAAAAGTTGAACCGTTTGTCAAGTAGCCCGGGGATTGTCGCGGCGCGACACGAGGAGAGACGACGGCGCACGGTATCGCTCGTTCGCGACACGATGAAAGCCCGAGACCGCGACAATGTCCTACGAGGGAAGAAACTTCTTATCGGATGTTTTACCGGGCCTGATTCGACCTACTCCACTAAATGAAATTTCTTTCGGAGCCTAACCGAGCGGAACCATTTAATTGCTGCTTACCTTGGCCTCCGTTTTCGCCTTTTATTTGGGCGCGTCGCCGACGCTAGCGAACACCACTAGCCCGGAAACTAATTGAACGCTGCCGAACCGATATCGACACGCTCGATTCTATCCGATTACAGATTTCGTTTCACCGTCCGCCGATTTCCAACCAATAATTATCAAGGTCGCCAATTTCTCGTATTCGTAATCACTCGCACCCCGGCAAGAACAATGACACAAATCAAAAAATAACTACTTTGAAGTGGGAATAGATGCGTTCAGTTGGCCTCTATGTGCTAGAAAAACATATGTCATATTTCTAACTCCTAATTGGAGCGTTCGAGGGCAGTTACGTCAGGTTTTCTTTTTGAGCTAGTTCATGTCTGTAGTGGCGGGAACAGTATTACTTTAGAATTGATGGAGGCATCCCGTAATATCAGTTTATATGTAAAGGCTAATCGAATTTACTTCCAAAAATATTTTTCTGAAAGATCAAAGGAATTTTATAATTTTCTTAAAATCGTTATTGTGAGAATACTGCATTTTTCAGTTATGTCACTATTTTTGCTGGGGTGCGCAACGTGATGTCGCGATGTAGCCCTCTCTCCGATCAACGAATCCGCAAAAGTAAACGATTTTATCGGTCTTTGGAAAGTCACGATTTCGACCTTTGGAAACAGTCATTCTTTCCAACGTCAGCTGGAATGCGGAAATTCGATAAAAATTTCCGGAAGTTAGGGATCCGGGAATCCTAGAATTCCGGGAATTTCTTTGGTTACACCGGCTCTAAACTTTGGTCCTTTCTCGCGGCGAGCGAGCTAACGCGTCCCATTTATTATAGAAAGGGAAGTTCTTAACGCGGCATTGTCGTCCTTTCTTTCTCGTTTCGCGAGAAGAGAGGCGGACACCGCTCTCGCCTACCAAATTGAATTAGCTGCTAGCGCCTCGTGTACCTGAACAGCAATGCCGCCTGGCCGAGTCTTGCGATGCCGGCCCTTCGTTTGCCCTTCGTCCGCCCTTCGTACCTCGGAGTAATTCGATTTCCAGCTCGACTCCGCTTCGGTGCGACTCCACTCTCTGACCCGTTCCTTTTCCCATCCCCCGAAACACCGCCGAAACACCGCTCTCCTCATCCGGGGAAAACCGTTGGCCGCCGTTGGCCATCCATAAATGCTACTAGGGCA
The DNA here is from genome assembly GCA_028455795.1 of Lasioglossum marginatum. Classification (NCBI taxonomy): domain Eukaryota; kingdom Metazoa; phylum Arthropoda; class Insecta; order Hymenoptera; family Halictidae; genus Lasioglossum; species Lasioglossum marginatum. The sequence goes on along the minus strand of CM052266.1, from coordinate 1,085,446 downwards.
ACTACCCTCCCTCGCTTTTTCGTTTCCACGAGACGAGACGAGATCCCTATCAGAGTCGCTAAATGAGAGGAGTTACTCTCCCCCTACATCTCTCTGCCAATATCAGATTGGCACTGCACTAAATGATAAATCCGCTAAGCGCCATCGTAGAGTTCGAATACTTAAAATACTTGAAATATCTGGAATAGGTATGAAATACTTCGAACGAATACAGGCACCTACGCGTGGTCTGCGTCGAGACTGCGACGCGATCCGATATTATCGGGAATTTTAATTAGTCTTTTCAACTTGGAATTCTTTCGATAAAATGGAATTCTTCTTGTGGCTAAAAACAACTAGTACACGATTATCTTTTCTCCCGATGAAAAACAATTTGATCGCGCACGGAGTGCGGGTAACTTTGATCGCTCGTACGAACGTACTCCCTCGTTTATCAACGATATAATGGGATATAATACTAATAGCAGCGGATGAAAAATAACCGGCTTTCATCGGCGTTATTAATAACCGCCGATCGATGCGCAGAGACGTAACCGATGGAAAACAAAAAAAAGGAAGGGCCGCCACGCACACCGTCCTAAATTGGAAACGAGATACGGGGACGAATTTCAATTTATTATCGTCGCGACGATAACCATGACCCTAACGAGGAAGCGGAGTTACAGAAAATATTGAAAATCGGCCGCGTTGAAACGCATTGAAACGCGTTGAAACCCGTCGGAACACGAACAAATGGATATCGACGGGCGGAATTAATCTTGCATTTTTGCACGATTCGCTCCACCGTTGGCGATACCTACGGATTTAGCCCTTCGAGGGCATTCCACACTTCCCATATTTTTTCTTTAAACACCAGCGTCTTTAAGCGAGTTTAAAACGATAATGAATTTCCAGTTTGTAATCGTTCGGCGAAGGTTATACTTGGTCGAGAAAGTTCGAAAGAATCTACGAGATTTCCCTTTGACTTTCGAGCACCAGAGTCAACGCGGATGCTCAATTCTCCAATAGGTTTCCGTCGAGGGAGAGTCGTTCGCGTGTCTCGCGTCTTTCGAGCAAACGTGTCCACGTCGGCCAAACGAAAAATTACAGGCAGCGTGGTCGAGGTCTCGCGAAAGAGAAGTATAAGAAACGAGCGAAACGAGGCAAGGGAGGCAGATCGCAGTTCGCCGTCTGTTTCCCTATAAAAGTCCGAACGAAGCGAAAAGTACATCCGTAGTTCGTTAACGAAATGCAAGCGTACTCGCGTAATTTCACTTTAATCCCTCAAACTCGATCGTCGATGAATACTAAACACACTCAATTAAAATTCGCGGAAACTTTGAAAATCGGCTAAAAGTGACTCACCTTCAGCGTCGTCCGCCACCGTGTCTCCGGAATTAAAGAGGTCATCTGGAACAGAAGTTGATCAGCGTCAGCCTCGACTATCGTCGGATGGAAGGCGAACGCTGCCCCGGGGCGAACCAATTAATCCTCATTTTTCACGCTCTTTGGCGCGCTTAATATATTATACGTGCCGTGTCGTGCTTCTCCCCGCACCGCCTCGTCTCCCCTCGCCCCGCCACGTGAAAATCAAATAGGCTGCTCCATCGCTCAAATTATTTCGCGTGAAATCCATAACGACACCATCGGAAGATTTTTCCCCGGGTTCCCGAACATTGAACGTTATGCAAAAAATAATTAACACGTCCGAGCTCTCGAGGAAGTGAAATTTCGTTTAGACTCGCTGCGCCATTTTACTGTGATTGATTGCTACACTGCGGAACTTTATGCTAGATAAAAATTGTCTGCACTGATTGCATGGAATAGAAACCTAATTAAATGTTATTTCTTCCCGTAATGATTTTAACGCTAAACCTATCATCATCGGTCAAAGTGACCGGTTCCAGATTTTTGAAGTAACTTCTTTGCTGAGGGGGCTACAATTTTCCAGCGTGACGAAATCGAGCGTTGCGAAGTCGAGCGTTACGAATCCGAGCGTTACGAATTCGAGCGCTTGAGAATAAACTAAATAAAGTAAAATAAAATAAAATTTTTTTCATTTGAGATCATACCCTTACTATTCTCATTTATTATCTCTTGTTGAATAAAAAAATACTAATAATTTATCTCTATCTATACCTAATAAGCAAGAAGTTTCACTTCTGTCGCGCGTGGACTCCACGCACAGGATTTTTTATTTTACGATCATTGATATAATAAAAATAATTCCATAAGAAATAATTGTATAGATATCTTCAGTGGGACACATATTACAATAGGAGATGCACAAAGTCTAAACAAAATCAATCTTATCATTTTTATAAGGGAACATGTACCAGTTACTTTTAAGGCTCGGTAGGTTTAGTGTTAATAGTGGAGAAATGATACATTGACAACTTCAATTTTTTAAATTTTCCAACAATTTTGAATTTCATATACTCTTTTCCGGCGGCTGAAGAGCTGTGAGAGAGGAGAAAAAGGAAGGGGAGCGGCGTTTCGTCCTAGGCATACATATACAGGGTGAGTCACCTAACGTTATCACCTCAAATATCTTTGTTGTTTTCAAATTAAATGTCTTGAGGACATTTAGCGAAAACAATTTTTGTTTTTATGTAATTTTTTTAGAGATATCAAGGTCACCTTCATTTTTTAAAGTGGAACCACCGTTTTTTAAGCTTCTACAACGATAGTTCCTTTCATTACGAATGATACTATACTGTAGGATCAGGTAGTAGCGGAGGAAGTCTTGTGATGGACTTTATTAAATATAAGTGGTGGAATATTATAATACCGCGTGTACAATGTTAAAAGTGTGAATGCTTGAATGCGTATAACTTTATAACTAAAACACAGCAAGAATGGTTTCTTTACAAAATGTGACGACGCGACGTGTTAGGCTCGACGATTTCCTTGCGACTGTCTTCGGCCCTCACTTTTTCCTTACTCCTAGGGTCGCTTATACCTAAGGGCTGTAAACCGACCCTTAAACCTACAGTTTCAAGAAGTGGCAATCGTTGCACACCAACAACTTGACTATTTGTACATTTTGTGGCGAGCGCAGGAGATAGCCGCCGCAATTCAATTTTGCTAAAAATGCATAAACAAGAACGCGTCGCGACGCTTCAAACGACGCTGGAAGAATCTTTCGGGTTTGATCGAATGGTAAAACGCGATAAAACGCGAGCTTCGTGATTCGCGCGAACGCGACTCCCATTATCTTGCACGATAGCGTCGCGATATTATGCACCCGTTACTTTTCTTTTTGCTTTTAACGACGAGCAATACAGACGGCTTATTGTTATTAAAAGTATCGGGGCTAGCGCGTTGCGGCGGTCTAATTGTTCTCCATCGCGCAATATTCTCGGTCGATTAACGATACGCGACGTTCAGCAGCTCGAATAAACGCGGAACCGTTCGAACATCGCGTTTCCAAAATCGGTGTATCGATGCGATGGTTAATAGAGGTTATTTTCAGAGATCGTAGTATGCGCTTTACATAGCGTTTGCTTAATACACCCTGTGCCGTAGACATCTGTACACGTAAACCGTGGCGCAGGTTCGAATCGCGCGGATCATAGATTACGAGTTTACTCGTACTTAAGCAACTCGCTATTTCATCCGTCCGCGGACATTTATTGCGCAAATACTTGAATGGATTGCCGAACGGCTAATACGGCAAGTAAATTTTGCGCAACGTCCCCCGGAATCCTAAACAAACTCCAAGTTATCCGGAAGTGGCGGCCGCGGAATCCTACGGCTAATCTTCCTCGGACAACCGTCGCGGTATTTGCCATTAATATTTGCGAACACGTAACTGCTCTCCGCTCCGATCAACTCTGCCTCGTCTCGCGTTTCGCGTCGCCGCGACCGCCCGACGTCGTATCAACATCTTCTCCTCGTAGCAGGCGCCGTCGCCGTCGTCGACGAAGCGCGCTTACTTGTGCAACGGGAGACGCTTTCGCGTTTACTTCTGCGCGGAATCTGCTCCGAGTAATTCCCAAACGCTGTGCTACACCGGTTAATATTCTCGAAACGTTTGAGATGTATATTTATCGCGACAACGCTCCGATGTTTCGTTTAAAAAGTAAGAAAGTTGGATTGGCGGATAACGAGGGAAAAGGTACGGGTGACGGGCGACGGTAGATGGTAGATGGTAAATGGGCGGCGCGACGGCTGCGCGCACTTCCGCTCACCCGACAAGCTCTTCGAAAGGGATTAACCGGATTAAATCTTGCGATCGATAAAATGTTCGCGTAATGACCCAATTATCGAGTTATCGGTAACTCGAGTGCGCCGAAGAAGGTATCCCGGGTATAAACGGTAATCTTTCAGTCGTGTCACGCTACGTTCGACTACCAACAGCTAACCGGGTCCCACGTTTCGAAAATAGACTCGATCAGCGGGATTAGAAGAAAGACGATCGGCTTAGCTCGCGGAAAGCACGCTCCTTCGAAGTACAGGCTTTTTTAAAAATATTTCGATGTGCATGAAAAACGGATATAATCCTCGAGGTCGATCGTCGTTTCATCGAGCAGGCGATTGCGCGAAAATTTTCCAGTGCGCGCTCTCGTGACGCGGCTTGTGTAAAATCGCAACGAGTCGAAACAAAATTCTAAACGCGCTGGTTGTTTGCGCTGCGGGGGAAGCGGTGGGTCAATGGTCATCGGTCATCGGTCAACGGTCAACGGCCATCGCAACATGATCCTGGAAGAGCGAAGCTGTTGCTTTGCAGTTGAGATGCGAGAACGGCGCTGCGGCGCAGTGGTTAGATACGAAGATGAGCCTAAGCCCGGCAAGTGCAACTTCTTCCTCGCTGTCGCTTCGCGACTCCCACTACCAGTGTACCGGTTCCCTCACTATCGACTATTTCATGTTACCCCTACCGGGCGACTGCGAGAATACGATCTCCTATACACGCCTAATCTCCCCAACCTCTTCCTACACGCCACAGGAGTTTGATGGGGAGGACCCAGGAATAGGGAGAGGAGTCGTCTGCGATTTGAGGAGAAGAAGTCACCCTCTCTCGACCAGCCTGCGGCGGATGCGTGGGGAATAGCGTCGTAGAAGGGGACACAAATCTTAATCTGACGATTAAACGGTTCCTAAAGGTGCTAGAGGATCGAGGAAGCCCCAACGAGACTGTTTTCGCTCGTTTGTACAGGACCGTTCTCTTATCAAAAGTGGACAATATTTTTTCGGACCTCCTTGGCTATTCTTGGCGAAGGAAATTCATCTCCTCCTAAAGGGAATCCCAAATTGTCGAAACGCAAGAACCGAACGACCAGAGAACAGTAAGACAGAGAGGTGGTATCCCTCGGCTAGGACCGTTCGGAACGGTTGGAAACGGTTCACGGCTTGTTAAAACAACCATTCTAACGAAGACGATATGCGAGGCCGACACACGAGCCTCGTTAAACAGACGTTTAGGCAATCTATGCATCGATTAGTTTCCAAGTTAGTTTCCGCGTGGAAACGTGGCAACTCGACGGGCGAACTAGCACAGGAAATGAAACCGAAGCAATAGACTAATATAAACTGAAACTAAAGTTGTTACAAAGTCGATCTAACCGTCGAACTCGTGGCCGTAACGCACGATCGCCGTGTACGTTACAAAAGGCATTAATATCCAGCTGGTAATAACGAGAGGACGCTGGAGAATGTTGAATAAATTAATAGCTGTCGTCGTCTTCGTCGTCATTATTACGAGGCCTGGACCAATTAGCTCGGGCCACGTGACCGTTACTCTGCGAGCCTATTGACGCTTTTGGTTAGCAGAAAATATTCGCCATTCGTCAAAATGGAAACCGAACTCCTTCCGGTGTCGACTTTGGATCAGCTAGCTCCCGCGCGTCTTATTACATTTTCCGCGTTACGATATTTCGTGCGAATACGTTTACCAACTCGATGCATCATCCGTCTATCCGCGGTTCCATTATATCGCGCGATGTGCCACGGAGTCAGCGTACCAAGAAATATCCGACGAATGGAGTTGTATTCTATGCAACGAATAATTTCACTTCGACGAATTTTCTACATTCTATGAAGTTCGCGATGATATTCCAGTCATAATTTGAAACGGAATCGTAGCACACTCATTGAGAAAATACTACAGCGAAGTCTTGATCGAAGCCGGACGGACCCCCAAAGCTAGAGCTGCCTCGGTCGTCAAGCAGTGTAAAGTGTTAACATGCCGCGTAATCCGATACAGGATTCGGTATTTTATGGAGAACCAGGGAAAAGATTATTTTCTCCTTTTTAGTGCATTTTAATATAAGCGTGGTTTTTAAAAAGTCTTTTTTACATATTTTATATAATATCGAAAATATCGCGACTTTACTGTATAATTTAATCTGTATTTAGCGGTTTAATTGACAGTATGTTAATATGCGCTATTCTTTTCTACGTTCGACGCGGTCGGTGAGGTCAAAAAAATTAGTACACCTACACGATCTATGTCGGAGCATGGACCCGAAGATCCGAGATAGATCAAGATTTTACTGTACAACGAAGAGTGCGGTTGCATAACTGCATATGTACACATTGCGGTCGCGCTGGTGTTTAACAAAAACAAAGATGATCATCGTCGAAAATAAAGGTTTCGAGGTGAAAGTTCTCGGCATACCACGATAGAGATTGCCAGAGCAAGCTCTCCTCGTTCCACTCACCGACGGACCCGGAGATTTTAGTCGCGCGTTTAACTCCGCAAAGGAACAATCCTCTATCCTCCACCTTTTGAGAACGTACACGATTAAACTTCTTCCGAAGGATCGAATTGGACTTTCCGCGCCGGTGGAGGTAACTAATTTTGTTACTCGCTCGCTAACAACTTCGTTACAGATTCGCTACAGCGCAATGGCGAATATTGCTACGGCTTGCGGCGCGCTGGAACAGTGGAATAGCGGAACAGCGGAAGTTTAGTTCGACGAAAAGACCGGCTCAACTATTCATTTCGCAGAATCCAGCTACGATTATTCCCAATTTATTCGATAATCGATACGCCTCTCCGAAAACGAGAACACTCGCTCCTGCGCTTCGACGGCACAAGCATTCGAACTTTGTCGATACTCGTGCAGTTCTTGCGCGAGTCTTAGAAATATTTTTTCGCGGGGTTCGGGGAATGTGATCAGAATTATAAAATTATTTCGCGGAACGAAAAGAACCGATGACAACTGCCACGACGCGGTAGTCTCGTTTCTGCGCCTACGCGTCGAACAACGAGCCTACCAGTTGCGTCTCCTCTCTTTCTTGCTTTCTTTAATGGTCATTACCCGCTACACACATCTGTTTTTTATCGTGCGGCGATCGTCGCAGTCGCATGTGCAATCGTTTAGTACATAATCGAATATCAGTCAAAGTACACGTCCGTTATTCGGCCGCACGGTTTCTGCACAGTTTCCGCACGGTTTCTGCGTGGAATTGCGGTCTGAAATACTATGGATTCAATATTACGTTTACGAGGCGTAATTTGCATTATTCGGCAGTGTAATTTGCGTTATTCGGAAGCATACGGCTGCGCATGTTTCTATTTTCATAAAGCTACGACAGCAACATGCTGCCGAATAATGCAAATTACGACTCGTAAACATAGGACTTTCATTTGTTACAAAAATGGTCCGCAACATTGACCTTAACATTGAATTCCAAAGACAAAATTTGTTTTTATTTCATCGTATAGTACTTATCGCAACGAAGAAGAGTCTCAAAGGAACCATGTATCTCAACCGTTCTCAAAGAAAACGACTTGAATGTTTCGTAAACTATTTTATTTCATATGTCTACAGGGTGTCAAGATGGTATAAACTTGGAAGATAATAAATATAGAACAAATTTTTTTCATTTGCCTCCTCCTTTCCGAGAAATTTGAGTTTGAAAATTCGGCGAACACGCGTGCTATTGAATAGGAATCGTCTGACGCGTCTGTTCATGGTTGACTCATTCTACTTCTTGAGAACGCTAGGCACGCGAACTTGATGGATTGTTAGTCAATTTTCTCGAAAACTACGCATCAAAAGAAAAAATTTGTTTCATATTTTCGACTTATACTTCACGTTTATACCATTTTAAGACACCCAGACATATGGAATAAAGAGCAATTACGCCTCGTAAACGTAAAAATAGGACTTTTGAGGGCGATCGCAGCCTAGATTGATCTTTCATCTAGCACTTTTGACCCCCGTCTTTGCATTATCGAGAATAGCGATCCTGGATACGAAACTACCCCCTTAAAAAGCAGATGTGCGTAGCGGGCTTTATAATTTCTTTTCGTTCACATGTCGCACGGTCGCGCGATTCGATCGTTCTGGTATCGCTTTTTCTTTTAGCCAACGACGAATGTTTTCTCGTCACGCGTCGAAACGGTCGGAATCCCTCGTCCCGATTCCGATAATATGCATCGTTTCCTGTCGGCCAATTAAGTAAATCCGACGGAAACATTTGATTCGGCGATAAACTGCAACAGTTCCCAATGTTCCATCAAGTTATAATAACCGGGAAAATGACAACGGACCGTTGCACCTCGCCTCTCGCCTCGCTTTGCCACGTCTCACCGCGATCGATAATGCATATGGATGGTATGTTATTAAAAAGAATGTCTACTGTATCGATTTTGAAATTCAATCTTTCCGCATCGTTTTTGCGTTACAGCGTTGCTCTCGGTCCTTAACGAAATAGGGATCGCGGAGGTAAGGGCGAAGGCAATTTCTCCGGGTTCGCAACACAATTTTCGCTACGCAACTCTTATTTTAATGGAGCACCGGTGGTCATTTTACGGCCGAACGAACCGAGAAGCAGGAAACGGGGAACGGAAAACGGGAAACAGGACGCGGGGATTCTATAGAGAATAATTAATTGTTTTCGAGTTTTAGGGGGAACAACGACCGAGCGGCTGGATGTGTCTCCATGGTGCGCTACGCACCATGGGTGATGGGCCGTGGTACGGTGAAATCGGCACGAAGCGACCCGATCGCCGAATCGGAGGTTCTAACGCGGACACCTAAACCGAATCGCAGCCAGGTAACCGGTTTCCCGCGAGACTGAAGGTAACTGCTGCCCATAGTAACCACCCGTGGTAACCATAAGCTAACGTTTCCGGAGTACCCTAGAGAGTGGACTGTAACAGTGCTATTGCAGCTTACAAACGGCACGGGAGATACACAACTATAATCGGATAATACGGAAAGATATTTTCGCGATCGAGTTCGTTCAGATGCATCTCGATCCAATAACGATAATTAGAATGGTAATGATAAAAGGGTGCGCTTGGTACTTGTTATTGTATAAGAGATTATTCCTAAAGAATATATCTATGTGTATATAGAATTGCTCGTAGTAGTTACCCGACTATTCTAGGTAGATATTTCCTATAATGATAACGAGTTTATATGTACGCTAACTGGACCAAGACCGCGCGGTTCTTTATGCAAATTCGCGTTCTAAGGACCAATCGATGGAAACGGGAATGAAATTGAAGCTTTCGCTATCCGGAGAACTGCTTGTGCCGTCCAAAAAAGAGTAATAGATTCGCTCGTCGATTCTCTTCGCGGGAACAATCAACATCGGTGCTAAAAACGATCCTTCGATATCCTGAGGAATCGACATCGAAATCTATTTCGATAGTCTATTTCCTATTTCGATGGATCACCGAGAGCCAGTTATCGAACTAACAACAAATATCGAAGTAAATCCGAGTTTTGTCGAGTATGTAATTATTATTCGAATGCCCGTTTCGATCGAAATGGATTCGAACCGATCGCGAATCTTGGGGAAAACTGGGACAGAATCTAGGTATTCTAATTACAAGTAAGTGTAGACGGGAATGCAGCAATAGCCGGGTACTCACCGTATCCCATTTTCGCGATCAAATTGAGCCTGCACTCGTATCGCGTTTGGTAAACGTAAGGCCGGGGTTCACCTGGACACCAGAGAACCGGCGGTCCGCAGACGCATTTCCCGGTCGCCACCGTGTTTCCGTTTTCCCCGGTGATTCCCTCGGAAACCAAGTTGCATCCGGCCTCCGACATTATCGGCCCGTGCGGACAGTGCCTCCTCCATCTTCCCGGAATCTCTGCAAAATAGTAAATAGCCAACGACATAATAACGCGCTCTTCCGGAACGAAGCTAAAGTTCCCTTCCTCGAAGGCATCGACCGAACCGGACCGACCCGAACCGAACCGACACAAGTCTGTTGGACTGTGGAATTTTTGTTCATCATCGATTCACTTTTCGCGATTCGGATGGATACGGTTCCATGTCCATAAATTCGTAGAGCTTTAGATAAAGAAACGCTCGGATAAATAGAAACTCTCAACGATACCGAGAATCGATTTCAAGACCAAATACACGCGGTTTTCAACGATGGAACCGTCGCGCATCCCGCCACGTCCCATCTCGTCTTGTCTCATCCCATCTCGTCCCATCTCGTCCCGTCTCGAACTGTTTCATCGAACGCCGCGCCGGACAGGTCGGAACGGCTCCTCCCCATTTTATCCGAGTTCCCATAATCGATGAGAACGCTTCTATTTGGAAATAGTCAAATCGATTCACTTGTTCGCGCGCATATTCCGTCAAGACTCCCGCGGACTTTGTAGAGAATAAACCGGTTCTCGGTGCTCGGATATCCGGAGCGTTATAAATGTTGATTCGTTGTAATTGCACTCAAACATTTCGACGAGGAGTTGACCGAGAAATAACCTGAATTCTATTTGTCCATGCGAATGAATTATTCGCCTATCGCGACGTTCTGGTGACGAGAACGAGACTCGCAAAAATATTCGCCGGGAACCGGAATTCCTGATGCGGCTGGCTCGATGCGTTGCGCCGTGTGCCACGAAAGTCTGTGCAATTACGCGCGGTTGCCTAACATCGGTAAACAGACCGGGTACAATATACGTCGGATCGAACTAAGGCTTCCATCGTGCCCCAGAGAATATAACGCGGTTTCCTAATGCTGAGCGCTGAGCGCCGAGCGCCGAACGCCGGCCATTGGGTGCCGCACACCGCCCCGATATACCCTCTGACGACTAATTCGAATTCAATTACGAGCGACGCGCAAAACCAGATAGCGATCTTATCGCAAATAGTACACGGGAACCCTGCGGACCGTCAGTTTCGGGGATCCGGAGCGAGTAGAGACGAAGAGGAATCGGTCGAAAAATATTTGAAATATTCTATTCGACCGAAGTTAAATTAAGCTGAATTTTTCAACGCATTTGATTTGACGGTTCGCTGTGTATCAAAACGGCGTAACGTATTCAAGCGAAGAGAATAAGTATCTACGTATAATGAGGGGCGGAGAAAGGAAAGGAAGAAGGGGAAAGAAAAGGTGGGCGGGGGTTATTTGTTGCGGAAGAGGACGCAACGTTCACCGCAAACAGCTCGGAAGCAGAGATGGTCGGGTAGCCTAGCTCGGTTCCTCCCCCGCCATCAAACCTAACCCAGACGAATTAGGCTAGGCCGAGTCGCCGCTGCGCCGATCGATAAGTTTAATAATCCACGGTCGACCGCCCCAGAAATCGAATTTGCCGATTGGTTTACCGATCGACCATCCGCGCCGAAGCAAACCCTAAACGCGAATTCATTTCGAGTTAATGGTCCGAACGCGCTTCCGGCTAATTGGCCGCGGTTCGCCGAGTACACACCAAGAGAGCGAACGATCCGGATCGCCTTTCGATCAAGAAAATCCCGGATCCTGAGCGAACTTGCGCAAACAAGCCAGCCGACCCGAAATTACCAGAGACCTGTCCGATTATCGCTCGCGAATCGTAACGGGGTCACACGCCTCCGACGGAATCTATCTGTTTCGGTGGAGAGTTGACGAGCCACACACCAGTTCAGCTATCGACGATCGGCATCGAGATCGGTTGCTCGTCAGACCATCGCAGCGCATCTAATTAGAATATTTATAAAGACCAGGCAATTTTACGTTATGCGAGTAGCCGCCTCCGATCTTTGGAACAGCAAGCTGCAACGAGAAGGTATTCGCCGGTGAATTTGCAAACGAAAAGTTCGTTAACGCGCTTCCGGCTAAACGTAACAGCAACAGCGCGTATTGTATATTGTATATTGTATACAGTATACAATGCATCGTTCAGTTTTCGCATGGATCGGCGTCCCCGACTCGGTTCCCGACACTGTAACGAGAAATTTGAAAAGCTCTCTCGCGATTCGAATTACAAAGGAGCGAGCCGCGGTACGCTGGTTCCGGAAGAGACCGCTTTAACGCGCTTCAAGCGCCCCCCTTCTAGCATTTATGGTCGCTGTCGCGCTCCGTTACGGAACAATGCACGCTGATGTATTCCCGAACTGATGATTTTACAGTGGGCGATGCGTACGCGTCTTTATTTTTATTCGTCCTCGACGTCAGTCGACACCGCATAAAACCGCTCTCCGTATCTCTATTCTGCCCACCCTCTATTCCGTTCGTTGTTTCCTCTCGTTGTCCCTCTTCATCCCTCTTAATACTTCTTCGTCCCCCTTCATCCCTCGTCGCGCCACACAAAGTCCTCGCCATGCACCGCTAAGCTGTCCCGACGAGCTTCTTTAAACTTTAATCCCATTTTCTTCGAATAGAACAACTTTGTAAGCTCTGCCGTTTTATCGCAAAACTAGGCTCTCCAAAAGTTTTTCGAAAGCGCGCACCTTTCTTTCTCGCGAACCTTACAAACGCTTTTCGAAACTCGAGAATTCGTTCAAAGTCGCCTGTTTTTTATCGCGGCTGTTTTGCAAGCCCCAGAATTCGTTCGTTGGTAGTGTAGATGCGTCTCTCGTAGATCCCGATCTTTTGTCACGGGACCTATACGCTTCGCTCGCAGTGTCTAAAGCGGCAATTGCACAAAGCGGCTTCATCGACAGCGCGGCGGACGAATGTAACCCGGACGAAATCGGCTTTCGTACTCGGTCATGGGATTGTCAACCATTTAAAAGCAAAAAGCTGCTCGAAAAATCAAACTGCGAGTGTTCCGGGCAATCTGATTCCCGGGGTGAAGGGGACAGAGAAATACACTCGCGTTCCGCTTCGCAACGTTGCCGCGACAGACTCGAAAATGCAGATTCCCGGTCAGCATGTAAATGGAGTTATGAAAAATAACGGATGGCTCTGACCGGGTACTAAGTAAATTACAAGCGCGAAACGACATCCGGCTTGATCAGTCGACGCACGTTTCGCTGGAGTCGTGCCGCCGCGGCATCATCCGCTGACGAAAAGCGGGAAACGGGAAATAGATAAACGGGAAAGGTATGTCCATCGGGCAGTCGCGCGTTCTCTGCGTGTTATACTTACACCCCACGCATTTTGTAACAGAAAAAAAATATAGCATGCTCGTGCATACACGCACACACGCACACCGGACCGCATCAAAATTCACCGCCCGACTTGACAGCTATTTGTTTCCCGGAGCCGACGCGCGACGTCGCGATGTGCCCGCCCGTAACAATTAAACGAACCGGAAACTAGAGCTATGCTTTCTCATTAGCCGTCGAGCGGACAATGATCGATGATCCGACGCGATTATGAGCTGCGAGCATTATTGTTTGTTTTCGTTATTTCATAACGCGCGGACTCGCACCATCGATCGCCGCGTGCCGCGAGAGGCTTTTGTGAAATTCCGTCAAATTCCGTCGAATTTCGCATTGTGCACGAATTGTTTCGCTTTTCATCCGGCCTGTAATCCGCGAATAACAACGACGAGTCACGCGTAAAATGGATCGTAGATCGGCCGATAATCTTTAATCGCCTCCCGTTTCTACATACATATACATACATGTACGTATTCTATCGTCGACATTTTCATTTCATTTACCAACAATTCCACAATTTTGAAACGGCTGGCGGAGCACGGGACGTAGCTTCAACCACTCGATGACAGCCTTGTCCAGCCCCTTTTTTCCTTTGATTTTATTTACTGACGCGATTTTCAGTCGAAAAGGGAGGAGAGAGAAAAAACGACGAAAAAGTTGAAAATTTGATAGAGTCGCTATTCGTCCCGTAAAAGGTTAAACGGGCAGGAGAACGAATCGATTTTTCCCAGAATAAAGCCAACCGATTGATTTTGTTCGATGCGTGCGGGAACAATGGCGGGGATCATGAATGTTTCAAGAGCGCGATCGCCGTAACGTTTCAATTCGAAATTTCTATTTTTCCAGACTTCGTTCCAGGAACGTTGTTTCCGTAGTATAGATAATGTACATACGAAACTGGAAAAACTAATAGCGAATCGAAGAGATAGCGGTTCGTCGCTAGACTCGTACCCAGTCATCTGCTCCGAAGCACGCACACGATCATGTTCTATCTCATCGATACGGACGTGTGGACTGTAGTAGTAGGCTTTTGTCTATACATATAATTCCACACAATGAAATTTTGCAAAAACTTTAACAGCTTATATCTAAATAACTATTTGTTTGCGACATATGGCTCCTTTCAAACTTTTTCTCTTCTCGATAAGTAGGCGTTGATGTAAGAAAAAACTTTAACAACAATTTTCTTTGCTATAAACAATTTTGCGGCAAGTTTTTCTTACAAATGTCCACCGATCCAGAGGTGTAGATTCACCCCTAGGACGAATGACCATTACTTTTTATACACCCTGTATATATTTCACGGATATTTGCGTATTACGTGTGGTTTGAATGACATTTTGTGATATAATATTTATAGCTGTTTGGCTTTGTTCTATAGGGGATGTTGTTTCTACCCGCTTTGAGCTGTTTTGAATCGCTTTTTAGCAGCTTCGCCTCGGTTTTTAGCCGCTTTGGGCCGCTTTGCATCGCCTTTTATCCGCTTTGACCCGCTTATTAACTGTTTTGGGCCGCTTTGCATCGCTTTTTAGCCGCTTCGAGCCGTGGAGACGAGCTCCTCGGAGCAAGCGAAAAAGTTGCAGGAGACTTCCACTTGGCTGAAACGTCGCGTCGCGTCGCAACGCGCCGCGCGCCTAATTTCTCCAAAACTTTCAGAGTTATTCCCTTTGCGCGCGCGCCCGCGGTGAATCCCAATTAACCTCTTAAATTGAATCTCGAGCACTGCTTGCCGCATTTTAACGGTGGCTGCCTCGTCTTCCGATTATGAAGCCCGCGTTCTCGAATTAATCGCTCGACCGATCGCACTCCTCCGGGATAGATCTATCCACTGAGCCACTGCTCCCTAATAATAATAATAATAATAATAATAATAACGACCGTGCTACCTGCCAACCACATTACACATCGCTCACTCCCCATCGGCCAACATTACCTATGCGACGCAACTACAGCTGTGGACTGACAGACAGTCTGTCAGTACCTAGTCTGTACTATGTATATCCCGCAGGCTACACGACCGATACCTGGGCTTAACCCTCCACGGCACATAATTCCCGAGACACCGTGAAAAATCTGCTTCGATCGAATACCATTGGTCGACTCGTGTTACATGAACCTTAGGAAATTCGGGAAATTCCGAACCGTTCGCAATTCATACCAAGTTCAAGCGTAACATGAAAGTTCCAATTTATACTGTTCACGTACGTCCGCACGGGATTAACGTTCAACTGGAAATGTTAAAAACGGGCCATTTCATCGACTGTTCCTGGTATTTGATTTCGATTCGCGAAAAGCAGAATCCGGAGCAGGGAATCAGGAATTTCATTGTTCCCGGGTTAAATACTCGAGACGCGGAACAAAGCAGCAAACGATTTCACCGTAAAAACATATCCGTTGGAAATATCGAGCAAATCCCTGCCACGGATCGGGCAACGGGTTGCAACGTCGAACCGTAACGCGTTCGGGAAGCCACTGACCATACAGGCGTAGTAATATAATATAATGTGTAATGAAATTTTCTCTATAGTCTATACTCCACAGGATATCCCAAAAATAACGTTCAAGCTTAAAAGGGGCAGTTCCGGAGGTCATTCGGAGTGACAGTTTCATTTGCAAAAATGTCCGTCTCGGTTAAGGAGATACTATCAACGCGTACCTTGTTGTGTGCGCGTTTTATATCTCACGAGATAGTTAAACTCACACTTCGCACGTCGAATTAACCTTGTGGGAATAGTTAAAGTTCTATAGTGGACTGTATTATAAGGTGATGGAGTGACTCAAAGTATCAATTATACACTACACTTTATTCAGTTAACTTGTTTCACTGAGTCGTGGTGAATGTCGTAAATGTCAATGTCTTGAATCGATAATGTCTAGTTCCGCCGCTCCGTCTTACTATTTATCGGTTACGCTGGGGCGCTTACAAATTAAGTATGAAGGCTGATTCGCTGATCGGAAAAAGAGGGGTTAGCAAGAAGATGGTGTCTGAAACTAGTGGAGTGAGGAATGGTTGTTAAAAAATGGGAAGTTCCGATCTTCCCAATGGTCCTCCGGAGGTACCTAGCGCATCCCCGAGTGACTCACGCAGGTAGTGTACTAATTACTATAGCGAGTAATAAACCTAAAGAGCGCCTCGACCTTGAATGAACATACGGAAAACATAAATTTTATGACCAGCCTCCAAAACCTTGTACAGTGTGGAATAGATAATAAAACTAAACCCTTGGCAAGTAACTTGGACATCTATTATTGCTAATGGACTGTTTCCATTTCATTTTGATTTCAATGCTTCTCTCTTTATATCTTTCTACCACTGTCTCTCTAATTTCGACTCGAATCACTGTCATCGCCTTTCTCCGACTTTCGACCAGTACATGCAGATCCAGGATAGGACAACAACGGCAATAACCCAGACCATGACGACAACGACAACGACAATGAAAGCGGCAATGATAGCGACAACGATAACGATAACGGTAACGGAGCTGTCGAACTGCGTATTTGTTGGCAGCGTTTCTTGGACCGTCACGGGAAAACAGGTTCGATGCAGGAGGCAGCAACAGAGTAGATATCGGGGTTTTGTATGCATTGCAGCCGGGTGATCTATGGACTTTCGTGGTCGTGTACTCGCTTCCATAGAATGCCGGTAACCGGTAACCGGTAGCCAGTAGCCAACCATACGAATAGCCGTACGAATAGCCGTAGACGTTGGCAGACGAACCATTGCATAGGAATGCCATCCAGCACGGTGCACGGGGCTATTCTCAAGATTTGTTGCTCGACGTTGAGAAACTGGGCTCTCCCGATCCGCGTCCACACCACCGTGCACGATGCACACAAACCGGAAGTCGGCCAGCTCTCCAGCCAACTTTCAGGAAAGAGTTACTCACCGCTTTTTCTCTGTCGGAATCGCAATCCGGTCACGTTCCTTTGTTAATCTCGATACCGACCGCTCGATCGCAACCCTTTCTCGGTAATTGTCTAGGTAACGAGGCAAGATCCTTGTTCCAATCGGATATAGACCGTTCATAAATTTCTACGAACCTTGACCCATAATCTGGTCAATGTACTGATCGTCCATCAAGAGGTGGCAGTGATTTCCACAGACCCCACTTTTGACGCCAGGCTACGGACCCTTACCGCACCATTGCAAGGGCGCGGAATGCGCCTTCTCATTTCTCGATAATGCAAAGATGGGCGTTTTCGGTAGTCAAAAGCACTAGATGAAAGATCAATCTAGATCGCGATCACCCTCAAAAGTCCGTTTTACGTTTACGAGGCGTAATTTTCGGCAGCGAAATTTACATTATTCGGAAGCATAAAGCTGCGACTAGGGATTGCAATACCGGTACACCGGTGTGCCGAATACCGGTATTTCGTGCTATTTTGCAATTTCGTGAAACCGGTGTTTGCTAAGGTAAAATACCGGTATTTTCGATATTAGCTATAAATAATAAATATTTTTTTGGGCATCTACTCTTATTTGAGATACGTATTTACAGTAGCCTGTAAAATCAAAAGTGTGAGTTGATTAATCAATTTATCATAATAATGTTGATAATTAAATTATAATAAATTTTATTGTTATTCTGAATATTCAGTCGTAATAAAGAAAATATCTCGATAAATTGACAAAAATTACAGGTGAAACCTCTAAAAAAAAATTATCAGTATACTACTTTAGTGGAAGCATGGATTGAGCTGGGTTTGATATAAAACCGGTTTTTGACACCGGTGATCGACCGGATTGAGTTGGATTCATTCCAAATCGCTTTGTAGCGTGATATTATCGACCAAGAGCTATCAAATTACGAAAAAAAAACTTGAAAATTTATGGATTGAGCTGGTTTTGATACTAAACGACTCACATGTAATTTTAAAACACCCTATACAAAGTGTCCGGAGCAAATTCAACCGACCCTGTCGCATTTCTGCGGACCGAAACGGTGAGGTAAAGCATGGCACCGGTTCAAATACCAACGTGGAATCCCTATTTTTCCTCGTACAACGACGCGACGCATTACTCCTCGTATAAATTCATATGTATAAACTGTAAGCGCGGTGCATACAGTGCACGCGAGGTAACCCCGCCAGGGACGAGGCGACGCAAACTGCTGGATATAGTTTATGCCATAGACCACGGGCTACTGCGAACTACCACCAACTACGTTCTCTATTCTTGGTTTACTCGATTCGAAACGGAGGTCCCCGCGTGACGCGGCGCGGCCGGCCGCTTCCATGTCCGCTCGAATCCTACTTCCGACCGCAAACCTGCTATTACGCGATCCTCTCAATTTTATTGCGGCCTCCCCGAAAATCAAATATCCGGCCGATAACGCGTAACCCATCGATCGAATCGTCGTATTCTTTTTCAATTGAAAACTGACCCGGCAGTATATCGTTGCCTTCTTCCGTGGTCCGCGAAGACTAAGAATCGGTCCGATTTGATCAACGAAAACTGTTCAAACCGGGAAGATTGGAGCGCGGAGCAAGTACAGTAAAGTCTTGATCTAAGCTAGAGATGCATTTAACGATATTATCAATAAGACATCGATAAACTATATTTATCAATATATACAATTGTTATCGATATGTCAATAATACAAGCTTCGTTCTCGATATAAGTGTCAATATAGACTGCTCTTTCAGCTCTCATTTGTGCTTATAAACATGAATAGCGTTGGTACATACATTTCTATCTGTACCATTAATCTCCTTCCATCCATCATGACGACAACACTTGCTACGCGGGAGTTAAATAAGATATATTTCCCTGAAATATATCCAATAGTCATATAAAATATTTGTCAGTTCCTGGGACATCTGTTCCAAGTGAACGAATATTTTCAAAAACGGGAGAGATACTGTCAGAGCAGTCTATGCACTCCAAGCATATAAATCCAAGCATATAAAAATGTTTATAGCCGAAAATGTAATATATTTTATTCTAAAATTTATTAATTGGCAACATATCATTAATTAACCTAATTTTTGTTATCGATATTCTATCGATATATGTATAAATGTTGGTAAAGAAAATCATCGATAACATATCAATAATCGAGTCGCTCATCACTAATCTAAGCCCGACGGATGTGATCGGTCTTAGTCCATTCGCATACCCCCTTCACTAAGAAGCTGACCCGCGAGGGGACAAGAAGTTCGAACTGCCTCGGTTCCCGAGCAGTGTAAAGTGTTAACATGCATATCGGTGTGAACCTATATTAATCCAATTATAAAACTTCTTTATTTTTCATTATTTTTTGATGGGATTTTCATGAACTCATTTGTAGCATTTTTCTCATTTAAATGGCACTAAACGCGATATAATTTGAACTGTATTTAGTGGTTTAATACTAAACCTACCATCACCGGTCAAAATGACTGGTTCCAGATTTTTTATTTTACGATTATTGATATAATAAAAATAATTTCATAAGAAATGATTGTATAGATATCCTTAGTGGATCTTGTCATTTTTATAAGAGAACATGTAACAGTTACTTTTAAGGCTCGGTAGGTTTAATGTTAATTGACGGTATGCAGGTAAATTTTCGGCCGCGCTGTCCTTTTCTACGTTCGGCGCGGTTGACACGGTCACAAAAGAATAGTAGCCCCGCACGATCTGTGTTCGGAACCGAGGATCGGGCTTAAATCAAGACTTTACTGTATTGCGCGAACAACTCGCAAACAAGAGGGCAACAAACTAGCAAACGGTACTCTATGAGCGAGGCGAAGGAACTCCGACGGCGCTTTATCTTCCTGTTTATGAATATTCGAAGGAAAGACGGCGCTGTGTAAATGCATCTGTCTCGTCCGCAGCGGTGCAAGCATGGTATATAGCGATCTGCCGCGGGTCTGCGCGCAATGCCGAAATACAAAATACGAAATATGAGCGCGGCTCAAATGGAAAGCTCGAGGACAACGAGTTACGCGGCAGCTAAGCGAATTCATCCTCGAAAACGACTCCGCCGGCACTTTCGCCGTTCCAGTGTGAGTCGTGTCCCCGCGTAAAGAGTTTTCTCCTGAAAAGCAAACCGTCGACGCCGCGTACCTGCATAAAATATACCAGACGGAAGTGTGCACTCGTGCCGCGTATGCATCCTCCTCAACTGAGACTCGGCGCGCGGAAATTTTCTCGCGCACGATCGCGGAAAGCCGATAACCGCCACCGGCAAGTTGAGAACCAACGAAGCCGAGCGTGAAACATTTCCAGTCGATCGAAATAGTTTCGGTACCGAAATACGTCGGCGGCAAATCGATCCTAGATAAGGTGCAACGGTTGCAGGTAGGGTTGCCATCTAGAGAAGCCAGGAACAAGCGTGGATAGGACTCGCGAGGACGCAAATCGGGAAAAATGCGAGGAGCGGAGCCTTTTGATCCTTCTTGGGATGTCCGGTGAACCAGGGTGAGAGCGTTTAGCAGGGGGAATAGCTATCCCAGAATAGGCAAGAATTGACTCGAAACGGGGCAGTGACCAATGTTTCCTTTGTGCGCGAAACTCAGACGAATCAGCACGTTGAAACTATTTCCTATTCGAAAGGGACAGTGGTAAATGTTGTCGCTGTGCAGGAAACTCGGACGAATCAGCACGTTGAACTATTTCCCACTGGGGCTTTCTCCAATTTTAGCTATCGCTCGGCGCAGTATTTGAGGGCGGTCGTGTATATTTTCACCTTCGAGAAAATCATCCACCCAGCGGGGGTTGAAAGAACCCCAGCAGGTTTCATTTTATGCAGCGAGAAAGAACATCAACCAAAAAGCCACCTAGGTACCTGGCAGCGGCACTAAGGCTTCAGGTAAAGAGTAATGACTGTACTTGGCGGAGTGCGGTGAAGGGGAAGGGGTAGTGCAGGTAGTAGGCGAGAGACGACCGGGAATCGCGAGTGTCACGGGTACGATTTCAGTTAGAAATCGGGTACGTTTCATGCTTAGTGCATGAGAACGTGACACTTTCAAGAAACCGATGTCGAAAAATAAAAATTTCCGACATATCGGTACGTTCCGTAGCAATAACCTTTATCGGTAGTGATTAAGTTACTCCAATTTTCCAGCCCCACGGTAATTATCGCTATCCAGCGCGAGTTTCAAAACTAATCGCGAGCCACGAACGTGGAATCTCTCGAGTCTATATGTACATACGTATACGTACAGCTATACAAGTATACAGGTACGATGTACATATACATTATTATATACATACACAGATCTGGAATTTCATAAAATCCATCGATTAAACGGTGAAGGATGTGGTGTGTGCTTACATGCGCGTGTGAGTTTATTAATGCGAGTACTGCGCGAGACAACGAGCGGTTATCGAAACGAACCTCGCACTTTTGGTTTTTGGAAAATCAATTCGCTGCTACCGGTAATATTATTTATGAGAATCGACCTAGCTCTAGGGTTGGCAGGGTACTCGAAAATTGCGGGGGCCCGAAGTCGAAATCAGAACCCGAAAATACTATTCGGGTACCCGAACGTCATAGATTTTCGCTCCTGCCTAGAGTTTAGCCGAGCATCCCACTCCGTTAGCTTTGTTAATATTTCCGTACAAATCGAATGCGCAATCAAAATAATGTACAGACGAACGGTGCAAAGCTCACGATCTGATTAAACAATGAACCCGAAACAAGCCTATCCCGAAAACGCGATCGCCGTTGCGCCAATGAAAACTGTGCAACTCAGAGTTGGGCATTAATCAATTAAAATTTCGATTAAGATTGATTGATTGATGTGTACGATTAAAAAAGGTAATCATTGAAAAATCGACGACTGATTCAATCGATTGATGAAGTTGATCGTCAATCGTTGATTAAAAAAAGGAATCATCGAAAAATCGGAGATTAATCTAATCAATTGTTGAAGTTAATCGCCACACGGTCTATCCATAAATTAGGAGGAAGAGAGAGACAGAGAGCGGAGATTGAGAATTTACAGAAATATATCTCAACAAAAACTCAGTTTACATTCTTTCCAGTATACAGTTTTGATTCCGTATTTCATTTCGAAATTTCAGCAGTTAATCATTATTCTACTACTAGGAGTTTAATTGTTAATTGCGATTAACGTTTGAAGTAGAAATTTATTCGTCAACCGTTGATTGAATTTGTGCCCAACTCTGGTGCGACTATTGACTATGGGGATTCGATCCGTTCAAGTTGCAGGTCGAAGCAACTGGTTTGATCGAATGTGCGCACGCTGCACGTCGCACGCTTATAGGTACACTTTGCCTCGCGATTCGACGAGACCCGTAAATTTCTGAAAGTGTGAAACAAGGAACAAGACGGCTCACCGAGGCGCACATCTGCCTCGATTTCTACGTTCCGTACGGCCGCGGATTAAAAATGTAATTATGCACGCTCCGCGAGAGGCTTTGCGATGAAATATTGACCGTAACAACGCTATCTACGCGAACCAACCATCCGGCAGAGGCGCGTGCACTGGTAGCGTTTAACCGCCATCGCCGCGTGTTCGTTCCACCCTCTCGAAAATCTAACAATTTCAACATTTCGCGTTTTTACGCGATAGACCTGCCTGACCGATCACATATATATATACATAGTGATGAGCAACCCGCGGACTGCAGTGGGCCAAAAGTGGAAAGGAACGCAATATTAAATATTACGTCATCCCATAAGTTCGTGCCGACTTTTGTGCATACATTTCATGCGTCGATTTTTAAATAGACCACGGATTTTATGCATTTATGACAAAAATTAGTAGGTGTAGTTCTAAACGATAAGAAGATTAAAAGAGTCTAACAGTGTCGATATACCATTTTTACCGTATCAAAATTGTTAATGAGCAAAATAAATGTTTAGTTAACTCCTATAGATCGCAATTGATGTATACAATTTTTATTTTGCATAAAGATCCGCTGTCTATTTATAAACTTTACAGCGATAAGGGACCAATGCACTTAAACGTAGCTGCTCGGGAACAGTCTAGAGAAGGTTTTCGTGGGTATAAGATCGTGAAATAGTGAACACAGTGATTCCTAGCAGTGAAAAATCATGAGCGAAATATTCGAACTTCACGGAGGGACTAGAGACGTTCGGATGATGCATGGGCACAAAAGGACGTGGATGTTCCTCATCCGAGACAACGCTTTTCCCGGTGCGACACTCACCTTAGCGATAAGAGCTAAGAAAATTTCCGGCGGGGGTGTCCGCGGACAAACAGCAGCGGCCATAGACTCAGGTGGCGAATTCTATCTTGCAGTGGGACTCGCCTAGACCCTATCCGAGACCCTGTCTCTCCAGCGAGACCGCGACCGCAACGGCCACCACGACCGGGTACAAAAACGGAAGAAAAAAGAAAGAGAAGAAAAGGCAAGAAAAGAAGGAGGCAAGAAAGAAAGAAAACAAGAAAACTAGAGATGACCGCATAGCTGACGACCGATATCTCAACATTCACGGGCCATTTACTCGTCGCGCGTCGCGTCGTTGCTCGTAACGACGTTATTGCCTTTTGGCGGCTCCGTCGGCCGGAGGTTGCTGGGAACAGGATCCGTATCCGAATCCGTTAACCACCGACATTATCGGTTTTCGGCTGATGCGCCGAAAATGTAAATTCGCAAAGATCAGGCGGCGGGCGTTCGCGAACTTTCTCTCGCCGCGCCGGCTATAAGTTATTCCGCTCTGTTCCGGTTCCGAGCTGAGGCAGCGGAGGCAGCGGAGAGGAGATTGATTTCTTTCGACTGGCGGAAACGATGTCGAGCTGATACGTAATACTCGCTTCGGTATATCGAGCCACGAATATCGTGCGCGTTTTATTTATTTCCGAAATACACGCGATCGCTGATATATCTAGCGTTCGGTCTGCATGCCGTATGCGCGGAGCATCTTTTTAATCCATTTTTAGCGCTTCTTGGCGAATAAGTCGATGTCGGGTCCATTGGCCCGTCGTATTGTATGTATTGCTTGGAACGGAACGGAGGCGCGGAAAGGAAATTGCCATCTCGTTTCACTTTATCGAGTCAAGGAGAAGGGGAGAAAGAGAGCGAAAGAAGAGGAGGATGACGAACGGACGGATTATTTCGAGGCAGACGTTTGTAACAATCCGCTCGCCTGGTTAAATACACCGATTATTACAATCGAAAAATTAATCGGCGCCAGATTCTATTCGGCGGAAGAGCTCGACCGTAATATGTATACGAATGAAACGATTAAATAAATGTGCCCAACGCTCTCGTAAAAAGGAAGATAATGTCATGGAATAAATCGCCTCGCCGAATAAAATATTACGAACGATAATGGACTCGCTGCAGGAGATTGCTGGTGAAACGCGGGTTTCGAAACAGCACACGTCAAACGAAGAGACGGGACCCGGTTACGGGCCGCTCGAATAAATCACAGATTAATTGAGTCGCGCGTTATACAAATCGAAGTAATAAACATCGATTATATTTGGCACGGGCGACGGCAATCACCGCTGCACAGGTTGCCGTGCCGAGTGCGTATGCCGCGCCGCGCACACTGCCCATTCTATGTATATTAGCTAGTTTATTGTGTAAGTGCAATGGCCCGCGTATACATACACAGCTTACGCGCGTCATGTGACACCCGACTTTCCATAGTCGTCGCTGGACCTATTCTGCCCGACGATTAAGGGTCTCTTTATATTCGCCAGAACAAGTCATCGGACAGAACCTTACTACCCTGGTTTTGTATGCAGTAGTTTCCAAATTTCTTCAATTTTCCTGTTTATATTTATTTTCGAGACTGTCGGTCCATCTAAAAAAAAGGTGTTGCGCCAGACGTCTGGCTGGCTAGTATAAAGAGTTCTTTTAAAGACTCTTGGGGCTCGCATCCTTTTGAAAAAATTGCTTGACCGTGGCGCAATGTCGTTCATCGACGGGAGCAACCTTTCCATTTTCTCATTTTTTTCGAATGGAGGCGCGGTAATGTAAATATAAGGGGTCTAAACTAATTTGCTGGCCGCCCTATACCCCAACTATCCTTGCCCGCTCGCGTTCGAGCAACGATATTCCATGAATACTGAGTACCCGGGCTTCTCTACGTCAAGTACCGGTGCATATGCATCGGCTTAAATTCAACGGGCGTATGCATATCCCGGGCCGCAGCGTGTTCAGCTCTTTTCTTAAACGTTCCCCGAGCAACGAAAGATCCCGGAGAGAAAAGCCGCCGCCTGAAACCTACATGGAAATTGATTTTGGATTCTTTTCGCGCCTCCGTGAAGTATTCGTTCAACTTGCACCCGATGCTCGGACAATCGCGAGTTCCCTGTGTTGCGATCGAGTACTTACACGATTAGTCACTGTGACTTGTTTCAACACCGGACTGCAGATGTTTATAAAAATATCACGCAAACTCTTGCGAACCGATCGACGAGCGTCCGAGTCCGATGGAAATTGAATTCTTTGTTACAGGTTCCATTGTCGCGATAATAATACAAAATGCAAATTGGTTATTCCATCGCGTTTCGATCGTGCGCTCGTGTACTTTTTGAAGAACGATCTAGTCGAACAGTGATTTTGTTCTCGCGAAAATTAAACAGAAAGACGCACGACAAAGGAGAATAATAAAGTTGCTCGGTCGACAGAACGAGACGCGGATTGCAGCAATCACGACACACGGTGCGGTGAGAAAAGTTTCGGCTAGCTGCAGCGTTCGGACAATAACGAGAAGATTGTACGAGTAATTATTATAGCATCGAGACGTTTACGAGCTCGCGGATCACGAATCCCGCGAATCAAGGAGGATCTCGAGCAGAGATCTGCTTTCTTTTTCTTTCGCCAGCTAGCAAGGAGATCGGATTTCGAGTCGAGCCACTCTTTTATTTTTCTCCCAGCACCTAGCGGAGGAGAGAACTCTTCCAACGAGTTTCCAACTATCCAAGTCCGAGATTAAAAATTGGTTCAACGAGTCGACGGTTGCCACATTCGTCGGCGGCACAACTATTTCACTTACGCGAACTATCTTCGTAGAATTCGGACCACGGATCAACTCGATAAATAGAAGGATTCGACTACGACGACTTAACCCTTCGACTTGCCGTCCGAGACACCATGCCAGTAGCCGTTATTTTGGTCAGATTCGATTTAGAACATAAACATTATTTCTGGTTCGACCTAATATTTCTCCGAAAAAAGATCCGATCGATCGATGAACGAAAACCGATGGATATCAAGCCACAATTACCACGAAATTGTCAGATCAAAAAGTCTGTAAGTAAACAAAAGTATTCCAATTTAATTCTATACTGCTTCGTATTAGACATCGCTTCATCAAATCGATCGTCGTTTAAATATTTTAACTGCGTATTGCCCGCGATATAATAGCGAATATAAAGCGAAAAGGGGGAATATGCCCGCTCGAGTCCGAATTTTTATAGGCAACTGTCAAGGAAATAGTGTCGAATAAAATTTGAATACGTTCGGTAATGCAATAGTTCTAGTAAGCAACGAATAGTCGAAAACTGCGTTAAATCCCATCGAACTC
This sequence comes from Lasioglossum marginatum, assembly GCA_028455795.1. NCBI lineage: Eukaryota > Metazoa > Arthropoda > Insecta > Hymenoptera > Halictidae > Lasioglossum > Lasioglossum marginatum. Next base: position 1,058,711 of record CM052266.1, on the reverse strand, counting down.
TGTGTTCCGTCGTTTCACGATAACTTTTACGAGCGAAATGCATAAAAATCCTCGTTTCGACCGTGACTCTTCGCGCGAGTAGTAGGAATACGCTCGTGGAAACCTGCTTTGAAAATATGCGCGCGGAAAATCACGGAAAGAAATATTCTATCGCGGACCGTTAACGTTCTCCCCCTTAGCCCCCTTGATGACCCCTGGCGGGCCAAGCCGACCAGATATCGACGAATTCGGATTTCGTGTCGCGCGACAAGCGTCAGTTTATAGGATTACCGATCACATCCGGGGGCTTAAAAAATGTTCGAGCGCACTGTTGCGCGAAATTGGCCGCCTGCCATCTGCGGCGGCACCTGATGCGAGACGCGAGACGCGATACCCGAGACACAAGACAAGCGACGCTGCACTCGCGTGAAAGCGTTAATAAAATCTGGAATTCTAAACAGATCGTCTCTGCGCACCGATCCCGTGTGCTCGAAATGCTCCGAAAAGTATACAAATTCAAAATATTTTGAAAAATCCGGTGTCCGATAAACGTCGATTCAACACGGATCGCTTTCGGAATGTTGCGCGGTAGAACGTTCAAAGGCGACGCGATCAATATTCCGAGTACCTGTACGAACTCGATTCTCAAATTATTTTCACCAGCGGCCATAACTGTTGTACCCAAAATCAAAAAAAGGTTGTAGACTAACAAATATTTCATCGAACAAATTGGATTAAATACGACTGAGGATTCTAGGTGACCGAAAATTCTTTCTCTTGTTGGTAAATGTCGTTGAGAGAAATTCATTTCGATCACTCGTAACAGTTATCAATGAGGAAAGTTCATTTCGATCATTATCATGAGCAAGTGAAAAAAATTCCATAATCGATAACTGTTATAAGTAGACTGCGGATCTTTATGCAAAATAAAAGTTGTCTTCATCAATTGCAAGACACAGAAGCCATATAAAACTTTCTTTCTATTTCCAACAATTTTAATAAATCGAGCATAACATATGGGCGTTGTTAAATTGTCTTAATGTTTTTATGGTTTTATTATGGTATTAATTTTTGTCATAAGTGAATAAAGTCCGCAGTCTAGTTATAAGCGATCGAAATAAACCTCTCTCGTTGATAACTGTTATGAGCAATCGAAATAGTTTTTCTTCATCGATAACAGGATCGAGGAGGATCCAAATATTGGACACTAATAATTAGACTGCAGATTTTATGCATTTATCACGAAAATGGGTAAGCACAATTTAAAGCAGTGGACATATTAAAAAGATTTAAAGACATCAGTGTATTGGTTTCGGCTTAATCGGATAATTAAAAGAAGAAAGAAATTTTTATTTCGCTTCTCTGCCTTGCAATCAATGCAAACATCTTTTTCTACTAATAACTGTTATTTGTAACCAAAAAGGTTACAAATCGACTGATTTTGTAATCATTTTGTTCTTCGATCTTTTTTCTTTATATTTTGTGTGTGTGTTGATTATCTAAAATTTCAATAACAATTGATTTTTTACTAATGATTTTTATCGTAGAAAATTTTGGAATAACTGTTATTTTTGGTCCACGATTTTCACAACGAGATTTTGACGCACTCGAACCGCCTTCGTGACGCGAATAATTCCGAGTGCAAAGCCGTGGAAAGTTATAGTCTCCTGCGCCTGTGATTGGAACCCTCCTGGAACCGTGTTCTTCTCTTCCTATGAAAAATGCACGGCTCGTTTGTGGAGCACCCGCTTGCACCGAACGCGTTTTTCTTGCCTCGAACGCGAAAGAGCCAAGAGTATTATCTCTAATAACGCGACGCGAAGTTGCCGCGGAAAAATTGTTCAATTAAATTCGCGGACAGAGCCCGGTGTGCCGTGCCGTACACTCTACCGTACCGTTCACTTCCCTTCTTTCCTTCCTTCCATCCTTTCTTCTTTCTTCATCCTTTTGTTACGAAACGACGCGACGCAGCTCTCTACCCCCTACTCGCCGCAGTCACGGCTCGGCTTGTTCAAAGTGTTAAGAAGTTTGGACGGCAAGAGTGGGGATGTTTGAAAGGAGGTAAAATCCGAGCTCGGAACAGGATCAGAACTGCCGAATCTATTATTCGATGAACTAGGAAAATGAAAGAAAAATATGTTCCGTGGACAATCTCGATCGAGCAAAGAGCTTTTACATGCTTCGCCGGTCGGGTCGAATCTTAATAGATCCATCAGACACCGAGCCTCTACGATGACTCGCCGAAAACCAGAAACACGGAACGCGTTTGTGGAAAGAAATTGTCCGTTCAACGTTCGATTCGTAAAGCGTTTTCTAACATTAACACTTCGTTGACTGGCGATTTGGAGTCGAAACCAGCCTGTGCAGTGAGAAACTGTTCTTCATTTAAATGCAAAAATGAACGAAGCTAACTGAGAATACTTTTGTGAACAACGTTCGAAAATGAAAACACGAGTACCACTAAAGATACTACGACCGGTCAAATGACCGTTTCTAGATTTTTATTTTACAATTAATGAAATTATAAAGATGCTTCCGTGAGAAATGATTTAACAAATATCTTTACTACACACATTACAATATAAGAACCGCGCAAAGTTTAAATAAATTAAATCTTGTCATTTTCATAAGGCAACATGTGCCTGTTACTTTCATAGCTCGGTACGTTTAGTGTTAACAAGGATAAAACGGTAAGGCCGAGGAAAAGCGTCGTCGAGCATCGTTGCGTCCACAGTCTGGTTTTGATGACGCTTGCAACATATCTCGCGTATTGTAGGAAATGTTCGACGCGCGAAAGAATCGCAGACCAATAGGAAAAATATGTTTCGAACGGGATCATCGCGTCACGCTATTATTCGCCGTTTTAATCCCAACCGTTCGAGAAGTGTTCGAACGTGCACCGCGCCGCGCAGAAATAAACCGAGAGAAACGTGAACCAATCTTTCCATAAATTTGTCTCGGTATCGTGTTATTACCCGTCCTCTCGAATTACTATTATTACCTTCGCGTATCGATTATCGCACTCGCGAAAGACTGTCCCCGTTAACGTCGTTTGAAAGCACGCGCGCGCAGATTAAACACGCGCTCTTCTCTCGTGCTCGTTTAACGACAATCAACGTCCCTTGGCAATTATTCGCGATGTATCCTCTGTATGTCGATAGCAACCTTGCTCTCCGCCGTGAATCGCGGCATTATGTTTGACGCCAGGTAACGAAACGCGCGCCGAAGGGAAGAATAAAATGACGTTCGGCCGCGGCCGTGCGATCGCGTTGTTCTTGCTTTCGTTCCCGTTCCCGTTTCCGTTCCCGTTTCGTTCGTCGATTAAATGGAAACTCTGGCGGTAATACGCGCGCTGTGCCCGGCGAAACAATCGTCGTGCCGTTTACGTGGAATCGTCAGTCGCGAACATTACGCCGCGGCAATCAAGACCGAAACACGACCATAATCGACTAGCAAGTTTCTCACGGATAACAACGATTTTAACAATGGAAGGAAAGAATCTTTGTGAACCGAGAACAAGTTACTCTTCGGATTAGAGCCATCCATGCTCTTATCTTCTGCAGCAGCTCGAGCTTCTTGGCCCCCCAATGGAAGGGGAACGGACTAAGATCGACTGTCTCCGTGGGACTTAGATCAAGACTTCACTGTACTCGGGAATCGTTCTGGACAGCCTCACCCGCGAAATACTCGGACGGACGAAGACGAAAATAGGGACCGCGCTTCGTTCGAAGAAAGGGACGAAAACGAATCGTACTTACTTGTGCAGATACCCTCGTCGACTTCCCTCGTGTTGGGCAAGAGATTTTTGATGACGCATTGGAGGCCGTCGGCGCAGCTTCCGGAAAAACCGAAGAGGCCACCGCACGGTTCTCCCTCGACGCGGGCGCAGACCTTGCAGCATCTGAAACCAGTACACCGGGAATAGGCTGAGTCGAGTTTACTCGTACGAATTTCTCGAGGAACCGGGAAACCACAAAATCGAATCGCGAACAACGTCGATTCGTAACTAGTCGATTCGTAAAGGTGGGATCTCCTCAGCGCGTCTAGACGCAGAATTTTGCGATTCTGGGGCCTCTCATACCCCATTCGTCAAACTTCATCAGAAGTGATCGCTTGCGTCTGGACAACGAAAATAGATGCGATTTTCCGCGCTGCAGCGAAACTAAGTTAAATCCGTATCTAATAAAGTCACCGGCATTAGACCGGATTGAATAAAACATTTTTTTCGGAACCGGAAACGTCCCACACGGGAAAAATTGTGGTTTGACGCCGTACTGATAGTAAACTAGCCATACGCATTAAACATGGGTTCAACCATGTATAATCATACTTTTTCGTTGCCCTTACGCCATCTATACTTCGATTCTGATATTCCTAAAAATGTCGATATTTTCTCTGAATTTTCAAACTTTGGGCTCGATGCGCAACCTGAAGACATCATCGCACAGCTTTGGGATTTTCATCCTGTCATTAGGGCGTCGAACCACAACTCTTAAGGGGGAAGGGGACCAGTGCGATCTGCGCTGAACCTTCCTCTATGATGAACCTTAGTGCAGCTCAAAATATGCCTTATACGCTGTATAAGGATAAAAAGTCGCGGCCCGCAACCCACTTTTCGACCCAAAATCTAGTTAGATTCCAGTGGGTTCTAGTTCCTTCATCAGAAAGGTCACGTGTGTATCCTTCCACCTTAGAAAATAGTTTTTTCAATCTGGTTTAACCAGCATGGCATCCGAAACGACACGACGCGACGACATTTCGGTCGGCTTGTATCAACCTAATCGGATCGAAACGTCGCGGATGATCCGAAGGTAACGCTCCCTGTGCTCCTGATCGCGTGCGGACAGATCGAGGAACAGTGGGAACAGAGGAGCAGGAAATACCAGATGAAAAAAGAAAATACGGCCAGAAGAAACAGTAGCGTCACCCCACGACATACCCCGTCGCGCCGCACAGAAAATATCCGACTGCGACGAGCAATTTTATTACTTCGCCTCACGGTACGGTCGTAGAACAATCAATCCTTTTATATTGCCTTCTCTCCGTCTCTTCTTCTTCTTTCTCCTCCTCCACCACGTCCACTACCTTCTGTTTCTCCTTCTGCTACGCCACCCACATCCACCGACCCTGTGAAACAGTTCCCCGGCCGATGCGACGCGTGTAATTCGCGTAACTCGGCCCATAGTTTCCCTTTTAATCAACCATTTACGGCATTCGTTCCGCGTTGCAATCAGCCGACTTCAAAGCAACGTTATTACGTGAACGAGCTCGCCCGCGCGCGCACAGATGTTTATGCAAACTCGCGGTTTTACAGACCTATCCAGGGAAGAAAGAAGCGAGTTTACACATATCTATTCTTCGTTGCCGGATCCATTGAATTCAAGAGAGCTCGCTACACCGTGTTTTATTTCGCGCGTCACCGTAAACCGTAAACGCACGGAAGTCTGTCCTGTCCTGAACAGTCTGGTTATTACACGAACGTTCGAACGGAAATTTTACGAAGAAAGTAATACGTTGAGATCCGCCGCACAAATTTAGTTCGCGGTTTAAAGTCCTTCCACCCTGTAACCGTGTTCCGACACGAGTTACAGCTACGACGCATTCGAATTTCACGACGAGATTCGTATTTTGTTCAACCCGATACATCACGAATGCGAACAGAGAAGTGTCGTGTAAGATAAAGCGATAATCTCTGTAGAAGTTGGAAAAGTCTGCTCGATGGAACAGTGTAGGTGAAACGATGAAAATTAGTTAGAACCGACGTAAAACTAGCAGAAAAGCTTAATGTTTTAGCGGTAAGGAAATTTTTAATGCAACCCACCAGCCTGGAGGGTTCCTTTTGCGGTTCTCCTTCTGTCTGCGCGTGAAATGTGTAAAACGCGTTATTCAAATGCCCACGCATGCACAGAGGAGCAGAGAAATCAAATTGCACAAGGCAGTTCTCAACTTTCCCAACGAAGGACGCGTTTTAATGCTGAAATCGTTGCTCGCGGGTTCGCCGGGTAGTGTTTCTACCGCGCGACTGCCATGCCGTAAGAGTTCGCAATCCGATGCGATGGAAGCTGGACGATGTTTTCCGTCTGTGGAAAGTGTCGGGTGGTCGAAGGGGACGATTTCGGTGTCGTAAAATGTTTATTCTACGCGAAACCCACGGCATTCCCTTTTCCGAGATAACTCGTCCAACGGTCTCAATCTTCACGAATCGAACAGCCTTCGAACCGGTTTAGGTCCCTTCGAAGGACCATGTCATTCCGAGTCTCCAAGAATCCTTCCCTTTCGCGAAGCGATAAACAGCGGTTCGCATACACCCATCCGTATCGAATCGAAAATGGATTCGGAAAAAGAGAGCACGGAGATTCCGAGAGTTTCAACCGCATCGGTTTTCGATTTGTGCTTCCCTTTCGCGAAATCTTGTCGAATTCGAACGAATCCGGCGAGATTCGCGACGAAAAATGTTTGCAGACGCGCCGCGCCGCTCGATAGCGGCAAAATGAATCCGGATCGGTAAGCGCTAAACGCCTAACGCTAGACGCGACGCGCGGCAGACGAGATTCGATCGCGATGAGAACATTTCGGTGATAGACTCTTTTGATCGGTCTCGGACGCACGTTCGAAAGCACGCGCGTGTCAGCTTCCCTTTATCATGCCCTATTTTCCATGCGAGCGCTGGAATAAAATTCGCCCGCGGCCTTTAGACAAAGACCGCTGCGCAACAAAGAACAGAATTTTTTCTTGCCCGTCGCCGCTGGGAAAAAGAACGGGGCGCGTTCTTATTGTACCCGCGGAGATTTTAATTGCTCGCGGAACGATTATCGCGCGCGCAGAAAAAGATCGGCCTCCCACAGAGGAACAGGAAATCTCTGTCGCGCGGAAATTGTGACTTTCGCTACGGTGAAACGTTGTCGAAGATGTCTCCATCTCCCTGGTATGGACCCCCTTCGAACAAGAATCGACAAATATTGGTGAACATTTTTAGCCGTGTTTGGTCGCCAATAAATGTCTACCGTGGGAATAATACGCGCTACAAATAAACTCGTAACTCGTAACCCATACTTATACAGTATACACTATACACCGTATACTGTATACTGTACGCGCGACAGGCGATACGCGATCAACGTCAAAAACGTTCAGATCGAAATCAACGGATCGAAGCCTTCGCTGCCATTTTTGATGCGTTTCAAGAGTCGCGATGTGTTTGTACCCACGTACTATCTATCGGAGTATATGTACACATATAGTATCTACTATGTACCTATCTCCCATGCCTCCCTACCCCCACGCGAACGCTGTACAAATGATAACCGCAGCCGCGTCTCCGACAGTGCTTTTTCAATCGAAAAGCGAACAAAATTTTAAATGACTATCACCGCGGCGAATCAGCAAAACGGAATATGTACTCGGCTTTGATCGGTTCTGCTGGCAAAGGGTTAACGCAGAAAGGACAGTTCAGTTGAATTCTACCGAATCGCTGCGAGGGGTTCATTCGAAAACTAGCATGTAAAATCGTCCACAAATACCATATTACGCGGTCATGATTTTATCGTAAACAACCTCTGAACTTTTATATGTACTTGTCAAAGCACAACGTTTCAAAAATCGGTTCGTACGCGAACCAAAGTATTCCAGGTGTCGATCGCGTTTCTACCCTCGCGTCACATCCAAAACTTTCTTTCTTTTTTTGCTAAAGCTTTCGGTATAGATTTTAATCGTGCAACGGCATATTGGAATCTCCGTGTCGCCGGATCATTGCAAATGCAACAGTCAAATACAAATTCGTTCGAACCGCATTTTCGAAGATCGAAGAATGCGGATCGGTGCAAAGTAATGCGAGAAATGGGGACCTTAAACGTTCACGAGATGGATAACCCCCGATCGACGGAAACAAGGATTAGAGAAGGAACTCGTAGCGATGTTGAGTTTTCAAGGTTTCAAAAAAATACATGTCCCGTGTCCATGACATGCGCGAGTCTTGGAAAGCCTCAATGTTTACGGAACAGTTGCAGTTGCATTTCAGTTTTGTTGTCCACGCCATAGTATATAAAAATCGTCCGTTGTCCGAGGGTTAATATAAATAACGCGTTCAACATCGAGCAGAGGATGAAAAGCGATTTTCCATGAAAATAGAGACATGAAAATAGAAACTAGCGCAACTCACCCGCAGGGGTCCGAGGTGAGACCTCCGGGGCAATCCTCGTCCGTAAGAACGTCACACTCGAGGGGCGAGCACACACACGAAAGAGCTCTCGCAACCGCGACCGAGAGTACCACGATGCCCCCCAGCAACAGCAACGAGGCCCTCATTTTTCTCCTCCCTTTCTAGCCGATCTACTGCCCCTCCCCCCCCTCCCACGCGTCGCGCACCAGCCCCTTCGAACGTCCTCTTCGTTTCCGATTTCTTCTTGCTTCTTCCCGCTTCTCCTCGATTCTTGTAGGTTCTATGGCTTGTATCCGTCTTCCTGGTCGCGAGGATCGCGTAAAGAAAGCTCCTCCGCAACGCGTTACCAGTTCATCGCGGAAGGATATCGCGCGGTAGCGCCGTGCATCTCAAATCCACCAGCTGCAGTACACTTGGATGCACGTGCCGCAATGTTCGCCACCGTTCGGCAGCCCGACTGCAGTACGGGATGCACCGTGCACGCTGCACGCGGTCTACGGTCTTTCTATCGAGTCCAAACACCTCTCCTCGAATTCCTCGCTAGGCAAATTGCACTGGAAACGAGACAGAACGCCGAGCCGCGTCGAGCCGAGCCGAGCCACGTCACGCGCCGGCAGGTTCAGAGCAAGTCGAAAACGATGCAATGATTTCGTTCACGGTTCTGTGACAAGAAAATATTTTTCCACCGGATAGAAAGCGGAATTAAGCGCTCTCGGATGAAAAACCAAAAATTATAACGACCCAATTGATCAAGATTTCGTGCGAATCGGAATCGATATCGGAATGGAAATCGATATCGCGGGGGTTCGCGGAAGGAAATCGATAAATCATAAACGCTGCGCCAGGGTCCAGGAATTACGGCGGCCCCGACGATGCGAGGCAGAAAGTTGGCGAGGTCTCGTCCCGGCCGCGGTTAAATTACAAGGGTAGATAGCGGACGCGGAGAACAGCCGCAGTGCCGCATACCCTCGGTGCAACACGCTCGAATTTCGTGGCACCGTGCTAAACGCGAGAATACTCTTCGCACAGTTACGTTGCGCCACGTACGGGACGCGCGTCACAGGATTGTACCCATATTTCCATACTTCCCGACGCGACGCGACGGATGCAGCCGCGATGTAACAGGAATCGCGGTGTACACGCGTTGCGAAAGACCACGCGCCGACGATGGAAAATACTGCTTTCACCTTAAACGGAACGATGCTTCAGCCTCCGGAGAATCAACTACTTTGCATTTAGTCCCGTAACGATCGTTAATACTTCCCGTGGAGCAACGCAACGTGCTGCGCGTCTACTTCGGCCTGAGCTGAATGGTTCGCCCGGGGGATGCCGATCGAGTCGATCTATAAATCTCGCGCGTTCCCATCGTTGTTCCGAAGGAAATAGTATCCTTATTCATTTGCTCGAGCGATTATAGGCCAACGACGTCCACGAGGTACGAACGGCGATTCGGTTCCGATAAAAAAGGTGTCATCTAAAAAACGCAACCTTGCACCCTAACAAGGGTAAAAGGTCAATATTTACGAGAATCGTTTCGACGCAGGGTTTCATAGTAATCGCGATGGAAGCCACGCTTTCTGCGGGCTCCGGGTGTACGGTGTAGATCACGCTCGTGGCAACATCGTACACGGCGAGAATCGGCGCGAATCGGTGTGTATCGGCGATACTTGACGCGAATCGGCGGACTGTCGCGACGCTATCAAACAATCGCAAACCGCGACAAGTACGCGACGCGCTCGATGTCCAAGACGAACGTGCACTGGTCGACGATCAGCTCCTACGAAGCGGCATGAAGCGGCGCGAAGCGGCCTGAAGCGCCTCGACGCCTCGCGTCGGCGCCCTGACACGCAACCCCTGTCTCCCATCCACCCTCGATCACCTCAGCTGTTCGCTCGCCTCTTTTCTCCACGAGCCATTTTCCTTGCTATTGTCGCCTGATTCCGGTTGTGCTTCTGCTTCTGATTCTGCTTCTGATTCTGCTTCTGATTCTGCGACTCTTATTCTTCCAAACGCTAATTATGCTTCACTTATTGTTAGCCGATCGGGGATAAACCGGCTGATAAGGATCCAGCCAACCCTCGAAACGGTTCGACTAATTCATTTGTTCTACGATAACAATTACCGGAACTCGTCCTGCGAGACCCAACGAGATTTTCATTGTAGTTCACACGTGAATAAACGAATTTATTTTATTATTGGATACCTACGCGATCTCTTTCGCAACTCCCGATAATTGGAAAACGAAATATTTCAAACGGGTCAATTTCACCTGTCCGGTAGTTTTATCGATAAATCGTTTTCCGGTTTCACCTCTTGCATGCTGCGTAAAAGAAATGTAACATTACAAAACGATTAATAACGATAAATAGGGCATTGCAAGTAAAACAAAAACTGTGTTATAGACATTTGTAATAATAGAAAACTGCCTTACCGACACAGAACGGTAAGAAAATTTTCCCGTTTTCTACCAACGGTCACGCGACCAGCGCACTAACGTATCTACATTGTGGAGAAAATGGTGAGGTACTATTATTGGCGGGAAAGTACTAGAATAGTCCAGGACGAGACGGCGAGACCAGCGTGCTACGAATTTTTGGTAAATTATTATTAATATTTGATGTGCATACAGATAACAAGTGATCAAGGTATCCCATTAAGCAAAACTTTTACTTTTTACTCACTGTGTGTCGTTTCGCGTTCCTCGTCCTGGAGTCTCTTTGTTCGGAACAGATTGTTTTGATACTTTCCCGCCAATATCACTACTCCACTAACTTTTCATCATAATATAAATACGTTTCGGACGCGCATGCATGAGAAAATCTTGGCCAATGTATCGATGATGTGCGATGATTTTAGCATCAAGTAAGTACAAAGTTGAGCTAAAATAGAGTACCTTGGTCACCCCCCTAATTTCGCAAAATTTATTATGATTTGATTCTGAAACATGACTGTATTACATGTGTGTATTGTATTAAAATTTAATATGTATATGTACATATAATATATTTTCTGAACTCTTCCAGTACTTTCCTATCGGTAATAGTTTCCCAGTACTTACCCCACAAACTTAGAACGTAGATACGTTTCTGGCGAAACTCGCGCATGCGCGAAAAAAGCGCACAATGTCTCATCATTGACTGTACTACGAAGGTTCAGTTTGAAAAGAGCGAATAGGATAATAGCATACCGTCATATGCCGGTTGTCGTGTGTAATTCGTAATAGAGGTTATGTCTCGTTTACTGTAAACAATAAACTGTACCGACAAATAACAAAAGGAATATGTAAGGGAGGAATACTGTATTTATATTTGACTATGCAAGATATTTGAAACGTGAAGCGAGAAGTTACAAATATATTTCTCACGAATTACATATATATGACTTGATACGTTGAGAATGGACGGACACGCTGTCGAGAGTTTGCCGTGAGTATATACTTTCTCTTTATTGCAACGAAACGCGGCATTAATCTTGATTTTACCTTTTGGCATTTAACCTTCGTTTACGATGACTGTCATCGCGCTAAATTCATTATTTTCACAGTTACTGCAAGGAGTTATGGCTCTTAATATCGGATACGGTATGCCGGTGCGAGAAGCAGCTCGTCGAAGACGAAATTAAAAAGGAGACGAAATTGCTCAAGGAGGGTCTCTTGTTCTTTAAGCCATACACAGAAGCCTCTCTTCGTAACATTCCAAAAAATGATCCTTCTCCCCGGATGTACGAACTGATTGGCAAACTGGCTCCTCTTTTGGTACGTGTTCTCAAGAAATTTAAGAAAATCTCCTCTTATTCAAATGATCGTGGTTCTCATTTTCGTATTTATTACTATCGATGTCATAGAATTTAGATGCTACGCTTACCTGGGACCTGGTCTGCAATTTCATCAAGTACGAGTATCGCAACTGTACGGAAAACTTTGTGTCTCAACTGATAGATTTCTCTTCGATGAAGGCGTTGATCGACGACATTTGGAACTTTTATTACTCTGAAAGAATGACCTTGATAAAATGCCTTAAACTCATGGTCGAATACAAAGACAATGAACATCGTTACCAGAAGGAGTTTGCCAAATTTTTCGACGACGTTCTATTCGGTACCCTGTTGGAATCCATTAGAAAACAAATAGAAATGCTGAAGACAGTGAACCCACCGGTTCGGTCGCAACTGTGCACGGAAGAGTACTTGCACAGGCTGTACAACAGTAGCCTCGTCGAAATGCGAGAATTACTTCACATTTTGACTGTCATTATTCACGATATACATATCGCTGACACCGAATTTTTGAAGTTATACGAAAGTATTGGGGTAAGTGTAATAGTTGTAATCAATTCTTACCACTCGATTAACATTTCAAACTCGATCGTATAGGGAGAGCCGAAACGTTTGGCAAGTACCAAGAGTCACGAAGACAAAAAGGTGATCGCTAGGAAAATCAAAGAAATTCATCATAGTCAAGCGGCGTTAATCCTAGTAGCGTTGGACGTGAGAAAACAGTAAGCGATCGTTAACACGCGTTCATGCAGACGAACCGATGATGTTTGATTTGATTCTTATTGTTGGAACAGATGTGATACACGATACGTGACATGCAATATGTTTGCAGCCCCGACATGGAAGACTGGGTTAGAAGCGTGAGAAACAGTATGCAGGAAATCTTCGAGCAGAAATGCATCCGCGACAACAACCCGCAAGACAGTCCGCTATTTCTGTCATGGATGTTAGCAAACTACGCAATCGATTCCGATAATATGGACACGTTGTCGCGATTCCGGCCGTTTGGCTTCAAAGCGATCCAACTTGACGTTTTCCGTTATTTACAGGACTTGATGAACAGCGAGATGATTTGCGAAAAAACTCATTATGCCGAGGTCGTGCGCAACAGCGTGTACAATCTGGTGACGTTGGTGTGCGTTTTCGTCGACGAAGACAAACTCGGCACGTTGAACGGTATCTTCGACGCGGTAGCTGCAACGATACAGTTTCCCGAGACGGCCGCTCGATTCTGGCAAGAACGCGAGGACAGTTTCTGGCCGATCTACAAATTCGCTTCGGAACAATTTCCGCACGAGTTCGAGCCTCTGACCAACATTGCAATTGGATTGGCGAGCGCCTCGAAATCGAGCGCCAAGAGGATCGCCGTCGAATTGGAAAATCTGCGTTCGTTGACACTGGAATTGCCGCGTCAACGGGACCACAACAAGCCGTTGAAGCCTTACCAACAGGGATGCACGATCCACAAGAACTCGTACACCATATTGGAAGACACCGTTCGAGAAAACGTGCGCATACTGTCGAGCGATCGTGAAGTAGTGATATTCCGACAAAAAGCGAGCTACTGGGATGCTCTACACCACAAGATAGAACAACTGTTCTCTCAAGCGGGCGGCAGAGTTTCAAATATCAATGAAATCAGCAAAAACTTACCAGAGAACGTGTCGCAGGGTCTAAAATTGCTGAAGAAGCTGGCAAAATACATAGGGATTCGTCAGAGCATGGTCATTCCGACGGAATTAAGCTTCGAAATTATCAACCGATTCTCCTATCCGGTACTGCCCGAGGAGAAAATGTACATATACAAGATAGTTGCGGCGTGCATCAGCATTTCCTCCGAGCTGATCCCCGAGTATCCCGAGGAGATTCTCGCTAGAATGCGCGCGGGCGTTTACCCGAGGTTCAACAACCGGTACCAGAAGGCGTTGGACTTTGCGGAGGCGGTCTCGTTCGATGGCGGTATAATCGCATCCTGGCTGTCGGCGATAGAAACGATCGCCCATTCTTATCCGATCTTGAACGCGTATCTAGACATCCTCTCCAATTATTTGATCCGGAAATACAACGAGGAAGCTCTGTACACGGTTGAGATACCAGGAATGGTGTTCTTACTGCAAGGTGTCTTGCCGAAGTTGGACTCCTGGTACTTTGACTCGGACGCGGAGAAGACCGATCTGTGGTTGAAGTGCATGTACTGTCTTCACAGAGCGCTCGAGACCAGCCTCTCGAAAGACGATATCCGCAACGAGTTACAGCTGGTGGTCGCGTATAGTTTATTGTATCTGGAACCGAGGCACGCGCTGCTCAAACTGATTCGAACCGGCGAGCGTACCTTGCACAACAAGATGATAGTAGAGACCGATTGGATTCGCGGGAAAGGATTGAAGGCGATCACAAGCGTGCAGCTGGCGCTGTCGGTGGTAAACAGGTTACTGATATTCAGAAAGTCGCTGGGTCTTCGGAGAGAAGACAGATCGCCGTTGGAGACTGCGTTGTACTCGTCGCCGCGCGTGCCCAACGGTCTTCTGATAGTACCGACGATCGTGAATTACCTTTACGTTTGGTTCAGTCCGCCGTTGCAGGCGATGGCGGTCAGACTGTTGAAAAAGTTTGCCGAAGGATCCTCGATGTCCCTACTGGTCTGCATGGGCATGGACGGGACGGCCATACGAGAGACATTCGCATCCCGCAGAGGACTGATGTCACCGACCTGCGTGGCCGATGTCAAAGTTGCGATTCTTGAGCTGGTCGCTGTTTGCCTGGAGAAGCAACCCGGACTAACGGAAGCTCTCTTCAACATCGTACACCCGGCAGAATGCAACAGAATCTTTCCGCGGTCGGTCGAGGAGTTTTTTACGGAGGGTTGTAGACAGTTCCTGGACAAATACCTGAGCCGGATCTACGAGAGGGAGAACATCGTGTGCGACCAACTGTACAACAGCACGATGGCGTTGCTGCGAGCGATGTGGTACCACAGGAACGAGATCCTAGTCAACTTCTTCCGCAAACGAGACAAATTTTGGACTCACCTACTCGCTCCACTATTCAGGGATCTCGTTCCAACCGCGAAAGGCTATTCCCACCTGCTCGATATAATCACTCTGGAGCTGTTCAAGAACTCCTTGCTGGAGGACGACTTCTCCATGAACCTGAGGAAACTGATGGACAAGTCGAAGCCTCATTGGAAGAACCTGGCGCTATACATATTGAAGGACGAGCTGTCGAGCTGCGACAGCGATGGCGAACAATTGCCGAGCAATCGCGAAAAGTACGACAGCAGCGCGTCGGTGGGTTGTTCGTTGTACGAGACCAATTTGGAGTCCTGGTACAATTTTGTGGTGACGTTAACGGACGAAAGGATCGCTGTCAACTATCCCGTGAACGTGATCCAAGCGCAGCTGATAACCCAACGCTCTCTCGAATCGCTTCTCGAGCGAGTGAAACAGTCCCACGACCCCGCCAACCGTAAAGTCACGATGCTGCTGGCTTCGTTGTCGCTGCGGTGCATCACCTCTTGGAAGCAGATGTGCGTCGATGACTCGAGGATCTTTAAGTCAGGATTGACGCAACTGATGCAAGAAATCAGCCAGGCGTACCGTTGCTACGGGAAATCATTGCGGCAAACACTGATATCTTTGCTTCTAGGATGCGTTCAATGCGTGAAGAGCACGTTACGCGAGGACGCGACCAGCCTCGAGTATCTCTTGGCGCACTCCTGCACGATCGCTGCGAGCGAGCTGGAGGAATTGAAGGAGGCGGCGGTACGGTTCGAGAAGCAGAACCGGCAGTACCAGCAGTACCAACAGTACCAACAGTACCAGCTGCAACCGATCGCTGTATCCGGTACGGTGGACGAGAAGAAGGGGACGATCGCCCAGGGCAATGTCACCGCCCAGAAGAACGTCGACGAGAGGAACGCGGAGACCTTAAGGGGTGTTCGAGAGAGTTTACCAGCGACTTTGGCCGTCTGCATGGTCACGCAACTGTTGCGTTCGTACGTGGAACGAAGCTCGCTGTCTAAACGCCAAAGAAAGTCCGGTTGCGTGCAGCTTCGACAAATGATACCCGAGTTAACGGCCTGCATCGGTATCACCATGCAAAAATATCCCTACCTGAGGTTCAGCAGCGCCGCGTTGAATCTGCTCAACTTGATCGTTCGATCGCCCTACACTCTGCACCCGATCAACGAAAACGACATCGCGAAGCTGTGGTTGAGCTTGATCCCGCCCGCGGAGATCGGTAATAGCATGCTGGATTCGCTGTACCAGGACTGGCCAAACGGGAACTGGCGATGCCAGGATTGGTGGCCGCTGTACACCTTGGGCCTAGAATTCGTGACCGGTCTCGTTACCAGAGAAACGGCTACTGTCCATATCAAGTCCATTCTAATGTTCCTAAACTCGCACGAACACCAGCTAATGGTCGTCTCGACGTTGCTCAGACACACGGCGGACCTCTTAGCCGCCGACCTGGTGCAGTCCCTCGTCGCCCTGATCCACACGATGGCGACGCAGCCCTACGTCTGGAACTCGGTGCAGCCGAACGTCTGCGAAACTTTGATCAAGTGCATGTACCTGGCATACGACAACACGGTAAACCTGCTTCTCAGGCCGCGAATCCTCAAGTTCATCATCGACGGGATCAGCGTTGAAAGCGCCGAAGAGCTGGAATCCTGCGACAAAAAATTGCCGAGCGGAGAACTCAAACTTCTGGTAAACAAGCTGATAGTGATCAACACAACCTGCGCGCTGAGCTTCGTCCACTTCTCGCCGAGACTGAACACTCTCGTCGACACGATCTACACGCAAGACTTTTGGTACACTCCGATGGCCGAGATGAATTTCGGCCCGCCTCAGATGAGCATGAGCTCGGGTCCCCGGCTGACCTACGGAACCATCATCAGCTCGACCCAACTGTTCACCCAAGCTCTCCATTCACGCTCTCAGCCGACCGGCTCCTCGTCCATATCTTTCACCGGTCAGGCCGACAAAACGGACTCCGCGAAGAGGGAGTGGGAACACGCAACGCCGGAGGACCGACGAATGCACTCCAGCAAAGACCTCAGAAGAATCATCCATGCGGCCGCAGCCGCAGCCTCCTCCGGTTCGGCGTCGAGGTCGTCGTCCTCATCATCGAACGTTGGCGGAGACTTTTTGGTGTATGTCAGCGGTCTGGACGTGACCGTGCCTCTGCTGAGCAGCCCGAGGCTCGTCAGAAGACCCTACGACCCACTGATATGCGAAAACACCATCCTGTCGAGGGCAACCGCTCTAACAAGCGGCAGACACGTCTCCAAAGCTGGCAGCGGCGGAACAACCGCCGCAAACACTGGAACCACCGGCAGCCCCGTTGTCGCTAAGTACCAAAAGTTTAGAGACCCCTGGTTCGAATCTATGGACGAGAACAACACCAGACTGGCGCTCGAAGTCAATCTGGTGTTGATTCTCTGTCAAGCGTTGGAGGGTGTCCGAAGTCCTCGAATCGCTCTCCGGGACCGGCAGCTCATAGCTCGCGAAACTGTCACAGAATTGGGTGTTTTCTTCGATTTTCTGGAGCACCGAGGCACTCCCGACAACTGGCCTGTCGAAGGATCGTTGATCAACGCCGATTCGAAGAGCGCGAGAACGATCGATCTGGCGATCGACCCGTGCCAGACCATTCTACCCGCGCGGTTGAAACAGGGAGAAGGACGAAGACCCGAGGAGAACGTTTTCACCACCGGAACGTTTACGACGAACGTCAGTAGCGTACAATTTCTACCATTGATGGGAAAACTGTTGAAAGCTGTAGTGGAATCGTTGGATTTAACGCAATACCGATGATAGCGATCGCCTTTTCACTTTTTCGAAAATTGCGAAAGTCACAGGAGGTTGGTGGTGTATGTACAAAAGATGTAACAATATCATCATTTCGTGTATGTTGAAGTTCATAATAAAGTAACAATTTTTATTATAATCTTCCGTCTTCGACATTGTATAAGCGATAAAGAAACTAGAGTTGAAAGATCGATCGAGGACACGCGAGCGCGAAACAACATT
This sequence comes from Lasioglossum marginatum, assembly GCA_028455795.1. Lineage (NCBI taxonomy): Eukaryota > Metazoa > Arthropoda > Insecta > Hymenoptera > Halictidae > Lasioglossum > Lasioglossum marginatum. The sequence continues at coordinate 1,040,762 of CM052266.1, read as the reverse complement.
CAGTTATTAGCCTCGAGATCGGGAGCCGTACAACCAATTTATAACTGAATCTGGATTGCCGCATTTCGCGTGTCCTCGATGGTGAAAATGAAAGTCAACCATGTATTCAGCGAATTTCATTTAATGTAACCATGTTCAACGGATCATCGAGTTTTCTCTTTGTCAAATTTTCATAATCTCGTAGCAAAACTGGACTTTTGTACACTCGATACCAGCCAACGATCGGACAAGTGCCAAGACAACATTACGATTATCTCTTACAAGTTTGCACCCGGCGCTACAATCCTATGATCGTTATTCGTCGCGCGAATCGCAGCCCGCGAATCGCAAACAGCGAATCGTAAAATCACCTCTATAACACTTAAATATTTATAGATCTGAAAACGTGAAATCGATTCGAATAATTTAAACTAATTTTATAATTGATTCGTAAACTTCATCTTCATCTACGAATATAACGAGATAGGAGTAGTTGCCGTCGAAAACTAGAAAGCAGAAAATGGAAAAAGCTATGCCAATTCACGGCCACGTGCCATTGAACCCGCTCCTCCTTTTTTCTCTGTTCGCTTCAACGACGTACTTTTAATACCTTTAGATTTTCTTCTGTCTCGAGAAGAACGCGTTTCCTCCGCTACCGCGATCGATAGTCGTACTACGATACCGTATAAAAATATAATTCGTGATATTAACGAATATTATATATTACGACAATAGCAGTGTCGCGAGCGACGAGTTTAACGCGTCGCTCGAACATATTCGACGCCTTCCAGGCTCAGAACCCGAAGGTCGCGTTCGACGCTAAGGGGGCAAATGAGGTAAAATGTTCTCTGGCGAGGGCGAGTCGTGGGAATCGTTGGTTCTCGAAGTCACCCGACCGTGGTAGAAATTATTCGAAGTGACGGAAGCGACGACGGAACTAGTCGCGACCGTATTCGTCACTGCGTCCGCGATCGTCATCATGGGAACGGTGCTGCTGGCTGTCGTAGCGTTGATGGTGATCGTTGTCACAATCGAGGAGGTAGAGTGACTTCGGGACGCCAGCGTTGGCCAGACGTGCGAATTACCACAACCGGTGTCGGACGGTGAACACTCCGAGAGTCGAGTCGACGCGGCACAACATACGGCCGTTGACAGGGTAGTTGGTATCGCGACCGAGACTGAGGCTGAGACTGAAGCTGGGGCTGGGGTTGGAACTGAGACCGAGACGGTTGTCGGTGGTGGCGGCGGTGGAGGTGGCGGTGGTGGCGGTGGTGCTGGCGTTGGTCCATTCAGATCCGCCAAGGGATCGACCGCGGTACTGTCCCACGGTTCTACCGACTTCGACTCGTCGTTGCTCACGGCACTGGCAGCCGATCGCTGTCGCTTCGCGTCGCCGTACAACAAACAATGGACGTTCGGTGAACTGCTTCGATCCCTTACGCCCTCTTGTTCCTCCAGGAATCGGTCCATATAGTCCCTGCTTACAATTCAACGGTCTTGTCATACTTCGAGTTTTCAATTGTCGTCCGATGGAAAACGAGAACGGTACAGAGAAAATACTCACGTGATACCAGGATGTAGAGCGTACTTTTTCTTTTCTAAGCGAGCCTTGTACGTAAATATATCGTGGCGTTCCGTCTTCTTCCACAGGTAATAAAATTGCACTAATTCCCCGACAGAACGCGTCCTCACCTGCAACGAGAACGGTGTGTCGGTCGCAATAAGCGATCAAATCAAAGATTGTTTGTTCTTTTAGAAGATAATTTCGGCTATCGTATCACGCGTACCTTGTTCTTTTGTATCAAGTGGAAATCTTTTCCGTAACTCCGTAATCCAGACTCGAAATTGTGACATTCTTCTTCCGACCAAAGACTAACCGCATCCGTTGGCGGTACGACGTTCATTCTACGTCTTCTCAATGCCTCCTCGAGATTGTAGCCGCACTGTAGCAACAAATATAATGCCTGCTCATCGTCTCTGATGTGAGATCCCGTAGGTAGAGAACCACCTTTCACCGCTGGTAACTGGGCCCGTTCCAAGAACTCTTCAGTTTCCTCTTCCGGTATGTGACTAGGATCCCACAACATTTTGTCCTCGTTCTCGTACGGTAGAGCGTCATCGTAACGACACAAACCTTCCGGAATAGCCGCTTGGTAATCGCTACCAACCATGATTGTCTTCTTCCATTCCTCCTCGTCCGGACTGTAGTCGCAGTCGTCCTCCTCCTCTTCGCTCTGCGGTCGTGAAACGCTTCGCAATAGTCTCGAAGTACCGGTTCCTGTACCAGTACTGACTATCCCATCTTCTCCCCCGTCTACCGTGGCACCCGCGCCAGTACCCTCTATACCGGTCACAGTGGTATCGTCCGCTGCACAACCACCAAGTTCGCCGACAACAGTGCATTTAGGGGTACCGCTGACTCCTAGTTTCGCAGTGGTCCTTATGTTGTCATTATTACTACAATTATCGGTCATAGAACATTCTTCGGGTTCGGCTTCGACTTCGGCTTCGGCTTCGACTTCAGCTTCAGCTTCGACTTCAGCTTCGGCTTCGACTTCTCCATCTTCGTCGTCATCATCGTCGTCGTCGTCGTGGATTCTGTGCCGTCTACTATTGTCTCCTGCAGCTACGCTACTGGCATTGTTCCCTTTCATGGTCGATCCCGACACTAACGATGTCGAATCCTTCCCCTTTACCAACATTTCGGTGTAAAACTGTTTAAGATCCGGCTCATTACTAGCCGCGTCCGCCTCGTCGTCGTCGTCGTCGTCGTCCGCGTCATTGTCACCTTTGTCCGAATACTGTCCCTCAACTTCTGGATCCCCGCTTCCAGATGGAATCAACATTCGATCGGAACTGTTTGAATTCTCTGTCGACGGATCCCCGTATCCATACATTGCAAGTAGATCTTTTAGTGGCATATCACCCTCCTGAAAGAAGACAAGAACAAAAATGATTATCACGCCGGACCCAACAAACAGACTAAACATACGAATCTCACTACGAGAACGCACTTTGAGTCCAAAGTGTTGTAGAAACTTATCATAATTGTAATTATTTATGGGCTTGATTTTTTCATTTCACAGGCTTGATCCTAGAATAGTTGGGATCAGAATCGTGTTACAAAGTGAACATCGTACATGTTAAATATTTAGCTCGTACGCCCCAGAGTTATACCTTTTGCAAGTTGGACAACTCGTTGTGAGAATCTTCACTACCTTCTAAAGCTTCTTCTTCGTCTAAAGTCCGTTCATCGTCAAAATCATTTACCATCATTCCGGTACCTGGGCCCATGTCATAATCTCGATCTGCCCTATAAATTATCAGATATTAATAACGTATCTGTGTCTCCGAATGACAAAGATCATCGATCTCTAACACTAATCTATATGTATATATACATATACATATATATAAACATATACATATATACACACATATATATATACATATATACTAACATGTTTACACGAATCGCAGTAGCCGAAGCAGCAACATAGCACGCAGATACTACACTCAGAGCGATGCACACCGTTAGAATGCTGACCAGGGATGTCCTTATACTACCTGCATTGTACATTTCGTTGGTTTTAGTTGATTCCATAAAGCGTTTTGATCGAGTAAACAATATATTGGATATAATTCATTGGAAGGTGTAATATGCAAATTATGACGCGCGTCTAACCTTAAATCCTTGTGACATTAGCGCGGAGTTTACAATTGCGATAACAACTCATATTTCAATGATTGCTATGATAGGAAGTGGGCCTTTCGTTCGAGTTTCTTATCATTTGTGCTCCGTACAATACTGGGTTCCACTTCACCTCATTAAAAACATTTTATTGCGATATCGTATATCTCCACAAAGAAAAGTATATTTTTCAATTTAAGAGTTTCATGATGTATCCAGCACTTTTCCAAGGCACAATTTTGACCCACGAGAAAACCGTTTCAACTGTACGGACGGGTGATATCAACAAAAAGTTATCACTTTCCGAGCACAATTCATTATTTATATTCATTGGATGTCTTATCGTTATGCTTCCATAGCATTCTAAAAAGCGGGAAATTCATGGGATTCGTTGTAAGCACCAATCACAAGTGTTTAGCGTCATGCAGAAAACATTTTACCATTGGCTGGGAACTATGTTGCCCTAAATCTAAATAGATCCGTTGATCCGTTTTCGTTCATCGTTATGAATTCACCTTTATGTTTACCGAAATTCTACTAGATGTCCGTCTTTTCCACTAGTAAATACTATTGTCGTTCACAATTATCTATATTATTAGGTTCTATTCAAATATTTATTTTCCCTCCATTACGAAAGGATTATATATTATATATAATATAATTATTCGATAATTATTATCTGAATGCACCATGCGCCATCGAATATCACACTATTAGAGAGGGGGCGCACACGTCAGAATGTAGATACAAACCAATACATACTTATGTACATAGATAAGTTTGAACGTCATAATAGTTCAAATTTCAAATTAATTCTGATTTGTATGTTTCAAATATAGAAAGATGTATCAACGAATAATGTTTCTATGCAAAATTATTAACGCTCCGTATCGCATTTGTAAATATACCTAAGTCTTAAAATATGGCAATAAAAAAAATGCAAACGTACGCGCTTGCATTCAGCATTGGCTTGCATTGGCTTGCATATGCAAACAAACACTACCACTACATATCGTTAATAATACATTAACTTGTTGATTGTTGTACTGGTAGCAACATCATCGAGAGTGAATTTTTTAATTATACATCATTGTTGTATTTTATATCATATTTTGTTATTGTAGAATACTTATAACTGTGCAGTGACTCAACTTATTGTGTACAGTGTACAGTGAACAACATGCTATCCCTCACAGCAAGACATGATTATCTAAAGAGAAAATTGGTAATGACATTTAAATTTTTTATTCATCTATTCATTTAATAATGTACTTCCGTTTAAGATTAAACAAGAGAAAATACAATGGCTGTTGCAAGTATCAAGGTAAATGATACACAGATATTTTTTATTTGATTTAATTACAAGCTACCCTATTCACCATTTATTTTTATCACAGGTACATATCTGCACAGAAAGATGAGGAATATCAATATATTAAGAAAAGTAAAACCCCAACGATGCATTTTCAACCATCTCTACCACGGTTGCCTATTCCCAAGCTCGAAGAAACATGCAAAAGATATTTGAAAGCGCAGAAGCCTTTACTATCTAACGAACGGTTTGAAAAAACTTCCTCCAGTGTCAATGAATTTCTTCTTAAAGATGGTATCGATGTGCATAAAAAACTTGTTGAGAAAGATAAGAAAAATCTTCATACTAGCTATATCAGTGGACCATGGTTTGATATGTACCTTAGAGACCGTAAGCCTTTACCCATAAATTATAATCCTTTCTTAGTTTTTGTACCAGAGGACAAATCAGAATACAATATCCAATTAGTAAAAGCTACAAATTTAATTGTCTCGTCATTAAGATTTATGAAGTCTTTGAAAGAAAACATACTACCACCAGAGGTGTTTCATTTGAATGCTAAAAAATCCGATACCGATTTATTTCGTCTTGTCACAAGAATGCTTCCATCTAAAGTCAGCTGGTATGGAGCGTATCTGTTCAATGTAAGATAGTAGCTTGATTAACAAAAGTGAAAAAGATTATTTGCTCATGATATTGTTGTAATAGAAATTATTATTTCAGGCCTACCCCTTGGACATGTCGCAGTATCACAATTTATTCAATACAACAAGATTACCAAAATTAGGCAAAGATGAGATTTATCAAGATAACTCGGCACGACATATAGTTATTATGCGGAAAGGGCATTTCTATTGCTTCGACGTGATAGACGAAAACGGCTACATTTATGAACCAAAAACAATAGCAACCTGTTTAAAGACAATTTTAGAAGATGACAGAGCACCCAATAAAAGCCCAATTGGAATACTAACAACTGCAGAACGTAATCTGTGGGCTGACACCAGAGCTCATTTGTCTGGTGTTGGTAATCAGAAATTGTTGCAAAAAATAGACACTGCTGTGTTTGCGATGATATTGGATGATACATATATTGGTACAGACTATAATAAATTAATTAGAACATACCTCCATGCAGATGGAACAAACAGGTGGTTCGATAAATCATTTTCACTAATCGTAACGCAGGATGGATACGCTGGAATAAATTTCGAACATTCTTGGGGCGATGGAGTAGCTGTACTCAGATTTTTTAATGTATGTAACGTTAAACAAAAATTTAAACGTTGTAAAATTCTAGAAGAACATTGTAAAATTGCATGATAAGAATGACCTCTGCATTTACAGGACATAAAAGACGACATATCTAAGAAACCAAGATTCCATCCTACCGATGTTTATCACCTTCAGAAAGGAGCAACGGATGTCCAAAAACTCGAATTCATTGTAGATAGTAAAACAGAAAATATTATCAATGAACAGAAAAAGGTTTACAACGAATGGACGGGACAATTGAGTATCGATCATGTGATATGTAACGAGTTTGGTAAAGATCAGTGCAAGAAATATGGAGTAAGTCCTGATGCAATTATGCAATTGGCATTTCAGCTAGCTCTGTATTATCAGAAGAATTGTGTAGCGCCAACGTATGAATCTTGCAGTACTGCTGCATTTAAACATGGACGAACAGAAACTATCAGATCCTGCACAATGGAAACAAAAACGACCTGCGAATCCATGGCTCTAAAAAATAACATTTTAACCAGGTCCGAATTAAAGCAATTAATAATAAATTGTGGTAACGTTCATACCACGCTTACCAAAGAGGCTGCTATGGGTAATTACAAAACACTGATAAGCTTGCGTCGCTTGTACTTTATTTTAAAAAACTGTATTATCAAGAACTAACATCAGTTATGGTCTCGCACCTTTCTAGGCCAAGGATTCGATCGACATTTGTTCGCGTTAAAAAAGATCTGTGAGCAATCAAATATACCCATGCCTGCGATTTTTAAAGACCCGGCTTACGAATACATTAACAAAAATGTATTATCTACGTCTACCCTTTCGAGTCCAGCTGTACTCGCTGGTGGATTTGGCCCGGTAATAGACAATGGATATGGAATCGGGTAGAGTATAGATTTTCGTAATTGTTTCCATATATGTTTAATCTCTGTTCTACATGTATAAATCAAGTTTACCAAATTTTATTTGGAACATTTTTGTCCATCATTTAGATACATGATTCAAGACCGAAGACTTGGAGCTGTTGTAACGAGTTATAACAAATACTGTGATTCCAATGAGTATGTCAATTGTTTAGAACAGGCGTTTACGAATATTCATCAAATATTGACATAGATGATAATGGCACTGTTGCACGGTCGCAATCAGTATCGATTATTGCATTGAAACTCATTTAACATATATATAATAATAATATATATATATATATTTTTTACACTTGCTTATGTGAATCTCTGTCGTTGTTGAATATATACACGATTATATATTTTTGTATACTGGTTTGGAGAACGTTTTTTACTGTTATTCGAATAATAAAGGCCTATATCGTTTTTTGTATTATGTTGCCAAATAAATTCAAAAGCGATAAATATAATTACATTACTATATTTTACATATACCTATGTGCAACACGTACAAGTAAGTATGATATAATATTACTCTTATTCGATACAACAATTCTGTTGAAAAAAATATATACACGAAATGTATACTGTGTAAGAGAGCGCTATAACACACTCAAAATACCATACATAGGTTACAGTAATAGAGCAGTGGATTTGACACTACTAAAACCAAATATTTACGCGCATGGTTAATACACAGAGATCATGATATCCAAGGCTACTAACTTTCAACAAACTATTTAAATCAAAACTCTGCTTAAACGTGACAGAGTTTCTTTACACTGTTCTGTATATGGTTCGAACAAAACGTGATCTTGCAGTATTTCTTTTCAATGGTTACTAATCATGGAATGGAATTTCGTGATTTCAAAGAATACTTTATGGTTGTAGCACTTCTTCTTACATTAAAGTTACAATTTGCTTCCCATTTTTACTTTAGATGTCTGGAAGAACAAGAGAGTTTATTCACATTTAGAAAGATCGAATTAAAAGATACTTGCTGATAGATAAAAGCTGATAGATAAAAAGCTTACCATATAAATGCCCACGATTAATCCAAAGAGACCAATGGCTGATCCAAAGATCTCGACAATAAGAATTTTGACAAACAGAGCAGAATTGGCGGCATCCGCGAGAGCAGCTCCTGACCCCACGATACCGACAGCTATGCCACAGAACAAATTAACAAGACCAACAGCCAAACCTGCTCCAAACATTAAATAACCGGCCAGCCAGTTCTGATTGCGAATGTCCTCCTTTAAAAGCGACTCTTCGTCAAATTTGTCTAACATTCCAGATAAAACGATGGCTGTGATCAGTCCATAAATAGCTACAGCTTCGCAGAATATGACAGAAATTAAATTCTTCGTTTTAATTCTTGGAGCTTTGACGCCACCACCGACGATCGACACGCCAGTCGTATGTATACCTCTGAAATAGATTGTTTCTATTACCTTTGCCCAAATAAACATATGGAATGGGCAGATTTTTTTAACTTACAAAGCAGCGCCTACTACAGATAGGGCAACTGCAAGTCCTATACCAAGCGTTGCCCACATGTACGGAGAGGTATTTGCCAAGAACCTAGAATCATTTTTAGCATCAATGTTTTCTCGTTTTTCCTTGTGAAAACGACATGCCGTTGTTGCATGTTAAGCAATTTGTATCTTTGTTCTTACCATGCAATGCTAACGCGCTCTCCTTTCCCAGTAAATACATGGTACAGTACTAGAAAGAACATTTTCATTTAGAAGCTGATACATCTAATAAAAGTATAAAACGTACTTTTTCAAGTAGCATAAGCGAACAGGTATTTTTTTATAGATTATTGGCTTGAGAAGTCCACGATTTAATCTTAGATAAGTCAAATATAAAGCGAGTATACCTAAGACTGTAATTGTGGCAGTGGCAGTAGTCACAAAAGTGGTACCCAAAATGTATCTCATCGTGTTATTTTCACTATCCTCGTTACGCGGAGTACTTCAGACAATCGTGGGATAGTGGATGAATACTCGAATAACAAGTACACAGTGTACAACAAACAAAGAATTTCGGAATTTCTTAAAATAAGAGCATATCACGTCGAGATTGAAAGGATAGCGGACTCACACCCGTTCTTATCATGTGACGTCTGGTACTCGGTATATTGGTAGTCGGTGCTCCTAATGGTTAGGTACACTAGTGACATCGATCGTAAAGGAGCAGTATTAAAATTGAATTTTAAATTCGTCCTAAAATTTCGAGCATATCAAACAATTTTTTCTTTCTCTTAGCGAATTAACCGAGAAGCTTCTCGATCGTACAATAAACCAAATCCGTTGTATACGCGTTCGCATAGCATTCTGCGACTACCCGTACAACTACGTGTACATAATGCAATGCATATTTAAATCGTTCGATTACAATTAGCAGAGCTCTACAAAAAAAAAAATTTTTTAAAACATTTTTAAAACATTTAGAACATTTTTTAAAAGCTTGGCTTATTCGTTTGTCCAGTTTTTAATGTAACGCTTCTGCTTTGTGTAAAAAAAGAAACCTCGCTCGCTGATCTCGGACGATAAACGTCGCATTTTCGAATAGGATCGTTGAATCGTTGCGATCGAAAAGCTTGAAGCAACCACGGTGGAAATTATTTAACGGAGATTCGCCGTTTTTCTGTTCTCTTCGGCCAATTGTTTCCCAGAGTTTCTCGCTTCAAAATAAAGCGCAGGGTATATACAGCAAAGTCAAATCTCTAACATCTAATTTTAGAAATCGTCACAGCTCATTCGTGTTGTGTCTTGTACCTGGGGTAAAAGTAGTCGCGGCCTGTCGTCGATATAACGCTGATTACATTACCATTCCCTGTTCCGATTCGATCATAAAATGTTTGCGGCAAAGGGGTAAGAGCACAGTTACAGCATCCGCTACAGCTTTTCCCGGGAATTTTCCCGAGAAAATGCCATCGACTTCGAACTATAAAAAATCCATGTGATCTCGTTCGCATCTCGTCTCAACGAAAATGATAACGAGGTTTGTGTGCACGGTGCGTGGTTCGTGTGCAGAGGAAATGAGGAATTGCTCGAACTATTTCAGTCTTCGATTAAATTACGTTGGTAAATTTAGAGACCTAATTTAAGGTTTGTTGGCCGAGGGTGACCGGTCTCGTGCAAGTTATGCGGCATTGTTCGAATCTCAGGGATCTCGGAAATCGAGCATCGGGTATTTGTGCCTTCGTTGATCGATCAACAGATCACACGATCGGGTCGTCGAATAAGATTACCTGCTCGTATTTGCGTTTCGTTGCGATCTTTCGACCCGGTTGCAACTGCGCGCAATTCACTCGACAGCAGCGATGAAATTCATTTTAATCGCGAGAATTAAAATCGTAAATGGCACCTGTCGCTTTTGCTAAGGATCTGTCCAGCTATTTTCGCGAATTCGTCACCGTAAGGTCATTTGCAACTCCATGGATTCAGATTCGTTTTGCATCGTTTAGAACAATAACAGGGTCGCAGGGTCTTAACCTTAACCCGTTGCACTCCGAATTGTTTCTCAATTTTGTTGCTAACAACTCTCTGCTATTTGAAGTGTTAATTTGAAATTTACTTCGAAGGACAGTTCCTTGACTCCTACTTATTTTAAACAATTTTGTTTACTAATTATATTAACACTAACCACGGCCGGCCAAATGACCGCTTTCACATTGTTTATTTCTTAATTATTGAAATTATTAAGATGCTTCCATTAGAAACTATTCAATAAATTTCTTTACGTATTAGTACTTTACGTATTAGTATTAATACGAGCACGTATTATTATAAAATTTGTGAAAAATTTAAATAAATTCAGTCTGGTATAAAATATAGCTCTCAAACTTTGTTGTAATTTATATTTGTTTTTAACAAAAAAATACGACCTAAATAAATAAAGGAAGAGCCAAATACATATAAAAACACGTTTCATTTGCATTTTTCTTTCTCCGATGTCGAGTCACGCTCGACAAAGGAGTGCAAAGGGTTAACGTTTGTGCGAAGCATTTCAATTTTTAAGTAGCTCGATGAATGTTTCTATTGCGATGAATATTGATGCGATGGTGATCGTTCGCAGGTGTACGAAATTCCACGAGTTCTTCAAAGTAGCTTACGATGGTGGAATGTCGGAGCCGTTCGCGACTCGTTTCAAGGAATCGTCGGCGAAAGGGGACATAGAAGGAATGATAAAAGTCCTCATGGATATACCATGCGTAAAGAATATGAAAGTTGCCGAATCATACAGGGGTAAGGATGACGTTAAGGCGGCTGAGATTTACTGTAAGATACGGGGGACGATCGTCGAGAACGGCGAACAGGAAAGTAGAATTAGTGTCCTCGCGGAAACACTGTTTATGGCCAGTGTGACCAGTAGGTTGTTCCTGGAGGTTCTGTTTGATTGCGCCCAAAGCTGCTACGACTCGAGGGCTTTCGTGAGCTGCCTGAGATACTGCGAATGCATGCTTGCGCTTCCCGCGAGCTTCTACGATAGGACCGCCGAGAGCATGAACGATTTCTTCGAACGTAGGAAAGCGTGTGTGTATTTGGAGAGCGAGTGCTCGAAGATGTTGAAGCGGTCGTCTTCCAGGAAAAAAAGCACAAGCGGGACGAAACGAGCCTCGAATCCTAAGACACCCGCCGTCGACGGGAAACCAAACAGCCTCCTACAAAGTTGCTCCGACGCTGTGGCCTTGGAATTCGACGAGAAGAGAGGTCGGCGTCTCGTGGCCACCAGAAACATCAAGGCGGGAACCGTGCTGATCGTAGAGTCGCCGTTTGCCTGCACCACCAACAAGAATGCGCTCGATACCAATTGCTTGCATTGCCACGCCAGTCTAAAGCCGACCGGCAGCGTACAAATACCCTGTCGCTCTTGTCGAGCGGTTGGTAGAACTAAAAAGAAAGAAAAGCGCGGTCCATTTCCAGATTCAAGTCGATCGGTTTTCGCGGAATCAAATGCACTCGGGTTACATGCATACAGTCGGGGACAATATTAACTGGACACTCTTAAAAATCGCATAACTTTTTTAATTAGTAAACAAAAATTTGTTTATGTTGCAATTGGTAGGAATCATACAAAATTTTTAAAATGATGTTTTACCAACTTTTTCATCTGAACCTGTAACGATAATTTAAGAAATGAATTGTGTAGATTTCGGTAACTTATATGCATACTGAAAATTTCATCGAAATCGGTTGATGTTGCAATGAGCTAAAAACGTTTAAAAATAATCTAATAAATCTAATAAAATAAAGATAAATTAAACGTATGTAGCTCATTGCAATGTTGACCGATTTTAATAAAACTGTATGCGTATAAGTTACCGAAATCTACAAAATGCATTTTTTAAATTATCGTTACAAGCTCGGATAAAAAAGTTGATGAAACATGATTTTTAAAATTTTATATGGTTCCTACCAATTGCAATCTAAACAAATTTTTGTTTACTCATTCTCAGCAAACTAGGCGGTCTAACATCTTAAAAAAATTCAAGTCCCTTGGACAATTTTAAGAAAGTTATGCGATTTTTAAGAGTGTCCACTTAATATTGTCTCCGACTGTATATTTACATACGTATATGTGTCTATGTAGTTTCGAGAATACTTGGCGGCGAGATATGATTGCCCGAAGCACCCGTTCACCCGATTCCGCGACGGACAAACAACGATCGATTCGGGGTTGGAACGACTCCACAATCACGATAGCTAATTTCCCGTAGGTGTTTTTCTGTTCGGAAAGGTGCCGCAAAGAAGCATGGCAGGCTTATCATCGATACGAGTGCTTGTTTCTCGATGCCTTTTACGAAGATCGTCCCGCGGATACGCAAAAACAAGTCTCGCACCTGTTGCTGGCATACAGAATGACGATCGCAGGATCCTTGTCTCCGAAACGCAGGACCGTGGCCGTGGATAACGATCGCGACGATAAAACGGACGATGACGAGATTCCATTTTTGAACGACGAGCATGTTAGACGGTACGCTGCAGCTGCGAAAGAGAATCGCAACCGGTTGGGGAGAAGAGAGATTTACCAACCTCAGGACTACCGCACCGTGTTAGCTTTGGAGACTCATTGCGCGGCATTGGACCCCAACGTGAATCTGGTTCGCGGCATCGAAGCGATTTTTTTGACCAAATGTTTCACCCTTGTCTTGGGTAAAATGGATGTTGTTTGTTTAGAGGAAGCCTTTCTTTGGTTAGCCGTAGGAATGATGCACCATTTGCAGGCTATCACCTGCAACGCATACGAGATCGTCGAGAATGTTTACAATAAGGAGATTCACGTATGGGAGCCGCGAGAGATCGGCGGGGCGATTTACCCATCAGTCAGTCTCGTGAATCACAGCTGTTATCCGAACGTCGTACGTCATTCGTATCCAGCAGGTGCGCCAGATGCCACACCATTTTCTATGTCTGTTACCGTCAGAATTCGCTTGATCGCGGAAAAGTGATATTTAGGAATGATATATGATTTATCCGTTGTTTCGCAGGAACGGTCGTGGTGAGAACGTTGCGGTTTATCGGTAAGGGCAGCGAGATTCTTGACTGCTATGGACCACACTTCCTCAGCGAGTCGAGGCTACAAAGACGCGAGTATTTGGGGAAAAAGTATCGTTTTCTGTGCGAATGTGAGGCTTGCGTCGGAAACTGGCAGTTTCCGTTACCCCAAACGATCGCTTACAAATGCAGAACGTGCTCGGAACCCGTCGGTTCGTTCTCGTTGAACGGTAATGTTGAAAAAGACGGCCGACGCGCGTCGACCAACGTCCCGCAACGTTGCAGATGTAACGAGAAGAAACTCGATCGCAACAAATTGCACGCACAATTCCGAAAATCGGTCGACAAACGATTGAACGCGATCTCGAGAATGTACGAGGGCCAGTACGCACAGGCTCTGCCCCAGTTGATCGAGCACATAAACTTTATTGAAAAGTTCTTTGTTGCGCCCAATAGCGAAACTATCAAAACACAACAATGTATCATTCAATGTTACAATCGGTTTGGCTGTACCTCTCAATAACAATAAGTTAACAATTATATGTATATATGAATACACATACTGGTACATATGTATATACATAATATTGTATATGCATTGTATAATATACGTACGCATCATATCGATACACACGATTTTGGGATTTATATCACAAAGTGTTTAAAAAACGAACAGAAATTTTACGACATCTCCTTGTATTAGACACCATCTTTTAGTCGGGTCCTACGAGCAGTGCAAAATATTACAAAACAATTGCGACCGCTCTACAGTCACGACAACATTTTCCAATCGGTCCTCGCGCTTTACGATCATCGAGAAACTAGACAGTTTCTACATATGTACGTGAGTATATGTATGTAAATTAATCGATCAGTTCGGTGGTATACCGCACGAATCCGAACGAATAAACCGTTCCTTCGTGTGGTTGTGACGTGGTGAGCACCGTTAACTACTTAAACACGATTTCGCGTTGCTTGGTATTTGTCGCGTCAACGATTGCCACAAATGCACGCGTTACGTTAACGTATCGTTACGTGTGTTTTACACGCTAACAATGTGAAATCAGAAGGAAATGCGTAGACACTGCTTGTACAGAAAATAAAAATTATATATGTATATACAGTGGATCGACACACGCGTAATTTCACTCGTCGATGTATCTACTAGAAACGCCCAAAAAATATCTATATTAAACTATAACTCGATGGTGCGTGTATGGTGTACAAGTTTGGTATGGTTACCACATATGCGTTTCTCGAATTTCACTAATGATGTGACTGGCTTGAGTTAGTGCCTGCAACAGAAGACACGTGAGTAAGTATACGAACAACTTTTAAAACCGTTTTTCTTCGTAGCGTTTCCCCCCTGTAACGTCACGTGTCTTTAAGGTGTGTAGACTCGTTTTTCCAGGATTGCAAGGGTGCGGCACGCGCCTTCTCATTTCTCGATAATGCAAAGATGGTGTTCTTCAGCAATCAAAAGCGTTAGATAAAAGATCGATCTAGGCCACGATCGCCCCCAAAAGTCCTATTTTTACGTTCACGAGGCGTAATTTGCATTATTCGAAAGCGTACAGTTGCGCATGTAGCTGTTGACAGCTACACTTACTTTTCGCGTAAACGTAAAAATAGGACTTTTGAGGACGATTGCGGCCTAGATTGATCTTCTATCTAGCGCTTTTGACTACTGAAAAACCCCATCTTTGCATTATCGAGAAATGAGAAGACGCATCCCGCACCCTTGCAATCCTGGAAACGAGTCTAGCCCCTTAAGGGAAAAGTTGGCTTATCAATGGAACGTACCTTCAGCATGTCTGCCGCTTCCTTGCGCCTGACAGCGACGTGGTCGCTCTCGTTTAACAGCACCTCGGCCTGATCAGACTTGTATAAGTGAGTCACGAGCTCGCTTTGTAAATTATCTTTCACATAGTTGACTAGGAAATGCATGATAGCCTTCGGCACGCTATCCCGTATAGACTTTCTTACGATATAAAAGTACGATTTGATTAGTCTCTCTGCAAAACAATACATTTACTTGACTACAGATAATGAACTGGAATCGAAAGGCAAATCAAAGCAAATGAAATAAGAGATGGTCTTACCAATAACATCACAGTCCCGTTGATCCCGTTTGCTAAGCTGTCGATATGTTTGCAGTGGTACCTCCGGGAGTAGATTTACCGGTTTCTGCTGCGGAGATGATGTCTGTATTCCGATCGCTGGATTTGGATTTGAATTCAAATTTGGAATGGGAGAACCACTGTTTTCTCGATTTCTCATGGGCGAACCGTCGATCGAGTTAGCCGAATCGCCTCTCCCCTGCGGCAACCAATTAGTTAACAACCAATGATTTGGATGTCCTTGTTGATCTTTGTTCTGCTCAGAAAAAGACGCCACGTCCTCTTGACTATTCGCTGGTTTTGCATTCTATTAGGTACACGTTAGAGTAATGTTAGTTACATGAATACACACACTGAACATCGCACACTTACGCTCACGCCAACACAAATACAAACATAAACACTCACTTTCTAGTTAAATTACAGGCAATCGATTCGATTGTTTGCGATGGTGTATCAACGGAAGAATTAGTCATTGAAAAATTAATACGATCAATCGATCGGTGATTACTTACAGTGTCGTTTGGAATTATGGGACTCGATGTACTCGTGGCGGAAGGATGTCTCTTATTGTGTTTCGGGAGATCGACCCCGTCAGCGTTTTGCAATATAGACGACGCGAGAACGGCATCTTTATGAAAATCTGGATGCTTTGTGTTTATGTAAGCTAATTCTATGGCAACCAGATTTTCAACCATGTGATTGGTGGCTGGCAGTCGTCGACGCAGTAGCTGCGTCACAACGTCGACGATGCGCTCGTGCAACTTTGGGAAACGCATCATCTCCTGCTGCACTTCGGTACCACAGTGCTGTATAATACTTTGCATCTCCTCATGAATCAGTTCCACACAGCGTAAAGAAGGTTCCTCGAGTCTTCGGATTTGCCTTTTGACCAAAAGTTCAAACGAAACTTCTGGCACGAATAGAGCCGGTCTAGGACCAGTCGCGTTTCGAATAGCAGTCAAAATATCTCCTTTCGTGAGGCCGGCTAGCGGATGAATCGAGTCGAGCGTTCTGCCAAACGATTCGTGAAAAATATAACAAATTCGAGCACCACCGTACAGAACCGTTGTTTCGATGTTTTTGGCAGTTCCGTCTATTGTCGAGCAATAGCTGCTCGCGAATTTAGTAATAATTTGTAGTAACGTTTGACTTTTGTCGCTAACGTCTTCCCCGTACGAATTCTGCAGACTTTGAAATTGAGACACCATCACGTTTACTCTCATCTGTTTTCAAAAGATATAAGTTCTACCAGATTATGTTCATTTTAGTATTGCAATATTTCTGACTATGTCTCGCGAATGCTTGCTACTTTTCTACGATCCTGTTACCTTTAATTCCGGAAGGCAATCCCGAATGTGTTGCATAAGCAAACGGTTCAATGTTTTAGCCAGATAAGGGGTTCCATTTCTGTTGGCCAAAGAGGGATATTTCCGCTGTAAAAATGCGGCCTCGTCCCTTAATGCCTCGTGAATACTTTTGTTGTTTATTATATCTTGCTGAGAACGATTCACCACCCCGATGATCCCTAGTTTTACAGGGATTACCCTGCCACATAATATATCGATAGCATCTGTTCCTGAAACGACACGCAATGTAAAAAGTTTCGAAGTTCGTTGCGACAAATTGAGAATTTCAAGTGATTACCAGCGTCCATAAGATCTAATTTCGTCACAACTGCTAAAGTACGTCTTCCATCCGGATCCACGTCTTTGCTAAGTTTCAAACTTTCACTGGTAGCCATGTCGGTATTCGCAGTGACCACAGCCAATATAATAGAATTAGGATTACATATATACTTCAATACGAGCTGAGATATTTGATTTTCAATATCTTCGGGTTGATCGCCAACCGGTACCTTTGTGATACCAGGGAGATCTATAAGCGTCAAATTAACGACCGATTTCGAATAAATCTTTAAATTGATCGGTTCCGGACAAATCCCTTTGTTACATCCAGCCATACGATCCGTTTCTGTTTCAATTTCTTTACATATTTGGTCAAAGTCTGTATAAATTCTATTCTTGGTATGTAAAAAAACTCCCCACTCGTCCAGATCCAACGTTCCATTTTCTGCGCTGCGATGTTCACGGTCATCTTTGGGAGTATAGACAAGTTGTAACACCAATGGACGTCGAGTAACTATTCCAATACCTCTTGGTAAAAACGATCGACCGACCAAACTTTCGATTACCGAGGATTTCCCAGAACTCTGAAATGGAAATTATTACTTGTGTCCTATATAGAATAAATCCTACATAAACGCTTTATAGTAGACAATTAAGAAAACAAACTGAACGGTGCGGAAGAGTATTTGTCGAATATAATATTATCAATTATTAGTCTGTTTAACTGTGCGATTTCATATGTAGAAAAATGAAAATTTTAATTCAGATCTTAATCGCGATAGATCACATGAATTTTCACGTTACTATTAATTTAAAAATATGAACTGACCTGTGTGCCAAGTACGACAATTTGTGGTAGCTGTATAGCATCTGCTCCGACAGTATTAAATACATCTTGCAATTTGTTTATAACGGGTATCAAAGCTTCCATTGTAAAGAAATAAGTGCGAGGTAAATCGATCGAAAGACAGTTACGCGGTTCAAGCCGGTGCAAAATGTACTTCCGCTACAATTACACCTGTGATTACATGCGTTTTCAATGACACCAAACAGTTGCAGCAATATATTCCGTTTTTTCACGAATGCTATACTGGCTTCTGTAGTGATTTCTGTGGTTGTAAAATTTCCGTTAAAATCACTGCAACAATTCTACAACCGCTGCTCCAAACCACCGTTTTTCTGCTTCATAGTCCACACGCGTGCGCATGTCATAATTCAACGAACAACAGTAACGTCCATTGCAAATCGTGTGCACAACGTCGCTGAACCTTTACTGCTAAATTGCTAAAATTTTAATATGCAAATAGATATTGCAGTTTGTGTGAACTTCGCAAATGCGAGATTAATCAGTAGCACTTAAATTTGAGACTACAATAACAGTATTTACCACTGTGACCACTGACGAGCCGTAGAAGTATATACAAATATTGACAAATACGTAGAGATAGAGTCTACATTAAAATTTAACTTTTCCCAAATTATAATTGACAAAATGAGCTAGCCATATTTAAAATAATAAGAGTAAAGTAAAAATGAACGAGTGATAAAATAAAATATATATTACAGTCACAGTTTCCATAAATATTTATAATTTATACAGAATGAGATACGGCGACGATTCCCCTCTAGGTACACTTTAGCTTCGCGGTACTGCGATTTCTCAACAGACTATAGCACTTTGCCCACATCCGTCATCTGGTAGATGAAGTAATCTTGGAACATGGCATATATTACCTGAAGCCGGGTCTATAAGTATATATGCAGGGTAGTGTCACTCAATGTATTTTTCTGTTAGCACGAAATCGAACGCCATCTGAATTTTGTGTTACATAACTAACGGGCCAAGCGCGGGAATTTTAAATTCATACTACCCATTCCTTGCTAATTTATAATTTTTATTTAAAAATAAAAAAAATTAAGACATTTTAATACATTTCAAATACAGTATATTCAATATCATAACAATTACTAACAGTATATATGTACAATTTTCTCCTTATTAATAAATTTAAACCATATTATCAGGCGCGATAACACTGTTTCATCGTAAATATTGCAAGTTATACATTATTTGCGAACTTTTTCGTACAAAGAATTCATGAAATACATATCACAGCAATTAACAATAAAGTGGCTCAAAGAAAAGCAAAACAATCCGTAAATACCCTTCCAAAAGCAAATTGTCTAAGGATAATACAGTGTAACACACATCGAAATCGTGTGACACACATCAAAATTGTGTAACACACATCGTATATCCCGTAACACACATCAAAATCGTGTAACACACATCGTATATCCCGTAACACACATCAAAATCGTGTAACACACATCGTATATCCCATAACACATATCAAAATCGTGTAACACACATCGTATATCCCATAACACACATCGTATATCTCGTAACACACATCGAAATCGTGTAACACACATCGTATATCCCGTAACACACATCGTATATCTCATAACGCACATCGAAATCGTGTAACACACATCGTATATCTCATAACCAGAGTAGGGCAATAATCAACTAATATTTAAAAATGACTAATAGTCTTTTTAATTTTTAAAACTTTTTGATTATTTAGTGATAGTTAGTCATAGCTCTAAGTAATCGTTAGCTATAGCTTATTAGTGAATTAGTAATTCATGATCAGTCATCAATCTTTAGTCATCAGTCACTATTATGCGATTAACATACATTAATATTATTAATTAGTTATCACTAACTAATTAAAAAGTTTTGACTAGTGACTATTTTGCTATGACTAACATTCAAAGAGACCATTAGTCATTTTTAAATATTAGTTGATTATTGCCCTACTCTGCTCATAACACACATCAACATCGTATAACACACATCGCATATCGCAGAACATACATAGAGATCGTATAACACACATTGTATATCTCATAACTAGACTGCAGATCTTTATGCAAAATAAAAATTGTCTGCGTCGATTGCGAGAAATAGAAACCAAATAGAATGCTATTTCCTCCCTTAATAATTTTAATAGATGCGGAATCATATATTGATATCTTCAATTTTTAAAATTTTCCTACAATTTTGAATTTCATCTACTCAATTTTCCTATAAATGCATAAAGATCCGCAGTCTACTCATAACACACATCGCATATTGCAGAACATACATAGTGGGCCATCAACAATGACCTGAGGGCCCGAGTTGAAGCCAATCCTCGTACAACCGTTTGGGATCTTGCTTCTGAATTGGGAGTAACGCATACAACAATCTGTAATCATCTACAGAAAATTGGGAAAACAAAAAAGCTTGATAAATGGGCGCCGCACGAATTAAGCGAACATCAACGAAATCGTCGTTTTGAAGTGTCGTCTGCCCTTTCCTTGCGCAATAAAAATGATCCATTTCTCAGATGAATTGTAACGTGCAATGAAAAATGGATTCTTTATGACAATTGGCAACGATCGGCTCAGTGACTAGACCGCAACAAAGCTCCACAACACTTCCCAAAGCCACAGTTGCACCAAAAGATGGTCATGGTGACAGTTTGATGGTCTGTGGCCGGTTTGATTCACCACAGCTTCCTGAATCCTGGTGCACCATTACAGCTGAAAAGTACTGCCACCAAATCGACGAAATGCACGAAAAACTTCAACGTTTGTGTCCAGCACTGGTCAACAGAAATGGTCCTATCCTTCTCCACGACAATGCCTGGCCACACGTCGCCCGACCGACCCTTCAAAAGTTGAACGAATTAGGCTACGAAACTCTACCTCATACACTATACTCACCAGATCTCTTGCCCACCGATTACCACTTTTTTAAGCACCTCGGCAACTTCTTGCATGAGAAATGCTTCAAATCCCAGAGAGATGCTGAAACGACATTCAACGAGTTTGTCGCCTCCAGAACTCCAGAATTTTATTCAACCGGAATAATAAAACTTGTTTCTCATTGACAAAAGTGCATTGATTACAATGGTCTTTATTTTGATTAATAAAGTTTTGTTTGAACTGAGATATATGCATTTGGAGATAATAATTAAAAACCGCAAGAACTTTCTTTCCAACCTAATACATCGAGATCGTATATTTTTTGTTTACAACGTGCACCAAAATAGTGCCATCAATTCCATCTGGCAGACACTTTGAGAATTACTCTTGCAAGTAGCGACATCTTTATTTTGTGTTACAGTACTAAATTCCTGCTAACAGTTCTCCTATTAGAGTGACACTGCCCTGGTATATATGGTCTAAGGTCTAAGCTTTGAACTTGAACGTTCTATACAGTTCTATATAAATACGAATTTTACCATCTATATATTTTCTATTTATGACTCAGCAAGTAAAAACTTTTGAAATTCAAACGTTTGCGCGAAACTGTCAACAAAGCCGTGGTGTTCTTGCCGTGGTATTTTCAAGTGACAAACGTAGAACGTAAGTAGTAATTGAATAATTTAAATAATAATAAATAATTTAAATAATAAATAATTTTATAGAGAAACTATCAAAACTTTTGGATTCAATGGCTATAAGCGCAACGTTCTATCGCAACGTTTCGTTGCTGACTGAATTAGTTCCGCCCAGCGAGGAATTTAAGCAACATTTTCGTGAGGTACATTCTATTTACTAAACAAAACATATCCTGTACTTACATATGTATACAAGGTCTGCCCGAGAAGTAATACGACCACATTTTTAAAAAAAAATATATTGGACATATGCAAATCTTGAAAATTCCTCAAAGAAGGACTCTTGGGCGGCGATACATTTTTTTCTTTGTATACTCCCTGGATGGCGTTTTCTGGAACCTCGTGTAGTGCCCTCGTCAAAGCCTCTTTGACGCTCTCCACGCTTCCAAACTGGCATCCTTTTAGCACATTTTTGATTTTGGAAAATAAGAAGAAGTCGCTAGGAGACAAATCAGGACAGTACAGGGGTTGAGGAAGCATTGTGACATTATTTTTGACCAGATATTCGCTGATCGACATGCAGGTGTGACTGGGCACGTTATCTTGATGAAGCAATTGGTGGCGATCTCTTTTCTGACATGGTTAACCCTTTGTTTCAGTCTTTTGATACATACTTATGGCGGCCCTTGCTGTCAAAGAACACAATGAGCATGGCTTTCACTTTTGACTTGCTCATGCCTGATTTTTTCATCTTTCACCTCCTCCAGCCCTCTTTAACTATTTTTTGCTATCACAAAACTTGAGATTTTGAGAGGCACTCATCCCCAAAGGCTTGTTGCAAAATGGAAAATGTCTCAGTCCCATATTTGCCAAGTCGTAGACAAAGTTTGTTGGCTTATCGTCGCTCAACAGAGCACTGCATTGTAAGCTTATACCATGCTCTACAAACAGGTCTCAGTTTTTTAACGATATTGACTGAATGAGAGCTCAGAGACAAGTTTTTGCATGTTTATAGCTAAGACCTCCCCACACCGATTCCCCCCAGGTGCATGCGCCCTGCAGTCAATAGGAGAGCCAGAAAAAATTTGGTCTCATTACTTTCCGGACGGACCATGTACATATATCTTGTTGTTAATTGTATTTTTTATGTAGGGCATGTTTGACAAGCCCAACACCACAGGTTTTTTGCATACTTCTCACTATTTATTAACAATATACGACTCAAAGCGCTTCAAAAAGTTAATTGAATGGCCAGTGACGTGTAAAAAAACAGAAGCAAAATACCGTAATAATGTTAAGACATTTTTAACAGTCATATCCACAGAAAATCGTGACATCGAATTTCCAAATATACTTGTGTCTCACTTGTTCCATGCTAGTGGTAGCAAATTTACAATTATTATGTGGAAGTTGTCGCAAGTGGTACTAAGGAAATATATTGTTTCTACAAGTAAGATGTTTACTATAAAAATCATCTTATTACTAACCATTATTTATAATTGTTTGTAATTATTTAATTATGTGCCTATTTTTATAGCTAGTTATAATGTTATGTTTGTACCTCAAATGGGAATTGAAGCAAATGTAGGAAAGAAGTTTTTAAAAAAGACATATGCAAAAACACGTTATAATATTTTTGATCAACGTCAGGCTTTATCGGAAATGGAAGAAACAGCTGAAACTTTCTTAAAGTAATATTCGCGTTCTCTACTATATATCTATGCGTTGTAACAATGCAATTAAGATTGTTTATTTATCTCTTTGTCTTGCAGAAAGGAAGAACAGAAATTAAGCAACGTTAAAACAGAAATTTTTGAGACCGAACAAGTAATTAAAACTATTGCCAGCGATACTCCTGTTTATTCTACAATTAAGAAACGCTTGGCAGATATAAATGACAAAGATGTGATACAAAGTTAATATTATACTTAACATTTTATTTTGTATAATTTCTACATTCGAATCCAGTTTTTAAATGTAACGTTCGCATATTAATTTCAGCCTGGAAGGCGAGTATACGCAAATGCTTATGTTACCTACAAAATAAAAATTCAATTTTAGAAAATGTAACAGAACTTAGTCAAAGAGTGAACGATATAGTATCGAGCACCAGTAGCGATATTCAAACGTTAGATGCAAATCAATACCAAAGGATAAATTATTTGGAAATGATTGAACTGTTTCCTTACAATATGCAAGTAAGCAGCGTTAAAAAACATTCTTTAACATTTACTTCATAATCTAAGGTGACACATTAAAAGGAAATGTATTTCTCGTTTCAGACACTTGTACTGCAACTATATGCAGATGAGAAATTGAATTTACATAATTTTATTCTACTATTCAATTCGATATTGACTCAGTTGTATCAGCGATTGAAATTATATTCGCTGGAGGACCTTTCGGTGTGTCGATTACAAACAGAATCGAGTTGCAAAGACTTAACCGAAGCTTTAAACATATATCAAATGCATTTATCCGATGTCAAAACACTGACATCGGAAACACGTCAAAAATTACATCACATATTACAAAGAAACAACATTGTTCAAATTTATGATAATTTGGAAGTATCTCCCACCAATGTTCTTTTAATGTCAACACCACCTATCAAACTCGACACCAGTACAAACATAGAATTCGATCCACACAACAGCCTACTATTTACTCCACTGGGAGGTATAACTCGTACTATTAGAACTGTTATTATTATGTACATTGTACACAATACTATATTGACAACTACTTTTCAGCTGCACACAAGTCACTATTTTCGAGATATGAAAATTTGAAGCCAAATAATCCTGCACCAAGATCAAACTTCAGAGAAAATTTGTTCTCAGCTCGCATTAATTTCGATGAATCGTTATCGACAATTAACGATGATACACCGACATTACATGTTCTTCCAGTTTCGAATAAAAAGAATATGTTTTCGAAACAAGCCGAAAAATATTCTCGATTATTTTCTAGGCGTCCAAAAAGAAATAACACTGCAGGTTCGCAAACAATATTGAATCGTTATAACTTTGATTTCCACAAAATGTTAAAAACATTTATTTTATTTACAGCGATTGCAAACATAATATCTTGTACCAATACAAAAGCAAACTCGACTGCAATTGCAAATACAAAAGATATATCAGAACTCGATCAGAATATGTCGGAAAAGACTATGTGTAACAAGAGTATCGAATTTACTAATCCTATAAAATTGACCATCATAACATATGATGAACCCGAAGACACGTCTGAGGTGAAAGATGTAGTGAATATGTTTCAAAGAACACCAAATGTTCTTAATATGTGCGAAACACCAATTACAGAAATGACGAGCAACGGAACAGAAAGAACTCCACAGACTCGACACAAAAGACGTTCGATCAGCGATTTGGTTGAACGCTATAAGAAATTACTTGATCATGCGTAGTAATCATACAAGTAATTAACTAACCAATACATGGTAAAAAATAATTGTACGATAAGAGCATCTAAGAGTTTAATAGCCACGCTATTTTGTATAAAATTTGTAATAAATAATTAGCATTGTATGTATATGGCTCTCTCCGCCCCAGGACCTTATCACAATTCGCTTCAAAACTCAGACCTAACGGCCGGGTCTCCCCGCCCAGACGATCTAATCACAACTCACTTCAAAAAATTGCGAGTGAATTGTGATTAGGTCGGGGGCGGAGAGGTCCGGCCGTTAGGTCTGGATGGGTTTTAAAGGGTGACCTACCCACCTGTCCACCCCTATTAAAATGGTGGAGACTGATTTTGATTGAAAACTAAAAAAATTTTAGTAACTAATTCGAATACGTTCTATCGAATGATGGTGGTTGCAATTTCTGGTACTAACCGGAAATAGGATTCTCAGACCGGAAGTCATTTTTTTAAATGGGACCTGGTATTTTTTATTGCATATTTAGATTGTATACGCAAAAAAATAAAAGTTTTTCTCGCGTGTATCAATCACGAAACAATTATTAAGGTACTGATTACACTAAATATTCTAGTCTACCATATCGCTACTCCAATGGAGGCATTTTCGAGAAAAACGCCTGAGAGAAAATGTTATATACATGGCTCTAATAAATATCCTTGGACTGTTGAAAAAAGTAAAGTGTAAATAATATAGATAGTGTCTGTTCAATATCAGAGAGGAAATTAAAATTATTATCTGATTCATATTGAATTTAGATTCGTACATCTCCAATCGCCTGGTAATATTAAAAGAGTTTGCAGCTGGTTGTTCATTATTTAATAATAATATATTATATATAGTACAATATAGTATCTCCGATTTCTAATTCTCTCAACAGCGCCGTTGTAGAATATTAGCAAAATAATTACACATGCCGGGTCTATGGGTTTATATGGTCCAAGGCTTTTACATCATCGATCTATTTCTATTATTAGATCAGTGTTTTACATAGAAATCAGGCTGAACATATTGTCGACAGTCGGCAGCAGTCGGCAGTGAGATTTTGTTTGTATCTTGTTTCGAGGTTATGCCATTCGAAGTGCATTCGAAGAGTGTTATAATTACGAGAAACGAATGTATCGGTGTATTTAAAATGAACTGTGAACTAAGAGTTATAAAGATATTGTTAAATTAACCAAATTCCAGTACATAATATAATATAATATGAAGTTAGTAAAGCCAAATTGGGTTACGCACGATGGTTTGTATATTTCATTCAAGATTCAAGTACACATATTTCGAAGTTTACACTTACAATATACGAGTTAAAAAATTAAACTATACCCTAGGCTATCCAATATTTTCTGTGGATATACATCCAGATGGAAAAAGATTTGCTACGGGTGGTCAAGGTATTACTGTCTTCCATTTATGTTGTTTTTCCTGGATATCCGGGTTTATTGTTTTCGTTTATCCGAAACATGATACATAACTATTCATTTTATCATTCTAGGAGGTGATTCCGGGAGGGTTGTCATATGGAATATGGAACCAGTAGTTAATGAAATTGCAGAATTAGATGAGAATATTCCAAAAATGTTGTGTCAATTAGATAATCATCTTGGTACAAACAATATTGATATATATATATATTTAATTTCTATGTTTAAGATTCGAAGTGCACATGTTATTGCAATATATAAAAATTTGTTATTTTTATTTTACAGCATGTGTCAACTGTGTTAGATGGAGCAATAATGGACTATTGGCATCGGGTGGAGTAGATAAACTCATTATGATCTGGAGGTTGTCAGGCGGAGTCGGCGGCAGTTCTATGTTCGGTGGAAAGTCCAGCGTAGAAACATGGCGTTGCATAGCTACTTTACGTTCTCATGAAGCAGATGTATTGGATCTCGCATGGGCACCGCATAGTCCATGGTTGGCTTCTGCTTCAGTGGACAATAGTGTAATCGTATGGGACGCTTCGAAATTTCCAGCCATTGTGGCTGTGTTGAAAGGTCATAAAGGATTCGTGAAAGGGATTACTTGGGATCCTGTTGGGAAATATTTAGCTTCTCAATCCGATGACAAAACGTTACGCGTATGGCGTACTACCGATTGGACAGAAGCAGCTCTGATATCCGAACCGTTCGATGAATGCGGTGGAACCACTCATGTTTTAAGACTTTCCTGGAGTCCTGATGGTCAATATTTAGTGTCGGCTCATGCCATGAATGGCGGTGGCCCAACTGCTCAAATAATCGAAAGAGATGGATGGACCCAAGACAAAGATTTTGTCGGGCATAGAAAAGCTGTTACGTGCGTGGTATGTAACGTAAAAAATAGTTACTCCATTATACAGTAAGGTGGCGCTCTAGCTCCCTGAGGATCTCCACGATTACTGTCCCTTCGCCTACCCCTTCCACTGGGCGGCATTTCCGCGAGGGGCCAAGAAGCTCGAGCTCACTGATATACTTTCTGTTGTTGCGCCTTCGGCCGCACGGTCCGTGTTTACATGCTGTTCTTCTCTATGTTCGGCATCCTTTGTACTTTCGGCGCGGTCGGCGCGGTGGACGCAGTCATACAAAAATAGTTTCCCTGCACGAGCTCTGTCCCTGCTCGGAACAGGCGATAGGAGCTAGATCGCGACTTTACTGTAACTAGTATTATAAAAAATTTACATAGATTATAATTTATTCAATGATATATTCTTTTCTAATTTCAGAGATTCAATGGAAATATCTTACAAAAAAAGCAACCAGGGTCTTCTAAACCGCAACAGTACTGTTGCGTTGCTATAGGATCCCGTGACCGTTCTCTCTCCGTATGGTTAACGTCCTTAAAAAGGCCTTTAGTAGTGATACATGAATTGTTTACGCACTCGGTACTAGATGCTAGTTGGTCACCGTGCGGTCTACGCCTAGCAGCTTGTTCTTGGGACGGATCTGTTGTACTTATCGAGTTTACTCAACAGGAATTGGGTCAACCGTTAGACCCTGCCGAACAAGTATTCAACTTGTGAATTATTGAATTATTTACTATACATTATAGTTTATATTATAATATGTTAATAGGCTGCATACTAGGTTTTATTTCATTGCAGAGTAGTCTCCATGAACGTTTGTATGGTAAACCTTTAGTTCAAGGAAGTTGTACGGTAATGGAGGCACCGGAACTTCTCAATTTGAAGACATCTTCACCAACGCAAACAACTCAAACGCAAACGTCAACAAGTATAAATTTGGTACAGCCACCGCCTGCTACGCCTACAACTCCCGCGAAAGGTCCAATTAATAAACAAATCGAAACAAGGACGTCCGATGGTAAAAGGCGGATAACGCCAATGTTTATACCACCGCCGTCAGACACAATGTTCGTTGATATAAGTAACTTAAGATAAGCTTGGAACATTCTTAATATTACAACGATTCTGTTTGTATATTAGGGACTCGTCGATTACTAGATTGGGGACGCCTACATTTACCAGTCAAGTCAAAAGTTCGATCGTTATAGAGAAGCGAAACGATGTTGTAGCGCCCAATGTTACTGCTTCAGTGAATTCGATCAATACCAATAGTCCAACGTCTACATTGACTTTGAAACGACGCGAACAAACTACACCGAAACTACATCACGCGGCGCCTACTAAAAAGCCAAAAATCACATCTGAAAGAAGTATAAATCAAATTTTACTTCCCCCGTTGAAGCCATCCAGCTCGTTGTCTCAACAAGCTGGCCACTATGCCGTGACTGTAACCAATAGCCATGGTTTAGCTCATTTACAAGTGTTCAAGGGTACAGATTCTGAACCAACTTGGGATTTATATTTAGGATACAGTGCTGTAGCCCTAGCAGCTTCGCCAGCGGTTATAGCGCTTGGTTTAGAAGACGGAAGTCTTCATACGTTTCATCCTGCGAAAGGATGTCGACCAGCACCTCCTCTAGCTCCGCCCGCACCACTTGCAAAAGTCCATGCAGTTGGGAATGCGGTAATAGTATCTTTACTATTAACTGGAGACAGACCTGGGTAAAAGATATTTCAACCAAAAAATAAAAATATTTGCAAATACTATTTCTCACAACTGTTTTACATACGTTTCATTTGAAACTAATACTAAATTACTGTTTCAAATGAAACACAGTTGTGAGAAATAGTATTTGCAAATATTTGTATTTCTTAGTTGAAATATTTTTTACACAGGTCTGACTAGAGATCGCGGTTTTGAACGTGTACACGTGGTACGTGAACCTTGTAGTACGAATTTAAGGATCCGTGTACACGGATCGAAAAAGAATTCGATCGGAAAACAACGCATCAGTTGTCGGACTCGAACGTCCCGAACGGATCCGTATTCGCAGATCCGTGTACACGGATCCTTAAATTCTTACTATACGGTTCACGTACCACGCGTATTTATATACATGTGAAATAGGGATCTCTACTATTAACCCAAATATATTTTTTTCGCTTTATTTTGAATAAATGGATGACAATTGTATATCGAGTACCTATATTTTCAGGTAATGGTGATTTCAAGTTGCGGAGCGGTTCGTGTGTGGGAAATAGGATACTCGTGTAGAATGATAGTTTCCACTTCTGCTGCACACTTGGCAGCACCAGGCACCTCTTTATTGTCGTGCACCTTATACAATGGAATGCCTCATTTAGCTTTTACCAATGCCAGAGCATATATATATCATAAAGAAATGGGTACGTAAATCGATGGATGCCTGTGACTCGTTTGTGAACGATCGACACCCAAATATATGTAGTATACTGTTGCAAATGTTTACTCACAAAAAATATGGTTATATTTAGGTACATGGTTATTAATTGGCGACAGTCAAGATCCTATATGGCGCTGGGCGTCATTTAATGCGTCCAGTACGTCCGGAGGTAGAGCACCCAGGGGTCCTCTTTCTTCTTTACAAGAAGGATTATTGAGAACAGCTGGAAATACTTTACCTAATCCAAGATTACCTCATAGCGCTCCCAGCGTAGTATCTTATTTAGAACAACAAATGCTGGCTTCCAGAGCACTCGGAAGCGCACAGGAATATGTACATTGGCTCATAGCTTTAGTGTCCTTTTTATTGACTCAAGGTAGATAAGAATATTCAATTTAAATTTTATATTTATCGATCGTATTTTCCAATCATATTTCTTCCAGATGGATTAGAGAAACGTTTGAGGTTAATTTTGGATGATCTTTTGGGTCCGAGTCACACGTCAGCTTCCAAAAGTATATGGGATCCTTTGATACTGGTATTGGTTCAAGTGTCTGTTACACCGTATTATACATATAGTATTGTATTATATATATGGTTGGGTATTGTTAATACGTTATTCAATTTGTACAGGGAATGAAGAAGCATAAACTTTTAGAAGATGTATTGTCTGTTGTCGGTGGACATCTTCGTTGGCAAAGGTTGTATCTCGAATACACGGAACAGTTAACTGCGCTAAAACCTCAAACGATTTAAAAGAGACTCGATTGAACCGTAACTGCGATATGATACGTGAAATTTCTATTGTAATTATACACACACTACTGTGCAAAAGAAAAAAGCACCCAGTATAATTATAAGATATAATGACAAATAATATCTTTATGTAGAAATTGTATTGTACAATGATTGATTTATTGTATTTAAAGTATTAGATAATCCGTAATAACACATATTCTCAGAACTATTCAATTAAACAACGGAATCCTTTTTCAAAACTTACTGTGTTCTTGTTTGATTTTGTATGCTTTTCTATTAAATATGACCGGGTGCTTCTTTCTTTTGCACAGCAGTGTACATATATTATACATCATGACAAATAATGTTAATCGATTTTTATATTAATTTAATGTTACAAATTAACTAAGATGTAATGTAAAAAGCCACTTTGAAACATTTTTTTCAGTTCCTAAAAAGCGTAGAATATTCTAACATCATTTAAGAAACGTTTTGGGTTTCTTGTACATTTTAAAAGCACGTCGTTATAGAGAAATAAAATTGTACAGTTTTTTATATCGTTTATGTAATAGGCATAAGTAAACTAAACTAATAAAAAACAAATTTTCTACTGAAAAATCTCGTGGAAAATCTTCTGACAAGCTTGAAACAGTGTAAAATCAAGATGATTGCGTTACGCCGTGACGTACAGAGGACAAATAAAGAAATTAATTGACAAAAATTTTAACAATTTTATATTATTTCCATACAGTATCATTGGAACAAAATTCTTATAATTTATTTATCTGCAATGCAACATCAGTAAGTATTATCACAATGTCTGATAAGGTATGATGCACTGCAAAAGAACTATCAGCATTAATAAGAATGCATTTCCGAAACTTGTACCTCAATTGTACCCATAATTATGAAAGTGATCTAAGTCATATATTTCTTGTTTCGAGATATTTCAAGGAAAAGAATATTAACACTAAATGAATTCCATAGAATGTTGAAATAACAAGCACTATCTAACGGTTCATCTTTAACAATATCGTAAAAATTACATTGAATTAATTTACTTTAAAATAATGTGATGTGAGATAAACTCATTTTTTCTTTTTCAATTTTAACTTAGACCACTTTCATAATTATGGGCACAATTATATTCATCGATAAGGAGGAAAACGTGTATAACAACGCGCAAATCTATGGTAAACGATTGAAAAATACAAATATAGAAAGTAAAAGTAGTAAATCTGACAAGATATCCTGCAAATTCGAAAATTTATTTACCATATGATCAGCAGCATACTTAATTTTGATTTTGATATTAATTTTTCTCTATGTATGTATACCGTTTTTTTCTACCGTAAGAGTTCTAATTGTAAATGCAGCTATTTATTTGTCTTTCAATTGACACTGTAATTCAGATAAAAACCTATTTTTACGAAGCATTGTAGAAGAATACTATTTTCACATATGCATGTAAATTATCTATATATACAATATACGTAAAGAACATGACATACTAACACAATGACAGATTTGCATAAAGCATCCATCTAAGCGGGTATACACATAAAAGATCAAATGCTAAGATAAGTGCATAGAATATTTCAAATAGTGTGCATGAATATAAATATCCAATTAAAAAATGTTAGCGTTCACTTTTTCACAAGATGTGAACGTTCAATTATTACATTCTCTAAAATGAACTATTTTTAAAAATATTCATAACTAAACAACATTATATTATATTATATTATATTATATTATATTATATTATATAGTTGTACTTTCTTTAAATGCTTGTCACAGAATTTATAATATATAAACTTGAACTTGCGACACAAGTAAATACATAGGAAAATCGTGTTTAGTACAGAAGTCTATAAATTTGTATTATATAATAAAATAGTAAAAGATGCCAGTTAAATCTGTGTAAATAGGATATGTAATCGTATTAATGTAGGCAGAATGCATTACGATATATTTCCATTTTTCTTCTAAATGATGTAAAAAACTTCAAGTACAGGAACTACTATTGTAAAACTAATTGTAAGTTCATTTCGCTCGACCAATTTCTTTACTTGTAACTATTGTCTGAACAAACTAGTTAATATATTGCAATCGATCGAATAACATTTTAAATATTTACTGGAGCAAAACGTTGTTATTATTATTATCAATATATGAAGCTAAATAGTATCTTTTATTTTCTTCAATTAAAGCAACCGTATGTTAGAAATTTCGATCTGTTCAAGTCCAACGAATGGCATCATTAAGAACCATTTTACATATATCGAAAAAATTTCAACAGAAATGCTATCCGTATTCGACTACTATTCTTGTATTTATCCGAATTCCTCTGATAGTACAAAAATCACATTTTTTAATACCACATCGTTACAACAGGCGTCTATGAAGTACATTATCATCGTGTACAATAAGTTCAACAAATGCTCAATTCAAATAACATTTTTGTACCTTCGGTAATCATGTTCAATCCTGACATTTATATAACTCTTAAATGAATCCATTCAAACACAAATATGTAATTTATGATCTACATATTGTGCGTTATACATGTATATTCCACATCATAGCACATACAATAAATTATGTGCGTTCTAATCGATACGTACAATTCTTTCAATCTGATAACAAGCTATGACTAGTATCGTATATGTATATGCAATGCAGGCCACAATATTACTTACAACATTATCCATTGCCATAAGCTTTGCTATTGCAATAAACTCGATATCAATATCATTGATATATAATATAATTAATGAAATTTAAGCAGTCATGTGTATGTATACACATAAGTATATACACATAAAAATCGTATTGTTTGAATTTTAATAATACTGTATTTTTAACAGTTAGACCTTCTCAAATCCTAACTATACGAGCGTGTATCTTCTTATAGAAAAAGAATTAATCGCTATCCAGTATAGCAGACTCCTTTAATTCTGATTCGTCGACATAATGATTCTTCGAATTTCTTTCCTCGGTAGACTTTACACACTAAAAAAGTGCTAGTACTTACAAAGTATAAAAATATTGAACCGATTTAGAAAACCAGTGTACTCACATCTTCGACTCGTATTCGCGGTGCAGATATCTGTTCAGGGGAATGCCATGGTTTACAGTTTGGGTTATTTAATAACTTCCAATTAGGGTAGGCCACAGAAGCTTTATGTAACTTTTTCACCATCTAAAAAAGAAACAGGGATTACAGAGTTTGTCATCCAAGTGACAATCTTATTCTCTTTAGAATCGAGCAGACAAAGTAGAGACCTTGGGCGCGAATATTTGGGTAACTTTATTGACTAGCCAAACTGGTAGTTTCCCATGTGGATCAGTGTGAGATACATATCCCAATTCAGAACCATCCCCATTTCGCGACGGTCTGACAATGTATCCTTAAATTAAGAACACCGACAGCATAGAATTGCATAAAATCTAATTCAATGATTTCAATTTGATCATTATTACTAGACTGTATTTCTTTGCTGCAGATCTTTATGCATTTATGAAGAAATTGATTGGGTGAAATATAAATCACACACAGTAAAAGATTTTAAAAATTCAAGAAGGGATTAATTATTCCTGCTTCCCACAATCAATGCAACACATTTTTATTTTGCATAAAGATCCGCAGTCTAATTATTACGAATTACAGTACCTGTAAGATAAGATGTTGCTCTCACGTATTGTTTTTTTGGTGGATAATCTTTATGGAAAACGGAATGATTTAGAATTAATTGTTCTAAACCGGTATCGAGCCAAGACCTTTGTAGTACAAAATCTCTGTTTTTTAACGGAGATGGACAAGACACTAATTGGAACATATACCGATTTTTATTTAACGCAATTACAATCAATACTGCTAGAAATACATTAAAGACAAAATGCTTACTGGAATAGTAACCAATATCGTTATTCGGATTAAAAAAGCCTATATCTTTCGATTCGATCATATGGGTATCCCAAACTTTTCTATACTCTGGATCATGCAATACATCGTATAATGTCTCTGGCAAAACATCGGCAAACCGAGTTCTAATCTATAAAATAATTTCTCATTAATGCTATATACCAATGTAAATCCATATCAAGAATCTAAATGTGAATCACTATTAAACATGTACGTACTTTCACCATTCTGAAACTAATTCCTGGCACAGATTTTGTCCAAACCGACAAATCGGGTTTATTATAATCCAACCTCCAGTCATTATTATCGTCATATAGCCGTTTCAATTTCTCGAAATCCTTATCTTCGGCAATTTTAACAATTCCAATATCCATTTTATATGTACGTACTATCTATGAAACGTTTGACGTAATTAATTCCAAAACATAATTACAAAAAAGGAAAATTAAGTATTTCAATTACCTGATGCACCTAAAGTTTATAGCATACTCATAAAAAATTTAAATACACTTAATTCTGTTATGCAATAGGCCTTATACTTATGCCGAAGTAACCTTTGGACAGTCTTATGCATTGTTGCGCTTTTGGGATAATGATTAATTGTATAATCCATGAAGTTCGTTCATGCTAAACAGATATTGAATCAATTATTAATGAAATCTAAACGCTATTGTTGTAACATTGAAATATTTGTATTTAGTCAAAATATAATAAAACAGGAACTGTGTTTTTCCCCATTTTAATTAGTGTCAGTAAGTGTTTATATATAAGTACTTTTGTATGGCTAAATACATAATGCCAGTAATTGAGAAATATTTAAATCTCAATGAACTACATATACATCATGGAAAAGTTACGATATAACCTTCGAATGAATTGAAAACATAAATAATGAAAAACTTTAGAATACAGACTCTTTAAAAGTATTGATAATTATACGATGAACCAAGAGTAAGAATCGAAATAAGAATTTAAATAGCCCGCATAAACATTACATGTATGATTTCTTAAAGATAAAAACAAAATAACCTTTCTCCATACGATATGTATTTACGTACCTTTTTATTGTTCGAATATATAATTATTCTGTTCGTCAAAAGTACATTTCCACGGAATAGAGACAATTCATATCACATATTCCACTTTCGGATAGGGTTGAAATTTTCCATATGACATTTACAATAAATCGAATATCGCAATCAAGTCTCACTGAAAATATCAACCGACCTGCGTCACCGGCACGGTGTAGCTGGTGATAGGTTAGCGAACATCTATGGAATTTATCTGTTTTAACCACTGTTGAGGTTCAGATTATTTTCCCTATTTGTAGGTAACATACCATCCACATTTTCATTCGATATTACATATTTTGTAATATTTTTCGTTCCTCTCGGAGAATACATACTGTAATTGTAGCACATTGAGTCTGTAAGCATTCTAATATTACATTTATTCTTAATTGCAATTGTTTCTTAACTATTTATAAACAGTGTTAATGTACTAACTATTATATATATATATAATATATATATATTTTATATATATATAATGGTACTCTATATACTCCACAATATATACTCCACAACATTTACAGAAAGACTAAAATAATTCAGAAAACCTTTAGCTACGATAACTTCTTAAGAAATAAGTTTAGGGCAAAAGTATGTTAATACTTTTATGTAGAGTATAAAACATCAATCGGTGCAATCAAAAACATAGATTTCCATTTTAAAAAAAGAGGGCTGTTTCATTTTTCTGATGGACTGATGCACAATAATACATAAAGTTATGCACAAATTATGCACAAAAGTGCATATTATGCACCATCCAAGACCATTTAACTTTGATCTATACCGGGTTCTTCTATTTCCAACGATTTAGGGGATACAACCTGTTCCAGTTGCATGGGACACCCTTTATATATATCGTTACTTTTTACAGGAGAATATTCTCATTATGGGTACAAAAATTCCTGTGAACACTGGAAATATCGAGCTGGACAATAAAATCAACGAATGGTTAAAATGGAACAAGGTCCTGATATCAACAATTCATTTTCTTTTGCATTCGAAACGAATATTGTATGAATGCTTTATCTACTAACAATCGACTAATGGTCTTTCAAAAATCAAGGATTAACGATTAAGAATTAAGAATTTCTTAATAAATTCTCCAATAGTCATAACAACTTCATTCTTAATCCGATAAGTTATCTCGAGCAATACAATAACTAGTAGCTTGTGTTAAGATTATTGCCATAAAGAAAATTATCGAGCTTCTTATAGACACATTGTACTTATTGAAAATGCTACGAATAGATTTCCAGTAGCTGAAGTTATGACTAATTGGTTTTTAGGATCCAAACGCTAGTCATAAGGTCGAAGAACTTGTCCAAGAGAATAATGTTCAGATCTTGTCAAAGTTGTTCTCGGAAAGACTTGAATTTGGTACGGCTGGGCTAAGAGGCTGTATGGGTCCAGGATATAGTCAGATGAATGATTTAGTTATAGTTCAAACTGGTCAAGGATTATCAAACTATTTACTAAATGTTGTATCCGATGCACCAGAAAAGGGAGTAATAATAGGATACGATGGACGTCATTGTAGCAAAACGTTTGTAGAAATATCAATCACAATCTGATCAATCGCTTAAAGTAATTTTGTACATTGTTTCAGGTTCGCAGAATTGACTGCTACAATTTTTGTGGCAAAATCTATAAAAGTATATCTGTTTTCAAAAGTTGTCCCAACTCCCTTCATACCTTATGGCGTGGTAAAATATAAATGTGCAGCAGGAATAATGATTACAGCTTCCCATAATCCCAAGAATGACAATGGTTATAAAGTCTATTGGGAGAATGGTGCACAAATAATTTCACCTCATGACAAAAAAATTCAAAAGTACATACTCGAAAATCTGAAACCTGACGAATCTTCTTGGGACGTGACAAAAATATATGAAAGCCCGTTATATAAAGATCCATGGAATGACATTACACAATCGTACTTCCATAGTCTCAAACAAACAGTTTTATATCCCGAAGTGAATAGAAACACGATATTAAAGTTTACATATACCCCCATGCACGGTGTCGGATATGAATACATGAGTGCGGCATTCGATGCTGCAAATTTAAAGGTATCTTTATCTAGTACAAACTTTAGCAAAATAGAATAAAATAAGAAAATAAAGGTAACAGAAGAAATTTTATTTCTATTTGTTACAGCCATTCATAATAGTTGAAGACCAAAAATTGCCTGATCCAGAATTTCCAACTGTAAAATTTCCAAACCCTGAGGAAGGGAAGAGTGCTTTGGATCTTAGCATAAAAACAGCAAATGAAAATTCTTCTTCTATCATAATTGCCAACGATCCTGATGCGGATAGATTAGCTTGCGGTATAAAAATGAAAAGGTACATAATATAATGTGGCTGTTATATCGGATCTAATTAACGTCTTAATTTGATTGGAATCTATCTATTTTTATTACAGCGGAGAATGGTATATTTTTTCGGGCAACGAATTAGGAGCGCTATTAGGATGGTGGATGATGCATACTTATCAAGTACAACATCCTGACACAGATTTCTCTAATGTATATATGCTAGCATCAACGGTATCGAGTAAAATTTTAGCATCTATGGCTAAACAGGAAGGATTTAACTTCGAGGTAAGTACACTTTAAACGATGTACTTAGATACAGTTGTCTTTACTTTTCTTTGAATACTTTTCTATAGAACTTTTCTATGTTTCAAAAGGAAACTTTAACAGGTTTTAAATGGATGGGCAATAGAACGGTAGAACTAGAGAAAGCGGGTAAAGTAGTAATATTTGCATACGAAGAAGCAATTGGTTTCATGTGCGGTTCTACCGTATTGGACAAAGATGGTATAAGCGCTGGAATGTGCATAGCAGAATTAGCAGCTTATCTCGAGACAATAGGTTTTACGCTTTATGAAAAACTAAACGAGATATATGCTCAGTAAGTCGTATTGTCGCATCATAGATGTTCAGTTGAACGCTTATCTAACTTGTGGCACTTTATCTTCTATTTGAAGGAACTTCATATGTGTAGATCATATGTTTGTTCCAGATATGGATATCACATTTCTAAGAATTCATATTGGATTTGTCATGAACCAGATACAATTAAAGCAATATTTGAAAGATTACGAAATTACACTGGAGAACAAAATACGGTAAGAAATATGTAGATCAGTGGTTCTTAAATCTTTTTGAAGTCAGGAAACACTTTTGATTATATGAAAAATTTGTGGAACACCAAAATTAATTATCCAAAACACAAATAAAAACATCCCGCGTAGAAATAAATATATTTCGCGGAATTTCGCGGAACACTTGCAAAAAGCTCGCGGAACACCGGTTAAGAACCACTGATGTAGATATATACATACAAATAGATATAATATTTAATTCCATGTTATGTTAATAACAAGATATTCGTATGAAAATAAAGTGTGAAAATATCGCTTCAAGAGCATAAAATACAATAACGAACAAGAAAATTAGATTTACATAATGCAGCTCAAACTAGTATTGCAAGTCATGCATACCTACACTACACAGAGTATGAGAAAGCATAAAAGGACGAGTATTTGATTACATAGGTGTAGTTTTGCGTTTGTATGAACAACATTAACCGCGTTCAGTTTGTTTATAGTTTTCAGAGCGATAGTAATACCAAATATATTTCACATGTTATGTATTTCTAAGTAATAATACTAATAATCTTTGCTGTATTAAGCGACAGTATACATATGTTTAAGAAGCTAAGAAATAGTTCGTTTTCTTGAACATGTTTACAAATATTTTCTTTGTATCTTTGACGCTTTTGCCGTTAGTATTTTTTGCTTTTCTAATGTTTCCGGCTGTACAATCTCTTTATTATCTAACACCATTTGTTGAGAAATTTCCAGACATAAATATATTGTAAGTGCATCTCTATAAAAGTCTATAGGATTTCTAGATGTGTATATATACTATTCTGCAAAATGTTTGTATGAAATGTTTTTGAACTTACTATAGGTTTGCTTACTATATGTATTTTAATAATTGTTTTCAGTACCCAACAAGTATATTCAATGGGAAATACTCCATAGTAGGTGTTCGTGATCTGACCAACGGTTATGACAATACGAAACCAAAAAACAAGGCTATTCTACCAGTTTCAAGATCAAGCCAAATGATAACGTTTACTTTTAAGAATGGTTTAGTAGTAACATTAAGAACAAGCGGTACAGAACCCAAGATTAAGTACTATAGTGAACTATGTGCGACTCCCGAGGAAAAGTAAGCCATCGAAAAACATAGCACACTCATATCGCAAAACACAAATATTCATTGCATTTAAATTGAAATCATCTATATAATTTGTTTTATCTTTTAGGAACCTTAAACTGCTAAGGGCTACGCTTGACGAAATGGTATCGTCCGTTGTAGAGGAATTTCTCCAACCTGATATCAATGGATTGATACCTCGTCCTAGTTAAGTGGAATTATCAAGGTTTATTATAAAATTATAGGAGATGCCCCAATGATCCATCAAAGTAAAAAAGTACTTGCCATATTCCAGTTTTATACTTTTCTATTCTTTCTTCTAATTAACTATCTTAATTAGTATTTACTCAAATTGAAATACAATTTGATGAATTCAATCATTTACGAAGGAACAAAATTGTTCATTTACTTGGTATAAGTATAAGTATAGTAATATTTATTTATTCAGAATAATTAATTTTACTTAACTGTTATTAAGTTCGTAAGGTCTGTAAAAATTTGGATTTACAAAAACTTAATTCCTTCAATTAAGAATATTAAATGGAATAAAATGTTGGGAATTAGAGAATTTATTTGAACAACTGTTACTGTCTTTCTCAATTTATTTAAATGTATGAAAACATGTAAAATATATCGATAATGAAAATAAAAAGATGAATATAATAATCCTATACATTGTACAGTATTCTTCAAAATGATTACCAGAGCAATATTTGTTTCTTATATGTTTACTGTACATCAACTTTTATAACAAACATGTATATCACTTGTTACCAACCATCGAATATGCTATATCTTATTAATTTGTATTTGCATTACCATTTACTTTTTCTAATTTTTTGCTCTGTTTTGCATCTTGGAAGTAGAATGTAATACACTGAAACCAATGTGCTATCAATATCTTAAATATCAAATAATATATTGAAAGATGATAATAATATTACCTGTTCATCCAAAAAGTCCATTAATGTACTCATTTTGTATTTGAAGCCGTTTGCCCTTAACATGGAGTGTACCGAATCAATGCATAATGGCTCGTAAGATAAAATATTATTATATAATTCTTTCTGGCCTTTTATTAATTGAAACACGTCTTTGATATTTGGTGCAGATCGTCGTCTTTTATCTATTATATTTACCGGCGATTTTTCAGTACTAAAAATTTGAATGAACTGTTATGATTTTGTAGTGAAATTTATCGGTAATATATTATTATATTAATCTATATAATAATAATCTATTTAACGAAAACTATAGATTTGACATACCTGCCTTGCGTAGGTGGTAAATCATAACTATACTCGTTGTTGCAATTATTATCATCATCTTTACTGTAATTTCTTCTCCTCTTTGCTGGCTTTGTTGCTGGTTCTTCTTCGTCGTCGCTATTTATAACTACAAGTTCAGATACTACTTTTTTGGATGTTAAAGGAATTGTAGGATGCAACTCGTTGTAAATATATGTCAACAATTTTACAGCTCGGCTTCGTTTCTGTAGTTTTAGTCCGTATCTATGTAATTCTGCCTAAAATGTGAAATCCACAAATTGTTACTTCTGATATTTATCCAAAATTTGTCTCGCGCGCGCGCGCGCGATCGCTTGTAGAGTATGATTTATTATCTTACATGAAGTTCCGGTGTTTTCATGCTATCATAATCAGGAGGGGGTGAACAACTGTCCCTAGTGATCGTAGGAGATTTAACTTTTCTTAGCACTTTCTTATGACCACAATTACATAGAGACCAATTTACAGTATCTACAGTGTCTACAGTATCAAAAGGAAACGATGTATCATTTTTTCTATCTTTTTTACTTTTTCCATTAGCGTTCAAATTTGTTTCTGACATGGATTTTCGTTTCAATTTTCGAATGTTTTCAGCTGTAACTAACGGTTTTGCCGACTGGATCATGCTATCATTATCTGTTTTAGTTGATCCATAATTTTTCTCATCATCGTTGTTATCATCATTAATACGAACATTTGCCAAATAAATATCTTTCTCGAAAATGTGAGTATTATCATGAAATTCGTTCAAATTCAAAACCTCATTAGCCACTATCTTTTTGCGTGTATCTATGTTCGAAT
Organism: Lasioglossum marginatum; assembly: GCA_028455795.1. Lineage (NCBI taxonomy): Eukaryota > Metazoa > Arthropoda > Insecta > Hymenoptera > Halictidae > Lasioglossum > Lasioglossum marginatum. The sequence continues at coordinate 998,770 of CM052266.1, read as the reverse complement.
CAACAAAATCAATTTCTGGACTAGACAATATTGATACAGGTGATTTCGTTTTTTGTTCTGGCGATGGAACCCACAAATTGTTTGTTCTTGTTTCGATATCTATATTACTTTCTGATTTAGTATACCTTAACTTGCTCGAATTAACAGTTTTCTCATGATCATTGTCAAGCGTCTTGTTAAAATTTGAAGGGCATTGTGAAAATGATAGAGACTTCTCCAGATTTGAAGCCCTTACTTTCCCATTTTCTGAAATTAGTGTAAAGTCAGAATCCATTTCTATATCTGTATCTTCGCCCGACAATATAGGAATGTCTTCCATATTCACATTGTTCTTCGCTTCACAATAATCATCTTCTGAACCATTTTTTACAGAATTGTTTAGTACATGTTCTTTTGGAAAATTTCGATATTTTACTATACTATTATTTTGATGTTTTTTCTTGTATTTTGTATACATTGATAATTCACCATCATTGGAATGAGAATCTGACAAAACACTACTATCGCTTTCGGTACAGTTATCTATACTGCTATCTAAATTTTGAATGCTTGCACTGTTCTGTGATAAAGTTTCTGTTACAGGAGAATCTATGACATTTTGAATTGCACCTTCTGCACTGGTTGTGTTGCTATTCGTCGAATTACTTTTCGTATACTTTTGCGTATATATTTCTTCGTTATTCTCTAATAATTGTGTCAAATTGTCCATCGAATTGAGATCCAAGTTTACATTGATATCAGTTTCTGCGGACGTAGTGTGTAAATGCAATGGGAAACTAGTATCAACGTGGTCGAACTTATTTAGAACATGTGTTTCTTTCCCCGATTCTCCTTTTACAAGGGTATCATTAAATATAAAATTTTGATCAGAATTATCACTTTCCAGATTAAATGGATTTCTCTTCAGTTTTGGTGTCAGTTGTGCTGTAATTGTCATATCAGAATCTGTATCAAAATCAGATTTTGCATTTTCTGTTCGAAATTGATCGATAAATAAACTCAAATTACTTTTCGTTCTCTTAATATCTGATTTGTTTAGACTCCTTCGCGTTGGTCTACTCGACTGTGGCGTATTTGCTAAAGAGTTCATGTTCTCTTCAATGTTACTGCTGATTGTTACTATATCAATATCGATATCAGTCGAATCGACAATATCAATATTGTTAGATTTCTGTGATTTGTTAGTGACTATTATACGATCAACAGATTTCTCTTTGTAACTTCTAATGGAGTCATTGACATCGTCAAACATATCTGGGGATTCGTTGCATTGCCTAATTGTACTTATCTGTCCCATGGCCGTAGCTTTTACCGACAATGTACCTGTAGCAGGTAATACTAAACTTTTTCTTTCAGTTTCAAGATATTCTGAATTATTTAGAAGATTTTCTAAATACTCTTCACTCGATTGTTCATCTCTATATAATGATTCATTACATTCTTTTTTCTTTTCGCAAAGTAAACTCTTTGATATACTTGCGTATTCATTCAAATTATCATCTTCTTTTACATTTAATATTCTTCCATGTACATTATCTTTGATTCTTTCTGTTTGAATTTTTACTTGCTGCTTAATTTCAGCTCCCTTTCTTTGTAAATATGCAAATAATTCTTTCACTTTATACTTTCTTGCTAAACTCCTCAAAGTAGAAGAACTTCGTTCATTCTTACAGACATCAAAATGCTTCTTTATATTTCCACTGTAGACAAATTCCAAGAATGCTAACGCAACATTGTAAGTTATATCAGGCCAGCATATCTTTTCTTTGACTGTAGTAAATTGCGAATTATCGTTGGGCATAACATCGAGTAGTATGTTAGAACACTGTACATAAAAGACTAATTTGTGTGCCCAAATATATTTATTATTATCGACAAATACTATTATATCGCTCGCAGAACTGTCATTTAATACGTTTCCCCAATTGTTCGATAGGGAATCAATGTACTGTTTATCATTACAATTTTCACATTTTCCATTAATTAAATGTAAATCGTTTTGCGACATTGTACAAAATGTTCTCTCATCCATGCTCCTTTCTGTCTTATCCTCACTCGGTTCTTTGTTATCTTCTTCGCATTCCTACAAGTATGAATTTAAATAATGTTAATATATTATTAACCGAATATCAATTATATATATATTATAATTATATATATATACTATATATATATATTATATGTAATGTACTATTTCCTCACTTTCAGTTGTTTTTCTCGTGGAAATATGTACTCCGATAAATCCGATACATAAAAAGATATTTCACTTCGAGATAATTCTGCTTTATCCCATAGCTTTTCATTCTTTAATTTATACAACAAGAAATTTTTAATTAATTAATGACAATTATATGATATTAAGATGACAATAAGAACAAATAATATTTCTACCTCGTGAAAAAGATCCTGAAGTAAATAATTTTTCAAATCAGATTTTACAGTAAACTTTTTATTACATATGTTTTCTTTGTTTGGTTTTTGAGTAAATGGTTCATCACCCATGAGAATTTCTGCTATTTTTTCAGTTAAAATACGGTCTCGCTCTTTTTGGGTACGTGTTTCGAGAACAGTTACCACATTGTGTATTCCTGTTAGAAAAATGTCACCATATAAAAAGACTGTTCTGAAACTGGTTATTAAAGTATCTCTAAGTAAATCTATGAACACAGTAGAAGTATACTTTTCCTATTTTTTACAGGGATTGCAGGTTGAACATTTACAGGTTGAACATTTATAGGTTGAACATTTACAAATTCTTCTGCTTCCTGAAGAGACCTCGACAACGCTAATGCAAGATCAAAATCAGAATCGTTATGTGAATTCTATAAAAGAGAAAGTTTCGATTAAATTTAATTTAGAACAGTAAATATCCTTTCATGTAGAATGTCTAGTACATTTTATATGCATTGTACAGTACATACCACTTTGCGGGCTACAGACTTCTTCTTTTCTTGCACTATCGGTGCTGCAAGTAAACCTAACAATTTCCTTTCGTCTTCTTGACGCTTTTGAAGCTCTATAGCATCTAATAACTTCTTTGTTGAAATGTTATTTTTGCATGCACAAATCTTCATGTGTGCCACTTGAGAGTCCACATCTTTGAATGTTTTAAAACATAATGGACATACAAGAGCTACTTGCAAGTTGGTAGTTGAATCTTTATTGTCATCGTTGTTCTTAAATTTAAAATAAGAAGATTCTATAGAAGGTTGGAAGCTTCTTTTTTCCGACTGTTGCTTTGATTTCGTGTCTTTTTGATTCTTTGGGATACTCTTTAATTTCGTTGTTGCTTTTTTCTTTTGTTTTATATTCGTGGGCTTAACAAATTCGCTTAATTTTGTTTTAGCAATTTTTGATTCTGGACTTTTAAAGTCTAATATACTGTCACCTTCGGTTTCAGTATTCATAAAAATATTATATTTAGTATCTTGCTCCCTTTCATCCATTTCGGTTGTATCAATAAATTATCTTGGAATACATTCTAATAACTTTGCACCTGTACTGTAAATGAAACATATTTTATATACATATAAAGTAAAACAACTTGTATTGTACTATACTGTTGTCACGTCTGGTGGTCCAGCCACTGATAATAATTAACAATCAAAATATATTTTCAATGTTGGTAACTCGATACCAACTTTGTTTACTTCTCGTGCAACATTACTGGAAAAAGATTAAAAATATATTTTGATTGTTAATTATTATCAGTGGCTGAACCACCGGATGTGACACTACAAACAGATGGAGTACAATTAAAAATTGTATGTATACGTTATTACAAAAATAATCAAATGAAAGTTTTATTTCATAATTTGGAAAGGTTTAACTTAGAAATTAGACATAATTCATTACTAGAAATATCCTTTTATCTGTATACTTGTCTGTACATTATTATTGTATTGGAGGTATTGTTCTAAGAATCATACGTAACTACTTAGGTACATTACACTTTTTCAAACAATCATATCTTACGTGAAACTGCTTTGAAAGTTGATTAACAATGAAATGAAAACTATGAATATATCTACAAGTTGTTTATTAGTCCAATGTGTTTTCAGATTCGATAATCTGTTGCACTGGAGAAAAAACTTTCAGTCCAATATCTATCTCCTTTTCAGGAATCATCATAGTTCCATCGAGTTCTCTGACTAGCTTCCTTTTCTTTATAACAAAAGCACTGTAACATAGAATTCAACAATTATCACATTTTCAAATGAGTGCTATACACATAAAAGTTTCATTCGTTGTACCGCTACAATCACATTTTACATCATTTTATCAACAGATCTATTATAGATAACTCAACTTTATTGAAATATCTCTCGTAAATACTGAAAGTAGGTATTTACTAGGACTGTTACTTTCCTTCACAGGTCGAAGATTTTGAAGCTTCGAAGCTTCAAATTTTGGAGCTTCGATTTCAGAAACTTCGAAGGTGATGAGAATCGAATTTTTGAGCTCCGAAATTTCGCTGCTAAGTTATATTTGATACAATTACAGACACTCCTGCATTTCGAAAAAAATACGCCACCACAGCTAAAAGATTGATTAAGTTAAAACTTTATATCCTTCAAACTTCGAAACTTCGTGCACTTCGAAGTTCCCTTCGTTCCTTCGAATCCTTCGAATCTTCGAAGAGTCGAAGCTTCGGAAAAGTAACTAGTATTTATTATTAAAAGTTTGGGTCGGAATAAACTCGCGCACCTTCATTGATTGGTTAAACACCTTACATAACAAGGTTAACTTATGATTATTCCTTTATATCGAATAAATAAAAATAAAATCAATAGCCTCGAGTAAATATTATTATTAGCATAAACCTTATTCTTTTATAAATGTTTAATTTCAGGAAAGCAAAGGTATTTAATGAACGAAATCAAATTTAATCATACCGTATGAAACATGCAGACATTTACCTAACTGAAACAGCAATCCCGTACAAACCCAAAACTTTTGCTAAAGTAGTAATTATTTGAACTCTACCAGCCGGTGTGCCGCGAAGATTACGAGGTTTTTGTATCTGTATAACTTTCGGTTCATACATGACGAGAGAAATTGTAGTTCTCGTTTAGGAAACAAGATATATATGTATGCATCTATCTACATATACATGCATAGTGCTGTCATGGCAAAATATACGATCGCGTTCAATCTGGTTCAATCGCGTTGCACCATACATATATATATTTTGCTTCAATGCTTTTTATGTTTCTACTGTAATATTTTCACATAGTGCGAATCTCGTAGATCAATTATCTTTCATACAATGATACTCGATAATTATATACTAAAATGTACCTCTGCATGTATACAATATCTTACAATAGTTGGATAGTTTTCCTTTGATCACTCACTATACACTCACTACCACTACACATAGTACGCTCTCTACTGTTCGTTACACAAAATAAACTTTACTATGTGTGTATGTATGTATATATGTATGTACATTCAAATTTTAATTTTCCATGTACCTACATATTATGCTGTATCTTGTACCACGGGTGTCTTGTACCAAACATAAACAACTGAGACAACCAGTACCATAACAATTGACGTTTTAATTAAAACGAGTACAGGCAAATTATAAAATTTGTAATGTTATACAAATTGTTGTATACTCTAATAAACTAATAATTAAGTAGTATTTCATAGCATAAAAAAGTTTATGCTAAGCAGGACTACTATAATTTCTTATCTGGAAGCATTCAATTAATTTTCAAGCATGGTACGTACAAGCATTATTACTTGTTTTCTTAACGCTATACCTATAGAAAGCATATTAATAGGTTGTCTAGTGACTGTAATATATATCTGAAAGAAGCTTAATGCTTTCTTTATAAATAACAATTCTATCAGAGATAATTAGACTATCTATGTTATTGGAAATAGCTTGTTGGCTTGTGAATGAAGTTACTGTCGCCATTGAAAAATCAATTAAGAAGTCCTCGATTGTTAATCTTTCTTAATTTTTAAAAGACTATTAAGTCATTGCTAGTATGTAAAGCGTTAATATGTATGTAGAAATAGTCACCGCAGTGGAAATAAATTAATAATTATGTCTTAGGCTTCTACGTCTAAAAAGCAAACTGTCATTACTATTAAAAAAAAGGGGCCCCCAAAGTTAGATTTGACAGCGGAACAGAAAAGTGATATAAAAGAAGCTTTTGATCTATTTGATCCAGATGGTACTGGAAGAATTGCTACCAAAGAACTTAAAGTAGCCATTAGAGCTCTCGGATTCGAGCCTAAAAAGGAAGAAATGAAAAAACTAATAGCCGATGTTGATCCAGATGGTCTTGGCACATTGTCATTCGAAGAGTTTTTGAATTTAATGTCTATAAAAATGCTAGAAAAGGATACAAAAGACGAAGTTTTGAAAGCATTTCGATTGTTCGATGATGATAACACAGGAAAAATAACGTTCAAGAATTTGAAAAGAGTTGCTCGAGAATTAGGTGAAAATCTTACAGATGAAGAGTTGCAAGAAATGATAGATGAAGCAGACAAAGATGGTGACGGAGAAATTTCTCAAGAAGAATTTCTGCGTATTATGAAAAAAACAAGTTTGTACTAATTTCTGTGAATTTAGTAATTACTAATAATACTTATTTCGTTATATATTCAACAATATTTCTTTGCACAATTCACAATTGTACAAATCTATAATAGGAAACGATTATTTATACTTATCTCAGGATAGAATATTCTAATTGTTAATTATTATACGTAATAATAAAAACAAAAAAAGTGTTACAATATAAAATTTTATACTGCAGAATGTAATTTATAAGATAAGAGTATAGTGTAAATAAATGATTAAAAAAATAATTATATGAATCATTTTATTAGGACCGCATATCTCATACACTTTGTTTTTTTGGTTGTTCTTCTTTTGCTGATGACATAGCAGTATTAATTAGCGATCTTACCAATTCTGTTCTTTTTCTGGATTTTGCCAAGCTTTTTAAAAATAACTCGCATGAAATAGGGACTCCACCTAGGTAAATAATATTTTATGTATACACAAGCATTCTGTTAAGAATATAATTTGTTTAAATGCATATTCTTAATAATAATAATTCACAACACACCAGGTTTATGTATGCAACAAATCTTTTCCTCGTCCATTACTATCGTCAATCTTCCTAAACAGAAAGTTTCCTCTTCGTCGGTTGGATCAGCAATTAATAATTGACTGTATAAATAAATAAACAATAAGTGTACATATTTAATATTTTGTACTTCGTACAAGTTGCAAAGTATAAATTAATTTATATTTCAAAATATTGTAAACACACTTATCGAATATAGCAAATGTTACAGAAACTGGCAGAGATTTAACTGGAAACTGTATCTTATTCATAGGGTGTACAGAAATATTTCCAGTTGCCACATTGTATTCTGTTTCAGGCAGTTTCACTATAAAAATAGAAATTAACAAATATATATTAAATTTGGAGACAATAAAAAGGTGGAATAGATTTTGGGAGACAGAGGAAGGTCGAAAATGTGAGCTATGCGGGGATACGTTCGGAAATTTGGAAAAACACATACAGTAAAGTCGCGATCTAGCTCCCATTGCCTGTTCCAAGCAGGAACAGAGATCGTGTAGGGAAAATATTTTTTTACGACTGTGTCGACCGCACCGACCGCGGCGAAAGTACAAAGGATGCCGAATGTAGAAAAGGATAGCATGTAAACCCGCGGCGACCAAGGCAGCTCGAGCTTCTTGGCCTCAGAGGAGATCCTCAAGGAGCTAGATCGCGACTTCGCTGTAATAAGAGAATATAGGGAACTAGAAAGGGGCATTAGCATAGATGATACACTGAGAGTGAGAAGAAGGAGTCAGAGAAACCGTCAGGAACCAGAGAAATATTTATCAATGAAACTTACATGTGTTGAGTGCACTAGTTAATGCTCCGATACTAGCATCGATTACAGAACCATCGTAATTAATACATAATAGATCACAGTATAGTACCCATACTAGTTTCCCTTTGCAAATGCATAGATCTTTTAAATCTATAGCTTCTGAATTTTTTAATATATTTTCTATTGTTTTTGAAATAATTTGTGCTTGATCGCTTGGTGGACCAGGTCGAAATTTTGGTGAACATAATGGGGAAAGTTCAACGTTCGGTACAATATATCCACAATCAGGAGATTCTGTTTTTGGTATCGCTAGTTCCTACAACATAGTGAACATTTTATTGTTATACATATATACAGATGTATGAATATATCCTATATTAGTTACAGTACTTACAGCTTTAATACCACAAACAACTGTTGTATTGCCAATTTTAAATATCGACGAACTATTAGCATGAGTAATCGATGATATGTTTATGCTTATCGGACGAAAAGATAGAAATTGTCTACCATCGGGACGAACATCTTGTGCCTAAAAATTTTCAATAATTTATAAATGATAGTAAAACTACAGATAAAAGTATACGTTTGCTCACCAAATGGTCTTGTAGATATTTCACTGGGTGAATGGTCCTGTAATTATATATATGTACATGTGAGTTGAATTATTGTGTTATCACTTTTTTTAAACATATTTCAACACAGTTATTCAAATATTTCAAACATCTCATAAAAAGATTGGTTGAGATATATTTTGTAATCTTTTCAGTGTATATATTTATATTGGAAGCTGTTCCAATAACCGACTGCTAAATAGGTTATGTTAAAATGAAACGAAAATGAATTATTAACTGTTCAAACAGTCACCGTTCAACATTTCATAGTATTTTTATATAAAATTTGCAATAAATGCAAATAGTTTTAAGTAAAACACAATACATAAAGTTTTAAATACCGACTTGTATTGTGTATCCATAATACAAATTTCCCACTGTTCTACCATCCACTCTACTGTACATAAATAACTATTTACATACAATACAATACACAATCCCGTATCTACATATAGATATACGAAAGTGTAGGTACATCCATACATATTTTTACATTTTACTTTTGATGTGTTTAAGATATAATTTATTGAATAGTAGGTATTATCTGAACTTTTGAAAAAATATATATATATACACATAGTTTCAGGAATCTTTGAAAAACAAGAAAAAAATAAAAAGATATACAATGCAATTCGTTATTTGAATCGTTGTAAGTTTTTATACATATGAAATAGCATTTTGAAAAATGTTGTACTTACAGATACCTATTTATGCGTATGTATTCATTTACAATAATATTCAGTTGCACCACACCCATGTCAATTTTAATGAAAAATATGAACAACATAGCTTACATAAATATTATATTGTTTATTATTACATATTTCGCTTATTAATACAATATTCGCATTTTACAGTGATTTCATTAATCTTATAATACAATTTGACTATAAGAAATTTAATTTTATGCGAATACAAATTCATTATATAATGTTGTCTCCTTAGAAATTAATGTTAGATTAATATCAATTCTGTATAAACAGTAAAAAAGATGAAACGATCTAGTTGGAAAGGCACAGTGTGGCATATATGTATTTATAGAATATTTTATCAAGGAAAATTAGCATCTAATTATAGTAAATACTGGAAATATTACAATATAACAAGATACAAGTATAAACGGTCAAAATTTTCATAATCTTGTTACATACAAAGAGTTCAAGAATAATAGTCTTTTTGTTTGACTGTCTGTGTAGTAATAGAAATAGATTAACTACCATCAAAAGTCAAATATATTTTTCAAATTATGCACTTATATAAATTAGATATACAATTTAAACTAGCTCTCAAAATTTCATACAAAATCATTTTACTTAGTTATACACAGACATTTGTTGCCTAGTTCTCTGCAATAATATAATTTAAAAATAGTTTTAGCGATTTTTAATTACTAGAAGTGTTTATAACTGAGAAATTCATGTTATTAATTTTAAAAAATATAGTTGTGAATAACGATTCGATTTGTAGGTATTTTTGCTTTAACGGTAATCTGGTTAACTTCATCGGGCAAGCGTAGAATAAAATTTGGGCTGGAACAGTCAGAATATTGAAATTGTTACCAATGATGATGCTGGTATAAAAAGAGACAAGTAGATACATCACAAGCGTTATATGTAATATATATAAATTATTACCTCATCATGATTTTCTTCTTTATTTCCATCGTCATCATCACCAGAGCTATCTCCTCCTGAACTATCGGCAGAATTACGTTGCTGATATTTGTTATTCAAGCTATCGGTAGTCGGTGAAGATGCTTTTACTTTACTAGCTGCATCAAAGCATTGTAAGCAAACTCTAACTGCTTTTCCATTCCCTTGTCCTGGTAGTAATAATTTTTTATTGCTGCAAGGTCCACATACTACAGCTCCGCACTGCCTACAATGGTGCTAAAAAATGTTAGAAATGCTTTAAAATATAGAAAAAGTATAAGCCCCAACAAATTTACTTAAAATTGTGCTAATATACATATACATGTATGTATATAAATATATATGTGTATGTATGTATATATATATACCCGTCTATTCAAGACTGTAAACTGTGTTTTATTACAATGCATACAGATCGTGGCTTCATTATCCGGTACCCAAACAGCTGCATGAATTTCAACTGGTTTCTTACCACCTACATATTATACATCAAGTCAGTTAGAAATTTCGAATGTTTCGGACATATTTATCGAACAAGGTAATAACAATGGTACTTACTTTTTCTTAATAAATCTTCAATGCATTTTGTAATATGAGCCATCCATTCTTGTTTTTCTGTTGCAGTGGCAGCATAAACAGCGAATGATTTTGTTAATGTCTTTATAAGCCAACCATTACGATATTCTATAAATAACGATGAATTACTATATTATCTTTGCATAAAAACTTCTTTGTACAAACATTTGCAACATTGAATATGTGCAATATATAATAAATAGTATAATAATTAGTAACCTAAAAACTATTGCTGGAAACCGTTATAAATAAAGAAGCGATAGTCAAGATAAAAGTACTCTTGCGTCAGACATATTTATATTATTTTCTTTTATCAGAAAATTGTATTTTTCTGTCAAGCGCAATTCATAAAATAATATTTATAACAAGTCAATAATGAAAATATAACTTACGGCCATCGTCGGCCAAAGACTCCAGTTTTACTTCTTCAAGTGGTATAATATGTTGTTTGTTATACTGTTGATACAAAGAATATTAATTTGTTTTATAATAAGATAAAAAAGAGATTCGATTGATTTCTATGAACTTTTAGACGTATTTATGGATTTATAACAAAAACTTCATTAAAGCACCTTCTTTTTGTTGATTACAATGTTTCCGTACACCAATATATCATTAAATAGAAAGAATTGTCTTGGTTTTGGTTTCTTTCTACACATTTTGGTCAAGACTCCTTCGCCAACCAAAACTCTTCCAGGTACCGCGAGTGGCTGAAATAGATAATATGCCTAAATTAATTTCAACGAAATTTAGTTGTTATTTCCCAATAATATAGAGAATAGATAATCAATGATTGTATTTAATGTTTCAACTTTACCTGGCCAGAACTGCCAAAGCAGTTTTCGACCATTGCGATACGCCTGGCATTGGCTTCGCTATTTACTGTAACAAGTCATAGTAAAGATAAATAATTATTAGTTTATACTCGTGTAATTCCTTCCAGTGATGTACAAAATACAAGTATAGGCTTAATATTGTCTTTTGTCGATTAACACATAACGTATGTAACTGTCATAAATAAGACCTATCAAACTATATTGTTACCCGATACGAATGTCACAAGTTATGGAGCATAAATTGGTAGATCTTCCAATTCGTGAACTGGAATCAATATCGTGACTCTTGTATCGATATATGTTAAAAACAAGTTAAATGCAATTAACAGTCCTATATACTGCAACAAATCGTAAGTACATTAAATAACTGTCGATATATATTCTCAATGGAATATATATTAATAAATAGAACTTGATCAAGATTCAATTATTCGTTTTCGGGAAGATCATAGGTATATATTATTAACTGTCAAAAACACAAGCTACTAAACTTCACCGTTATTCGATCAAAATGTCACAAATCGTAGGATACGCATCACGTAAATTATCCAATCACGGGAAACAAGTATCACAAATCTTGAAGTATTTCGTCGAAAACTGGTGAAAATTTTCGTGCAATTCGTAACATTAATTAATTGATAATAAATGGGATATAAACTAACCCAATCGGTCAACCATGATCCTATGAATCAGGGCTGACAACAACAGGAAGTATGAATCACATCCATGTTTCACGTTTCGCTACGATTTGTCGCGTTCATAATGCGTATCAATGTATAAAATTTCAATGTGTGGATTTACAAAAGGATGATTTTTATACATAACTATAAAAGTATAATGGAAGAAACAATATCATTAGATATTTAAAGCAGATATTTTCGAAAAGTTAACATTTCTACAACGTAAATCTATCTATATATGCGTATACATATTTGATTATTAATAATAATAGTGGATATGTAAATATATATATATGTATGTATAAAATTTGACGCAAGTTTCGTTCGAATGGTTTTTAATCAAATTGTAAGAAAACCTTATTCTAAACTCCGTTCAAATAGAATAAATTTACATACATGTGCATTATACGTATTTAGAGAAGAAACTCATCAACACTCTAATAATACACAAGTTCTACAATTATTTAATCATACTAATTAGCTTCAGCTATATATGAAAGTGACTTGTTAAAAATATTTTATTGTATGTCATGAAATTTTAAATACCGGATGTACCCTACTTCGAGATATCGATAGTGGCCCCTCTATTCGTCAATGAAAATCATATGATCACCGAGGGCGTAGCGACACAACAGTTGTTATAAGATCTTTGTTAGGTTATTCCGTACAGAACGGAAGAAAATCAGTTTTTGGTTAAAAATGAAGATATGTGGACCGAAATATGCCCTGTGTGGCTTGATACTATCTACTTGGGGTATATTTCAACTAGTAAGTAATACTTTCAATTCAATTTCAATATACGATTAATACACAGACAAAATGTATTAAAGAATTTTGAATTAAATGAGAACCTTATCAGACGATGACTTTAGTCTACTTTACTTTTGTATCTATAAAAATATAGAATATACTATATAATGTACTTTTTGGAATACATGACGATAGATGTTCCTAGGATAATATTTTTCATTTTTTTAATATATATATTTCAATTTGTAAGCAATACTTTCAATTCAATTTCAATATACGATTAATACACAGACAAAATGTATTAAAGAATTTTGAATTAAATGAGAACCTTATCAGACGATGACTTTAGTCCACTTTACTTTTGTATCTATAAAAAAAAATAGAATATACTATATAATGTACTCTTTGGAGTATATAAACATAGATGTTCCTAGGACATTTTTCATTTTTTTAATCTTTTCCGAATATTTATCTACATTGTATGCATATCGTATATAAATATGTCAATTCTGTTTGATTTTTAGCTCCTGATGGGAATATTTTTCTATGTTAAAAGTGTGGCTTTAGTAGAAGATCTTCCATTGAAGGGTGAATTCAAAGATGTTCATGAATTTTACGCTGAAGCAGACAGAGGCTATACGCAGAATGCATACAATTGTTGGATTGCGATGTGCATTTATGTTCTCACATTCCTGTTCTCAGGACATCAATTTTATTTAAATTCAAGAATGTCTCTTAGCGTCTGAAATAGTATTGTTAGTATGTTGAACAACAAAATAAAAATTATAAATATAAATTCATAAATTAATGTTGTATTATCAGCATTACGTTGAGAAGTATTATACATTATTTTCGATGGTATAGCATTAATATTAAAATCTTGTTCAATGCATTAAAACCATTTTATTTTATAACATATATGTGTCTAAATTTTTAAATATATATTACATGTATTACATAAATATAATATATAAATTAAATATATTACATAAATGAGATGGAACATTGTCTCGTATAATAATGTACATATAAAAATGTAGATATAATAATATCAATGAAAGCTGTTATTTCTTTTTTGTGCATGATTTCATTTTCCTCTGTTATTTAAACTCGAACTGTTTCATGACAGAATGCTAAGTATCTATGAAACAGCAATGATTACACGACTAACTTATGTATGAAACATAAAGGCTAGGTTTGAAAACAGATAGCAATAGACACTCGTTACATAAATTAACACAATTGATAACAGTATTTATGTATATGAATACCTAAAAATTGTGTTCAGGTTTCGCGTAAATTATCGCGCAATTATCATTCATGAATCATGGTTAACGTTTCTATACCTACTGCTATTGGTTACTGTCTATGTGTTTATGTCTATGTACATACGACATACGCCTACCATCATTCTTTGTCCTGTTGTCAATCCTTGTGCATACTATAAAATAGATGTTTCGGATGTTTACGATGTTATTAAATAAATCTAGAGATACTAAATTGACAGCAACCACATACAGAATTGTGATAACTTGAGTGAGAATTAAATATAGGTTATACTCATACAGTACACATATCCGTCCATATATTGTGTGATCGGATTAATAATTTGAATTTTTTTTATCGTATATGATATATAATATGAAATATTATTAAATATTATTGAGACTAAAAAGAAGAAGTCATACAGTTTTGTATGTTCTACGAAACGAAAACGATTGGTATAGAAGGAAATGTATTCAATTTAAATAAAATATTATTGTAGGTAAGTATATATAAATATACTAAAAATTTTCTATATTCTGAAATTTCGAAAATATTCGAAATAGATAAGTCGCTGATAACTATTTAGACTGCAGATTTTTGCGCATTTATGAAGAAATTGGTTGAGTGAAATATAAAACAGTAAAGGATTAGAAAAATTTAAGAATATCGTAATTCTTTTTAATGTAACAAAGTCATTAAGGAATGAAACCAATTTTTATTTTATTCCTGCTTCCCACAATCAATGCAGAACATTTCTATTTTGCATAAAGATCCGTAGTCTACTGATAACATTTCCACGTTGACTATACAAGAAGAATACCTTACGATTTATAATATCTTATTGGATTTTACAGCAATGGAAGCAGAACGTAGAAGTACAGCAAGCGATTATATCGAAATAATTCAACGTTTACCGCTTTCAGTAAGACTAGCATATGGCATAGGACACATACTAAATGATATTTGTGCTTCTATGTGGTTTACATATTTGTTAGTGTATTTTCATTTGGTATTGGGATTCAATGCTACGTTGGCTGGAGTAATTTTACTTATCGGTCAAATAGCAGATGCTATAGCCACTCCATTCGTTGGATTTCATTCTGATAATCATGACGAATTCTGGCTATGTAAATATGGAAGGAGGAAGACATGGCATTTGATAGGTATAAATATTTTCTATATTTTTTGTAATAAATTAAGAAATATTTTTAAAACTATACATTTCAGGTACTTTGTGCATTTTATTCGCTTTTCCTTTTATATTTTCACCTTGTATCGGGTGCGAGACAAGCGATAAATGGGCTCAATTAATTTATTACGCTGCGTTTGTTGTAATCTTCCAATTCGGTTGGGCTGCTGTGCAAATATCACACTTGTCATTAGTTCCAGAACTTACACCTTCTGAATATGAAAGAACAGAACTCATAGCTATTAGGTATTCTTCAAAACCATTCTTGTGTTCAAAATACGTGTGCCACAAAACTATTCTAATATATTCATTATGCTTTTTTCTAAATAGGTACAGTTTCACTGTTTTGTCAAATATTTTTGTTTATTGTATCGCATGGGCAGTATTACATATAACAAACACTAATGGTGCAGATTCTCAAATTGGCCCTGGCGATGCAAAGAAGTTTCAAGAAATTTTATTTATTGGTATAGGATTAGGATCTCTATCATCGATTTTATTCCATATCTTTGTTAAGGAAGAAGATGTTGGTAGCTTTAATGGTTCGGTTGATTTTGTATTCATTGTTCCCTGTATTTACTACATAATAATTAGAATTGATCGATAGTAAAATTTAATTGGTTTTTTAGGAGCAACGCGCAGAGATGCAAGAACCATACCAGTACTATTGAAAGACCCACGTTTGTATCAAGTGGCCTGTGTATACATATCTACCCGTTTGTTTGTGAATTTATTGCAAATTTATATTCCTTTGTATTTACACGAATCGTTACTTATGCCAGCTACGTCTTTGGCTATAATTCCTTTGATAATGTTCTTGAGCAGTCTTGTAATGTCTTTAATTATTGAAAAATTAAATACGAGGTTAGGCAGAAAAATTTCATATTGTTTGGGTGTTATGCTGGGTGTATGCGCTTGTATTTGGATTCGATGTGGCACAGGCATGACGTACACAAAGTATCAAATTTATCCAGTGTCTCTAATTTTAGGTAGTAGCATTCCATATTTATTAAAATCGTTATTAACTCTGTAAGATACGTAAAATATTTATAAATTGGCTAAATATCGCTTTCACAGGATTTGCTGGTTCTATTATGTTGGTGACTAGCCTCGGTCTTATCGCAGACTTCATTGGACAGAACACGAATAACGGTGCACTCGTATATGGTATAATGAGTTTCACAGATAAACTCTCCAATGGTTTAGCAGTAATAATTATTCAATACTTGTTAGTACTTTTATGCTTTATAATATCATGTAACAATTTTAATATTTCATATTTTTTATTCTTTTTTTCTTATTCTAGAGCAAATTGGAGCAGCTCGAAAAATTACTACAGAGACATATTGGTTTATGTATGCAGTGCTTCTGCAATCGTTGGTTCCCTAGTAATTTTATTCGCAAAACCGTTTTCTCATAGTACAGGTAAATAGAAACTGAAGGTTTCAGTCGTAAAAGAAAAGTATATTTTGATAGATTAATTTGAATACTTTTCAGTGTATCGTACATTAACTTCGGAAGAACCTACAGAAACCGATAATACGTCAACGGAACCTACAAATTTATTACATCAAGAGCCTATCACTTAGTCTAGAAAATAATATCTCATTGAACTAATTCAAATTTCATTTGGAACATGATCTAGAAAAATGGTTAAGAAAAATATGATACTTATTTTTATATCAATCGTAATATACTGTTACAGCATATCACAATGCATTATTAAAAATTTTAATTTTTACATACTTGTTGGAGTATATTATATTTCAACTGTGCATACATAGCCTGTATACCATTGAACCAATTTGATCATAAATCGTAACAGGTAATGCAATACATAATAATTAGTAAACAACTAACTAAATTATAATAAATGTCTAGAATATCGTTAATTAGAATTCTGAAACTCTCCGAAAGAAGCGTACAACGAAAGTTTCTTTGTAAGTCTGATAGATATTATAACAAGTCATGGAATGTCAGTGCGTGATGGTACGGTGCCTGTTCCCGCAAAGCATGAACGACCGTTCGGCACGCGATCAACTATACTAACAGGGTCGAGTCTATGTTTGGTCGAGTCGAACTTCGATTTTCTTAAGCGTTACTCCGAACGATTCATTTGTGTGTTGGGCACATGAATACTTACAATAGTTCTTCTATACAACGAAACGACAGCCCAACGATATCGGCCAAACAAACTCGGCATGTTTGAGACGAGCAACTGTGGACGCCGACATCAGTTTAATAGTACATCGGCAACTACTACGGGAAGTTCAACTACATATTTAGCAGGCGTCAATTTTCCTTTACGAAATTACTTGAAGACAAAAGTATTTTTTTCGAGTTACACGGATCCTGCGAATTCTGTCCCAATGAAAAGATTAAGTTTAAAATCGAAGTAAGTAGCAATCGTATTATACTCTCCGTTTTGTTTTGCCTCTCATAGGTATTTGATTCTACATGCGTACATTTTCATTTTCATTTTATAGGAAAACCAATGGGATTCAAAAATTAGATTCAAGCAAAAAGAAATCTGTAGATTATTCAGAAATGGCTTATAGAGAAGCTGTTTCAAAGCTAAAGTATTTGCTTGCCGAGTCTTACGCTTCAAAACCAGTGTTGGGGTAAAATGTATTCTACAAGATGTTTGGCTACGTGTGACAGATATTTTAAAAGGGTGATACTACAAGCCAATCTAATTTTAAAATGAAAATCAAGAATTTTGAAGAAAGCCAACGATTTTGATGTAACTAACAGAGACTTAGAGTTGGCTCGTGCACCGCTATTGATATCGACTTTAACCATTCAATCTTTCAATACATAACGAGCGGTGATTACCAGGCGTCGACTATAGTCGACATTCGCATAAAATTCGAATTATAAAGCTTACTCGGAAACAAAGATGTTGGAGGAAAATATCTTAGATTGGCTTGTAGAGGCACAACTTAAGATATTTCATATTTTATATACGTAATCGAACACACTATATGTGTAATATACACGTACGTATAATGTGTGTATAATATACACGTACGTATAATGCGTGTATAATATGCACTGTATATGTAGATGTAGTGTATCTGCATAGTATTAATTAAAGGTAAAATAATTTCCACACAGAAAATCACAGAACATTAAAGATTATCAGTACGGTAACATCAAAGCTAACGAATCCGAAGAAGATACTGACGATAAGAGTGTGGTAATTAACAATTGTAAATCAAAAGATTTACCCGAGGACGTGAATAGAATTGTAAATACACATTTCACTTCGTATAAAAGTGTACGTCCAACGAAAACGTATAGCAATTTAGCATCTTCGAGTGTAGACTCACAGTCTGTGCCTCCAGAATTAAATTCTTTTATCGAGCAACAAGAGGAATACATCCAACAATTACAACAAGAATCTCAATTTTGCAGAAACCAATTAAACAAGTTATTACACAAAGTTCGAGAGGTATTTTATCTATACCTATTTGGTTGCTAGTCATTTTTGTTGCTAGTCATTCTCGGAGAATTTAGTTAAATAATTTTAGGTTGTGGCTGAAAATGAAGCTCTGCATTATAAAAACAAAACAGGATTTTTTAAATGTGTTCTCGACGAATATGCACATATTGATGAAACTGAAAACGAAAGCGCTAGAGAAAAGCCAGTTCAAATAGAAACTTTCGAAATAAAAAAACCTAGAACTTTGGAGGGTCCTAATATCGTCTTCGAATCGAGAATCGCCGAACTAGAAGCGCAACTAACTCAAGCAAAATTAGAATTGCGTAAAGCGCAAGAAGAAAATCAGTACAATTTAAAACGAACGTCCGAAAGTTGTTTGAGCAACGACACGCCCGAGATGAAAGCACAGTTGGAAAAAGCTCTGCACGCTAAATACGAAGCTGAAATAAAGGTACAAGATTTACAAAAAACTTTAACATCCATACGAGAACAAGAAACTGAAGCATTACAAAAAATAAAACATACAGTAGACGCCATGCAGCAAATTCAGTTTGAAAAAGATCAATGTGATATAGAGATTAAACGATTGAAAGACGAATTGGATAGACAACACGGGAAATTTCGAGAAGCCACGCAGGAAGCAAGTAAACGTGTTGCCGAAGAAAGACAACAAGTAGAACGTAGGTATAGTCAGCAAATTGAGCAATTATCCGTTGATTTAGCTTCCCATTGGGATGCAGCTAGTAAATCACAATTAGAATCAGAGAAACAACGTAGAGAATTGACAGAACTTCGAAGAGAATTATCTCAAAAACAAACGTTTATCGATAGTATAAAGAAAGAACTCCAGAATAAGATATGTAAGTTACACATATCTTCACATAATTTAATTTCAACTTTTGTCAGTACATTAGTAACAATAAATAATATTTGATTATACTTTGTGCAGCGAATTTACAAAGTGACTTGAATCAAGCACTAACTGAGAAAGACGTGGCTGAACAAGAGGTTTTAGCGTCAAAATTAGCTACTGAACGAAATGAAAGACAAAGTCGCCAAGAACAAAATAGACTACAAATTGAAATAAATTCGTACAAACAACGGCTAGAGAGAACAGAAGCAGACCTAGTTCACTTAAGAAGAGAAAATTTAAGACTTTCAGAACATATAGCTTCTTTGGAGAAAGAGGTAAGATATTAAACAGTGGAATATCAATTTGCATTTTTCTATACAAATTGTTTAAACGCACTACTTCTTTCAGATCAATGCGAATAAACCTATAATGGGTCCGGAAGACTTTGGCATGCAAGCTCCAGCAAAATCGGAAAATAAACATGAAAATGAAAATGGAAAGCAATTGACTTCTATGATAATAGATATGGAAACTAAACATGGTAAGATTTCAGTTTCTACATGTGTGCCTATGTTAGGTATATTGTCTTTGAGAAATTCTATTATCTTACTATTGTTTGCAAACTCATGTTGTGTGTGGGATATCGGCATGCTGACATTATGCCTAGCATGGGCAGAAATCGAATTAGTCAATTTATTAAAAATTGACTAATGGAATTGAATTTCTTAGCTTCTACAGTGGCTGGTCTAGAAGATGCCTTGAATAATCAGGCTACGATCGTCTCTCGTCTGACGGCTGAATGCCAATCTCTCACACAGCGTTTGGAAGCTAACAACCTAAAGCACAAGTATATTCTTAGTTCAGTGTAGAAAATACATATATCCCATTGGTTTTTCTATTGGTGCATAACGATACTCTGTGTTAGATTCGCATACGCATTATTGCTATACACAGATTTTTTGAAAAAATTTAATTTTTTTATCGTTGTTTGATAAGTAATGGATATTTACTTGTATCACTTCGTTAAATACAATTAGGGCTATTCTGTCTTGACAGAGGGAGTCACTGACAGAGATGTAACAACAGTTGGAAAAGCTACATCAGCTTCAAACAAGAGACGCACTGTTAAGATTGATTTAAAAGTAAACGTAGCTCCAAAACAAAAATAAGAATATTTTAAAGGTACCTCTTTCAACACAGTAATAGCATACATATATGTGTGTACGTACGGAGCATTTTACTTCACTTTATTGTCCAAACTATTAATAATATTTTAATTTCACGATACTGTAATAATAGTAGAAAAATTTTAGCCGATGAAGTTGATTGTAGAAAAATATATACTTGTACCTACGTACGCTTACTTAAATGTTAATATTACAATATTACAATGATAAGAAACATAAAGCAATAATTAGAATTTTTCAGTTTGTAAGATTTATTAAATTAACTTTAAAGTTGAACATCTGTTGTTTCCCAGGGAAGAAATGGCCAACTTACAAAACAACATAGAGTATTTGTCAGACAAGATACAAAATACTTTCAGTAATCAACAAGGTAGTACTTTCTATGCCATGCAAATGTATATTATGTTGTTCCTTAAATATCATCATTTTGATAATGGAATCATATTTTTAGGTATGGAATCGATGGAAAGTAGAGATATATTATCTAATACATTAATACCAGCACAAAGTACGAGCAATACGATAACACCTAATGTAGTTTATGAGGAACATAATATGAAAATCAATAACATAAATAATCAATCACTGGGGACCGATTTGTCCAATGAAAAAGAGTACTCTGTAGATTATAATGTAAAGAATGATTTAAAAACAAAAGTACAGACATATGAACAAAATCAAAATGAAGACGACGACCAAGAACATGCGATTGATCACCAAACTTTAGAATCATATGTATCAGAACAAGAATATAATTCGTATGATCAATATAATGTTATAGAAAATGTACAACAAGAAGATACTGATACAATACAGAATTCTGATGCGGTAACATTATCTCAGTACTCTACATTAGATACACAATAAAATAGCGTTATCCATTACGAACACAAAAATTACGCAAGTTGTATCTTATTACTTCATTATAGATCCATATATACGTTATAATAAAGTAGCATATAAAACATTGGTGTCCATAATGCATTAATTTTTCGTTTCAACTTATTAATCTCCTGTTTTTTTTCTTTCTTTCAGTCTTCTATCTGAGATAGATAGGTATATATAGTCCTCGCCGCGTGTTCATTTCAATGGAATAAGACAATAATAATAATAAAATACCTAATGTTAGATATATCTATGTATACATATGTATAATCTGCTATTATTACCAAAAAATGCTGATACAATTAGAATTCAAATACAGTTCTGACATTTTCCATCTTTTAAAATGATGGAATGTGTGAGAAACAAATGCGAATTTAAAGTAAAATAGTATTCTGAAGTATTTTTATTTAACTGTGTAATTACTTTGTTTTTGAAATTACTTTATAATGGTCATATATAGGTCAGTGTGACGAATCGGATCATTGCATAGACTGATTCTGGCTCCGGCTGAATCTGTATTCCATATAATTTCTGTATAGCTTTTCAATAATTGTGCTGTACCAAAAGAAAGCATAGAAATTTTCTTTTACATTACATTCTTAAATGAAAGTATTAGATGACGTTATTGAGGGTGACTTGTTAGTTCACAAGTTCACAATGAAATAAAGTATTTAGCCATGAACCATAAGCGGACCCTGTCAATCAGGAATTACAGTCTGATTGAAAAGTCGGACTGTCATTCCTGATTTTCAATGACGATGTCCGTCAATATACGATCAATCAGAATGTTATTACTGATCCCATATCCCAATTATCCCATCCCATCATGCAGAAAATCGTCGCCAATCGTCGCTACGTCGGCGACGTAACGTCGCTAGTGCTAAATAGTGTTGCCAGAGGCGAATCGAAAATCGAACCACATTTAGTACGATTTAGTAGTAGAAGGGGAAGCATTTTGAGGGGAATACAAGCCCGCCTGGCACCGCCGGATGTAAATAGAACATAATCTATGTAAGTATAGGTACCTATTTACGTATTTTTGTAAAGCAGTAAATTATAATCTTAATTTTTGTAGAATTATAAAATAAGCATAATGTTATTTAGAGGAATTCCCAAGTACGAAATTTTTGGTGTTATCATACTTGGTGTCTTATCCGGTTACTATATATGGAATGAACCCTTAAAGCAATACGCAAAAGAGAATTTCCCACAAAATAACCTCAAAGAAATAAAGGTTGTATGTTAATATTTTCAAACAATTGTATTCGAAGTTTGTAGACAATTATAGAATGCTGTTAAATTTCTTACTTTGAAGGAGTCACCAAATGGCGAAGCATAGAACATTGATACCAATTCGTATGAAATTTTTAACAGGTGTAACAGTACTTGTGCTATCTATGTGCGCTTACAGGTAAATTTAATTTCTAGTATTATGGAAATTATAAATATTGTATATAGATACTTATCATCAAAAACTATTAAATCTTTCTTATTAACAGATTTTATTTAGACGATTATATGAAGCACAATCGATACAGGCAGGCTGAGACCTACGCAGATTATCTGTATGAAAGCTATAAAGAAAAGGATAAAGAGAATACAAAGGTGGATTCAATTTGACTTTTTCTAATGTATATAGCATTGAATTATTTACATTCGTTTAATAAATAATACAATGAATAATTACACGGTACTATAATTTATTACATAATATAACAATGCGAATGTATTTTACAGGCTAATTCTTAAATTTTCCTCCATAGAATGGTATGTGTTCAGCTACTACTTTCCAATCTGTGAAATAAACCACTGCTAAACCAGCTACTCCTCCGTAAATCGCTGCAGATGGTACCCTAATTAAGAAAACAGTCAAATATACACGATGAAAAACTTTGTTAACCCCTTGCCCTACAATATCATGTCAGACTCGTGACGAAGATTCTGAACAGAGTCTAATAAATATATGTATGTTGTTAATTTCCTTTAAACAGAAATAAAATTCCTTTTTGGTTTTGTTAATCTGCAGCTATTGGAGAACGTACAGACACACAATAGATATAAATGTTCTCCTGTTTTAGGAAATTAGGATCTACAAAAAATTCTAAGCACTGAAACCGTAAAATAAATCGTAGAGCAAGGGGTTAAAGGTTACATAATGTTACAAGAACGTTAAATTTACGCAAATATCCAAAATATATGTATTAAATATCTTAGATATACTATAAACTAATTATTGTACATTACGATAATGAATAAGTGTTTACCATCTTGTGGCAATTTCCAGGTGTTTCTTTCCTAATCGCATTTTCCGTGACCCTGTAATAATACTAGCGTTGGTATAATGAATATTTAATAAAGGACTGTAAAATATAAAAAGATATTAAATACTTTTACGAAATTATTATTATGCAAGTGCACTTGTACTTCCTCGTCCTTCCGAACAGGAATCCAATCAATTCAATGTACTTAGTACTTGTGTATAAACAATGACTGAAAACTATAAGAAGGGACAACTGCGTCAAAGAGTAGGGATACAACAAGAGGCGACACTCCAGGCAGTATCTTTGATCACAGACGAGGTATAGGTATTAGTGGCAGAGAACTATATCGATTGTTATAATTACAGATAGTTATCGATAATTATCGATAGTGATAGTGTGCAATTCTCTGGTGCAATATATTTTGTATATTACAAGCCATTATTCTGTTATTTTGGTATTATTCATCTGGTAGATGCAGTAATCTTGGAACACGGCATGTTGTCCGAAGCTGGATCTATGTATAAGTATTGTTGCGTGGCCAGTTTGGGCCAGTTGTCCACGTGAATATATCTAGTTACAACAGCACTGCTGCACTCTGTCGCGAGATCAGCGACATCCTAAGAATTACACTGAATTACACATAATTTCATTACCGCGCGTATTTGAATGCAGGAATAGACAAGAACTCGTCTAGATTGAAATTCCGTAGACAGGTAGCTAAAGAATATCGCGACTAAAAATAGAAGTATAGAAAATAACAGAAGGTACGAGACTAATCGAGGAATTTAGGCAAAGTCACGTAACTTCTTGGAGGAGCTTCTCCAATTTCACATAAAATAGACAGTCGAAGTCTGGGATCAGTCAAGACGGGAAGTCATAAATTCTCAGTCAAGGACCTCTTGAAACTGCCTCGGATCCCTTCACCCTCGCGTGTACCCCACTCTCGCATGCTATTGAGGCACCTCCACCACCAATCACCATCGAGCAACAGCCGGAGGACGAATCAACGCCCAGGAAGAGATCTGAATTTTCCTATTGGACGAGGAAAAAGACACTGAAAGAGGATTTAAACTCCGGGACGAGGCGAGAAGTCAGCAATTCAACCTTGTACTCTCATTTATTGCACGTGTGCAAAGACCTTCTTCGCAAGTTTTTTGAAATTTTTCTTGCCCCTCTACTACCATGATGACTCTAGTCAATACTAAACCCTCCTCTTTGACATACAGTTACCCCCCTCATGAGAGTAGAGATCGCTAGATCTAGGAATTTTTCATTCCACTCCCATGTTCAAATTTCAGGCTAGCCCTGTTTAAAAAAAAAAAAGAAAGAGAAGTCAACAATTCAACCTGAATCATTGAGCTATAACGCAAAGTACAAATAAAGTCTGTCTTTATCTACAATTTTTTGTTCACAAGTTATTTTCGACGGATCTTCCACGAGTAGAGTGCTTCAGCGCTCCACGGGCATCCGAACCTACGGAAATCCCTAATTTCTCCAAACTGCGACGCAACAGTAATACTGTTACAATATTGTATGTATATACCAGTATTATGATCTAAGATCTCAACCAATCTCAACCAGTGATGAAATATTGTGCGCTTTTTCGCGCATGCACGACGATTTTAGCGTCAGTAAAGTACAAAGTTGGGCTAAAATGGGGTAAATTGATTTGATTTTGAAATATGACTGTATAACATGCGTGGGTAATTATTTAAAAAATGGTACTCCTCTCCGATTTTGATGAAATTTAAATATGTTATGCAGCTACACATTTTGAACAATATGAAGAGACTACTCCTAGATTTTCGTATGCGTAGTCAAGCCGGCCCTATCCGCCTCTCCCACGATCTAACCACAACTTTGCATTGTAGCTGTCATTCACCTTGATCACCCCGTAAAATTAAAAAAAAATGAATGTATAACATGTGTATTTGTGTATGAGTTTTTCACTCGTAGGGCGCACGTTCTAGAGTTTTTTTGTCCGGAACAGATTGTTTTGGTACATTCCTCTGATAAATTCCTCTGCTATATACCTCATCATCGTAATATATATAACGTTATTGTTTTGGCCGCGCATGCGTGTGAAATCATTGCTTCGATTCGGGGCACTATTTTTCGCGCATGCGATTTTAGCCTCAGACAGCCTCAGTAGCGTACAAAATCGGGTACCTTCAGCACCCCGCAGAATTTTAAAAACTTATTAGTAATATACATACGAAATATTGAAATTTAATATAATTCAAACTTATTTTTCTATGACTATCTATGACTATCACTCGTCTCGTCAATAATACCGGTACATTCCCGCCAATATAACTGCCACAGGGCTCTGGCCGCTGGGCCGCTCTGCTACCTCATTATAGATGCGTTACTGTTTTGGCCGCGCATGCGCGAAAAATAGTACGAATCGAAGCACTGTGTGAAATCTTGCACAATATCTCATCTTAGCACTGTTCTGACTAGTGCAGTGGTTCTGGACTGTTCTGGACTTCCCGGTGCTTCCCGGTGTCAGCAGGTGTCGGTCAAGTTGATTCCAGTTTCCAGTTACACTCGATAGATATTTATTTGTTTTCCTGAGAAGATAAAACGAACGAAACAAACCGCTATCTCGCCTCTGATCGTAGTATTATAGAGTTATAATATTAAACAATTAAATTGTATACATAAATAGTTTTAATTAATTTTTAATAGTTCTTATCTTTAGGAACTTGTCATTAAGTAAGAATTATTTATCTATTGTCTTTCATCTATTATACTTATTTAGTAAACTTATTCTACATATATAGTAGCTGCACGATACTTTGTCAATGCAAATATATTTTCTATTTAAGGAAATGAATAATAATGATACAGTTGACTTTACTCCAAGGCCTTATCAAATTGACCTGTACGAGGTTGCCCTCAAACAAAACACAATTATTTATCTGCCGACAGGATGTGGAAAAACTTTTATAGCTGTTATGCTTATTAAACAATTAAGTGCCGCTGTACGAAGGTAAATACGTTCCTTTCTTCTTAATGTTTTAAGTATCATGATATAATACAAACTGTATACACAATATATTTTACTTAATAATAGACCGTACAATGAAGGTGGGAAACATACTGTATTTTTAGTCAACACTGTACCTTTAGTTTTTCAACAATGCAAGTACATTGAGAGAATGTCTGGATTATTATGTGGAGGATACTCCGGCGATATAGGAGTTGATTTTTGGAGAAACGAAGAATGGGGTAAAGAGTTGGAAGCTAAACAGGTACTACGAATCCATTCATTTATTGTTTATTGTATTAAGCATCGTACAACAAATCATATATTATAAATTAAACATTTACATTATAGGTTTTGGTAATGACATCTCAAATTTTGTTGGATGCGCTATGTCATGGATTTGTATATCTGAATCGAATAAATTTATTAATATTGGATGAATGTCATAGAGCGGTAAACGATCACCCTATGAGACAAATTATGCAATTGTTTGAAAACTGCCCTAAAGAAGAACAGCCGAGAGTTTTGGGTCTAACAGCCACATTATTAAACGCTAATGTAGACTTGCATAAAATAGAGTCAACTGTTCGGGTAATTTGTTTTGATTTTAGTATTCGCATTTAGTATATTTTCATATGAACTCGAATAACTATACATATATAATATTGGGCTTTATTACAGACCTTGGAAATTACGCTTCATGCGAATGTGGCTACAGTAGACTCTGTGTCACAAGTTAAAAATTCTTGTGCGGATCCAACGGTACTGTTTGTTCGTTTCAAAGAATATGTCTTATCTGATGTTGGAGCATTTATTTGTAAGACAGTTGACGAAATGATGGAGATTTTAGACTGTATAGTATTGAAGTCTTCTTTAAAGAATATCGAGACGAGCAAGAGGTTCAGACCGAAAGCTATAACAGAAAAATTGGCTAACATTTTAGCTGATATCAAAGATCAGTTCCTTCATGCGGGTATAGCTATATTATAGTTGAACATTGTTGTATCAATTGTTGTTCAAAATTGTTGCATAAAAGATGGCGTAGATGCTTTAGTATTTTATTTGTATTGCAGGAACATACGGAGCAAGTAAATGTGTTTTGCTTCATATGATTCAACTAGAATCTATAAAGAAACATACTGATGATGCGGTATGTAAAAACGTAAACTAAAGTAGGAGTTAAAGAACATTCAGAGTTTGACTTTATGTTTTTACCATAAATTATATGTTTAGGATACAGCATATGTTTTGGAATACCTTATTTCAGAATGCATAAAATTCCGAAAATTATTAGAAGATGAAATGAAAGATAATTCAGAAATCGCAAAAATCCAAAAGTTAGTTTACTCTATTTAAATTTGTTCAAATCTATTTAATGGCTGACTTTCTATCGATCTCTACTTATACTGAACTTCAAACTTAATTATGCTATACTGTTACAGCTATTCGTCGGATCAAGTACAAAAACTTTTTGCTATATTACTAGACTTTAATGAAAATAAGTCTTCCGATCAGAAATTTTGTTGTATTATATTCGTAAAGCGACGCTTTACAGCAAAAGTGTTATATCATATATTGAAGGTAATTAATAACCAGTTTTCCTAGCTTCTTAACTTGAATGACATTATTTCTTTTTATCTATGATTATTATATAAATTTTACTACTTCAGAATTTGTCAGAACACCACGAAAGCTTCAAATTTTTACAACCTGATTATGTTGTTGGTACTTCCAACGATCCTTACAAGAATAGCAAGGAATTATTGTGCATATCTAAATGGAATAAAGAAGTTTTATGCAGGTATGCAGTAATTTCATACAACGATGCAGCATACATACTTCCTTCAATTTATGCGGAATATCCATTCCACACGGATTCGTTTTACGCGAATAAAAATCTCGTAAATAAAGTCTGTCAGTACAAAAGAAAAAATATTGGACATAAAAGCTAGTACATATAAAAGTTTTAGAAATACATATTTAGTTGAAATAGCTTGACCAAAAATAAATTTCAAAAAACAAAAGTAAATTTTCGAATAAGTTACAGTATACACTTGTTACTTTTAAAACTTCTAGGAAAATATATTTTCTGGCCACGTAAATTGAGATCGTGCATAAAAACTACCGCTTAAATTGTGTTATGATTTAAAAGAGACTCGCGTAAATTGAGGAAGGGGTGTATTTTAAGCAGAGACTTAATACCAGTAGAATTTTCATACCGGTATTATGCCAAGAGGCTGTATTGAAACCGGAATATGTAATACCAAAATGGATGAAAACCGAAATCGTTAAAATACCGGTTTGGGTATAACAGATATTCTACCGAAACCGAAATAAATACCGGTATTGTTCGGTTTTTCAATGCAAAGGATGCCCCAAATAAAAATTCATGTGAGGCTTTGTTTTCGAGAAAATCGACTTTGAATTTTCGCCGGGTACGCGTGCACTTGATCATGTCTCGTTATAACGGATCTCACTGTAGATCATTGTCTCGATTGAAGTTTATATTGATAAACACTTTTCCAGTGTCACGTAAATGTTTATTTTACCTATAACATGAAAAAATTTTATTCTATATTTTCAATTGTATCACCAGTTACCGAACATCCTGTACATATATATAGCATATATCATATTGTGATATTTCGGTTTCTATAACCGAATGATACCGGTATAAGTCCCTGATTTTAAGATAGTAGAAGTTATTTTATACGTTTAAGATAGTAGTATTAAGTATTAAGATAGTAGATGTTGATTTATATACGTTTCGTTCGTTTTTAATGGAATCTCATTTAGGTTCAGAAATGGTACCTCGAATTGTTTGATTGCAACAGACATTGTTGATGAAGGTATCGACATTCCAACTTGCACACTGATTATTCGATACAATTTGCCAATGGATATTAGAGCTTACATACAAAGCAAGGGTAGAGCACGGTACTCTGCCAGTCAATATACATTATTGTTACCAGGAAAGGATAATAATTATTTGAAACGATATGAAAATTTTAAATTGACAGAGTCACGTTTGCAACAGGTCTGGTTAAATTTGATAGATTTGATTTTCTTATTGGTATTTTATGTTCAAAATTATCATGTTCATATTCTGGATGTAGCTATTATTAGGTAAAACTCAATATCGTGAGCGACCATCAGAGAATGAAATCAAAGATACGTTATATATGTCCGACATAGAACCATATGTTGTCACAAACAGTAGTGGAAAAAAATGTGTTATAAACGCACAATCAGCGATTAGTGTAGTAAACATTTACTGTAGCATATTAAACAATTCTAAATTTACACAATTAGCTCCTATATGGAAATTGTTCAAAACTGAAGAACAAAAGGAAGAAGTATATCAGGTATTTGAAAATATTAGTGTAATATAGTATTATAATTAATTTGTTTAATTACTCTCTTCTAGTTGGTTCCTTGTTATAATTGAATTTTTAGGTTTCAGTTCGATTACCAACTGTAAGTCCTTTAAAGGATACAATATATGGAGATTTTTCTGCTAATATTAATATTGCAAAGAGATCCGCTGCCATGAAACTGTGTATAAAATTACATAAAATTGGTGAACTATCCGATAATTTAATGCCACATGGAGCTAATGCTATTCTAAAGAATGTAGAATATATATTCACAAATTGGGAAGAAGAGGATAAGTCGGAAACAGCAATACTTGGAACAAATAAAAAGAAACGAGCTCACAAGTTACAGGTGAGATGGAATGTAAACTAATTATAAACCCATAACTTTTTCTTTTTAAGCGCAACTATAACTATATAAAGAAAATATTTCTTTTGTACTTTTATCTAATTATTATACCAAGAATGTAGATTTTCTATATTCTTTACAGTTTCCATCGGCTCTATACGGTGCATATCCTTTGCCATCGAAGCCAGTGTATCTTCATTTACTTCATGCTAAACCCGTATATCCAGCCCCGCATTACGATAATCGATATCTAGTATTTTACAATTTACTATGCGACAAGGCAGGATTTGGAATACTCTCCTCGAAACGAATGCCAACGGTAATATTCCAAGTTTACATATTAATTATAAAACTCACGAGTCTCTCGAGTTTCTGCTTAAATTTCTGAAAGGAGGCATGTCGAATTCACACCTTTTTCTGAATTTTATAACATTGAAGTATATACAATATATGTATTACTCATCGCAAACAAGATAGTAACAATACATTCTTTGATTTTTATCTCTCTTTATTAGTCACAGTTAATCGTAACTGTGACTACTTATAGATTCAATTCTTACTTTGAACTGTTCTCTTTGATTGTTGGATTTCAATTAAGCATCCTGCATCATTTCCTTCAGATTAGATTTTCTTTATTCAAAAAATTGGTGTGTTATTATATTTTTTGAGGATGAGAATAGTGCAAGTCGTCCAATATTAACATGGCACACAGTCTGTTTTCTTGTTATACAGAGTTATTCAGATATAGAATAATGAAATCTTTTAAATGTCAAATTTAAATAGATTTTTGAAAAATTTTCGCGGAAGGAAAACAGTTTCAATTTAACGATACTTAACTTGTGGGTTCGAGGAGCTAACCCCCAAGGAGTAATAAGGCCAGCATTTAATAACTAATATTCTGTTACATAGATACCATCTTTTCCAATTTTCATGAATCTTGGTGAACTACAAGTTGAAGTTAAAGTGAATTATGCGATCATGAATTTGTCTGCGAATGAAATAAGTTCCATAAAAGTCTTCCATAGTTTGATATTCAGTCAAGTTGTTAAAGTTATCAAATCTTTTATGGTATTCGATAATTACAATCTTGACAATTGTTTCTTAACTGTACCAGGTAAATTTGTAATAGTACAAACATGAAAAAAGATTGTTATTTCACTTTTAGATAAACTTCAAGATAAACTTGAATTAACGATTGTTTCCAGTGAACGAAAAATGGGAAATAAATTGGGAGACCGTACGGCAACATCAGCAGATACAGTATGTACCACCACCGGTACCTTTCCATTTTGAGCCCAACGATTATCACGAGCTATCGTTAGTCGTGCCAACCTATAGAGGGGCTACAGAGGTATACGTAGTTACACAGGTTTGCGAGGATCTTACTCCAAACTCGTGTTTTCCAACTGAGAACTTCTATTCGTATGTTCATTATTATCAACGTAAACACGGTTTGACGATCAATAATTTAAGCCAACCGATGCTGGAAGCGAAAATGATATCAACACGAATCAATTGCATAAAACCTAGGTAACGAAACAAGTATCTTGTTGTTCGGTTCAGAATATCAACAAATACAGATTTATAACTAATTTCTGTTTCTATCGCTACTCTTTTACTACTACTAACAGGGCAATGCAATCTGAATCGAAGTATCGTAAGCGCATGGAAACGAACGATGATTTGAAAGAACATTTAATTCCAGAATTATGCACTATAGTTAAATTCCCAGCGTTATATTGGCTGAAAGCAACAATGTTACCTTCCATATTGCATAGAATTTCACAGCTTTTAATTGCGGATGATTTACGACACCTTATTGCTACTGAAGCTAATTTAGGATTAATATCTAACGATGATTATTGGCCTCCGTTAGTAATAAAAGAGGAAGAATTAGGAGAACCAAGCGAATCGATAATAAAAATTCCTTTCGACGAAAGTATTGAAAATTCCTCGCAATCAGAGCCTGTATTAGATGTCCCGGAAGTAGATGGTATATGTTTTATTTTATTTGATTATTTAAGCGCGTCTTCGTTTTTCAATATACATATACATGTACATATTTCTGTTTCACTGAATTTGATATTATCAATGTTCATATAGTATTGAATACAGATGTATACCACTATCCGTGGACAGAAGATCAAGAACCGCCAGATTTGCACAGGAAGATCGAAGACATTCGTTTAATTGATATTGAGCATCATCATCAATTTATGACTGGTGACTGTGTGGAGTCTAACCCAATGGTAGTCTTTTTGTCATATATGTATATAATCTTTGAACACAAAATACATGACACAGAACTTTCATATGAAAAACAAATTGGCTTTTGCAGAAAGATGTAAAAACAAAATTTATGAAGAATTCGTCAGTTCCAACACGTGATTTAAAGATCCTATCAGTAGCAAATTCAGAGGGTCCGAATCCTGTACAGATTATGTATGTGAGTATCTCTAAAAGTTTTGCAATACGCTATACATAAAATTTATACACCACGTGGTCTCTATGTAATATTTTTTATAATCGTGATTTCTATTATAGGCACTTACAAGTAAAATTGGACATGATGCATTCGACTTGGAACGTTTGGAAACATTAGGAGATGCATGTTTGAAATTTGTTACGACATTGTTTCTTTATAATACCTTTCCAAACAGTAACGAAGGCCAGTTAACGGCTATCAAGGGTAAAATAATTGGAAATCGGAATCTTTATTATTGTGGAAAGAAAAAATGCATTCCTGGACGTATGAAAGTAGACGAGTTTGTGCCTCACAGTAATTTCATTGCTCCAGCTTACGCAGTATTCAGGCAGCTTCAAGAAGTGTTACTAGAGGTGGAGGTTCGTTAGTTTAGTTAATTTAATATTTAAACATTGCTTTAGATTGTTTAGATAGTAGCGTAATGATAGCGTAAGTGTAACGCAATGAAATCATCTGCAAAAGGTATCGCCAAACGTTTTGTATGAAATCCAAGTGCCTGAGAAGGAACAATTTAGTGGAAGTATAAGCGAATCTACCAAAAATACAATGGAAAGCAAGGTATCAAATTGGGAGTCGGCTGAAACACAAACTGGTATGGAGTATTATCTTGGAATGCAAACTGTTTCTGATAAAACAATAGCCGACTGTGTAGAAGCATTGATAGGTGTCTATCTCACGGTAAAAACACAAACATAATATGTAGTACTTATTTTCTGTACAATACTTTTGTCACAAGAAGTCATTTTCTATACATGTGAGTAAATACCTATATGTATTATTATACATTCAGTACATTTATTATACATTTGAACAGAGCATGGGTATTAAAGCTGCTATCAACCTACTAACATGGTTTGAAATCTTACCGAAGAAAGTAGTTGATATTGATATTTTACTGTTTACCGTGCCCGAAAATGACGTTATTTCTGAGAAAGAAATACATTATTTTATGCCCTGGGCTAATGATATAGAGGAAAGACTTGGTTACAAATTTCGGAATCGAAAATTTCTGTTGCAGGTACCTTTACCTATAAAGTTTATTATAATTTTAAATATGTACATACACAGTAGTAATAGATATAGATAAGAGAGAAAAAAAAGTATGCTTAATGTTCCGTTATCAAATATTCACATTAAACAAATATTTTAGGCTTTTACACATCCCTCGTACTCTGCAAATACTATAACCGAGTGTTATGAAAGACTAGAGTTTCTTGGTGATGCCGTTATCGGTGAGAAATAATTTTCAAAATCTATAATAATGTGTATCAGTTTCTATGTAAAAATAATTATTTATCAATGAACCTCCTCGTGTTTCAGATTTCTTAATTACATGTTACATTTACGAATATTGTGGAAATTTTAATCCTGGGGCTTTAACCGATTTAAGGTCTGCTCTTGTCAACAATATTACATTTGCATGTCTGGCCATACGATATGGTTTGCATACCGCCTTATTAACTTATGTGCCGCAATTGAATGATGCTATAGTACGTTTCGTTAAATTTCAAGAAGAAAGAAATCATATTGTAAACGACGAGGTATTGTACTTTACTATTACTTTAGTACAAATTCTAATCAATTACCAATATTTTCCGAATTGATTTGTATAGCTTTTATGGATTTTATTGGAAGAAGATGAATGCAAAATGGTTGAATATGTAGATGTCCCTAAAGCTTTAGGGGATATATTTGAGTCTACGATAGGTGCAATATATTTAGATAGTGGAAAAAATCTTAAGAAAGTTTGGGAAATACTTTATTCTCTCATGCACAAGGAGATTGGTAAGCTTTGATCTGTATAGAAATAGAAAAGCACATCATTTAGTCATATATTATCCATTCTAACTATTAATGTTTTTGTTTTAGATGAATTTAGTAAAAATATTCCAAAACAACCGATTCGCGTATTATATGAAACTCCAGGTTCACGACCTCAATTTTTGTATGTATCCCGTTTATTTTTTATCATTAACAATAAGACATTTATCTCTCGAAATATTATATTATACATATCTTTCCACTTCACACGAAAGATAATCAAAACTTGACTTGATATAGTATAGTAATCAAGATTAGAGAATTTTTCAAATTAATATACAACCTATATACTTACGTACATATTGCACATATTTGAATCTTTTCTGTTCTTTTAGAAATGCTGTTCATATCGAAGGCACGGACTCCGTTATGGTGCCATTACAAGTAATTATTGCTGGAAAAGTAAAAGTTCTTCATGGTTTTGGTAAAAACAAAAAACAAGCCAAATGTGCGGTCGCGAAGCTAGCTTTAAAATATTTGTTACATAAAAGTTAAGACTATAGAAAAATGGACATGTATGATCATATTAATTGTGTAATTATGTTGAAAATTAAAAGTATCTACAATACTACAGTATAGACTGTACAGTACATTTAATTTTCACTTTTCCGCTTCTTTAACGATGGTCGATCAAATATTTGCTTCATTCCCGCTGCTTGATTATTATGAAATTTGAGATTTTGTGCTGTTTCCGAGATCCACGGCGAATCAAACTGGGTAGTATCCTGATCAACCAAGTGAGTATACTTGGTTCTACCACTGCGACCGAAGTTCTTCACTTGCATTACTTTTGGCAAAATGGTTTTGTCAAAGTGATCTTCCAACGTTGCACCCGAGAAATCTCGTTTAAATATATTGTCCTCTTTGTCTAAATAGAAGGCTCCACGATGATAATATTTCTGCAAAAACTTGTATTTTCCTTTAGCGGCTTTATTGGTAATAACTTTCGGATTTAGCCGAGCCTCTTGTCTCCGTTCTTCTTCCGTCATATTTCGTATACGTTCAATCTCGAGACGTTCCTTCTCGAGCCTAAAAATAAAAACAAAGTATTTGTTAGTGCAAATTGGAATATCGAATACAATGATCCGAAAACAACAACGCTAACGCATCAAGTAATACATACAGTTCTCTTTCTTCCCGATCGCGTTTAATTCTTTTTAGCTCTCTCAGTTTCCAAGCTTCGTATTCTACTTCGTCGTTCTCATCGTCTGTACAAACATCTTCGATTCTACCCTCTTGGTCGTTATTGTTTTTACCAACTTGTGTTTCTTTCCTTATTGCTTCCTCTACCATCTACAAAGTTATTAGTAGAAAAATGTCATCTTTATACAGTAAGGAGCATAACTGATCACACACACTTCAAATCAGAATAACTTTTTTATGAATGGATCAAACGACTTCAATTTCTTTGTAAATTGTGATCAGTTATGCTCCTTACTGTATATAGGTAAGGGTCTTTTTATTTTGATAATTCAATTTACTCTTAAGGTCTGCCGTTTTCGTTCTTCTGCCATCTTTTTGGCCTCAACTTCTGCTTGTTTTTGTTTCATTGCTTCTTTTTCTTTCTCCATTACTGTAATTCTATCCTTTTTACGTACAAAAACCGGTTTCAATCTTGGTCCAGTTTCTTCTTCGGAATCGGTATATTCTTCATATTCTGAACTGTCGTCTGAACTGTCGCCAGATCTTTCATCCTCCTCTCCATGAATTAGTTCTTCTTCATTATCCTTTTTAGATAGAACTCGCTGTTTCAACGCTTCACGTCTCCTTTCGATTTCAGAATCCGATAGTTCCTCGTCTTCCGATGAATCAGAACTCTCCAGTTTGATTCTTTCACGGGTTCTTTCTGGTTCGACTTCGATCAATTCTGGTTCGTAAATGTGCCTGTGTCTTTCCGTACGAATTTCTGTGTTCAATTCTTTTTGTCTTTCTAAACGCGTTAATCTTCTTATGCGAGGGTCATCCTCGTCACGTATCCTAACTTGCGACTGTGCAGGAGCGTCCACAGAAATTTCATTTTCCTCATAATGTTTGTGTGCTCGTCTTTCTAAAAAATCCTCGTCTTCGGACTCCTCTTCGGAACTAGCAGCAGGCGCATAATCTGGACGTTTTCCAGAAACATAACGATGTACCTTCACTTTTTTCATAGATAGCTCTCCTGTAATCAAACAAATTTATACAGAAGTTTCAAATGCAGAAAGATCTTCTATACTATTAGAACGGATTTTTCTAGTAAATTCTTATAAATATTATGAAATTAGATGAAGATTTTTATTTTGACATTTCAACTTCTAACCTTTGTCATTTTTTACGGGTACAGCACCAGCGGTACTCTGAATTCCCATAGGTGCGGGTGCTAACGAATTATTCGTGACAAAATAATCCATCATCATTTTGGTGACTTTTCGATCAATTTACAAGAATCACAATACTCGTGTAAATATTTATAGCTTATAGCTTATGGTATATTCTGCAACCAACAACAACAAATCACTGAATCCATCCACCTCCACCATTACTATTACACAAACTACAGAAAACTTAAACCGCTAGACCTTATATATACTTATAGACCCGGCATCGGATAACATGCCATGTTCCAAGATTATTTCATCTACCAAATGAAGGATGTGGGCAAAAGAGTTAAAAAAGAAGAAATATAATAAAATGATAACTATAGAAAATATATTAGAATATCCATTACGAAGATATTACAAAAATGTTTATTACAAATATGTCACAAATAATTTCAAACTTACAATACTTGCAAACAACACGAATATACAGGGTGTCCCAAAATTCGGAATTTTGGGACACATATATACATATATACATATATACATATATATTTATAATTTTCACCTCACAGACTCATCATACTATGATTCTTGCACACCATTATTTTATATAAATATTTCCGACTATTATCGCTTACATATATATGCTTATATATTTACACATATACATATATATAATGTTCATTAAAAAATGATTCCTGTCTACTGATAATTATCGTAATAAATACAATATGTATTGTCCGGATTTCAGACTGATTCAGAATTCGGACGGAAAAGTCCGGTGATTTTTATGTCGTTCGTCCTGGGTCCGCGATTTTATAGATGGCAACCTCGTCTACATATCACAATTAGACCATATATATCTATAGATCCGGCACAGATAATTTTCCCCTCGGCAAAGATAATGAGATGTGACGTCACATTTTCAAAAGATGTAAAGCTCATCGACAGTACCTCAGCTTGGCTTATAGGGGGGGGGGGGGGGGATCAGCGGGTGCACATGCGCGTAGGTACACAGTATACGGAAAGAATGGACAGGATAATTTCAAAGAATTTAGCATTGTATCATGAAATAATCAATTATAAACTGTATTTGAGATACAGATGTTTATTCTATATGTTTTATTAAGATATTACAGTAGTATATATGGTCCAAGGTTGCCGTGTCAGCCATTTTGAAATTATCTTAAGATTTATCTTTTGACGTCACAGTGTACTTTATCTTTGCCGAGCTGCATTCTCGGTTTTCCTATACACATACTATACCTATGCCGGGTCTATAGGTATATATGGTCTAAGATATCACATACCTGCAGCCGACGCAGTCTTGAGTACGCTATCTAAAGAAAAGTAATCCGTGATGGAAATCGACTGAAATCGACTGGCGGCGGCTGTGTGCGACGTGCGACAGGCGGCAGTGCGGCGTGCGGTGCCATACAGAAATACAGAAGTAGAACGTAGAACTATATAGTAGATGTACAGATACAGATACAGAAGGTTTCTCGTTATTCGTTGCGAGTCGGCGCGAGACATTGTGGGGTACCTGATTTGTGTTGTTCGTTAGTCAAAACCTAGTGCCGCATACATCCCTGTTTAACGAATTTCTAGATTTTAGATTTTAATTGTTACTATTTCCATTTCATTCAGACAGAACCGAAATAATTATATCAACAAAAATGTTTTGGGGTAAGCAAAAAACTCATTCGAAACAAAGACCACCGACTATCCAAAATTTGCCGGCAAAGAATTGTTTCAGGACGGCGTCGCCATGTGCTCTTGAAAACCAATTGCATGCGTCTTTTAAATATTTCCGAGTCGAAAGATGTTCTATGGATAATATTAATTTTCTAATCTATTTTTTCTTTTTAGGTTTAATAATGGAACCGAACAAACGGTATACGCAAGTCGTCGAAAAACCATTCCACGTGTCGATGGCGAGTTTAGACCTCACCACGGCCGGTAAGCTTGTACGGTAGTTTCTATCATTTAACACTAACCGTACCGGGTACAAAATGTATCGGATATATATTGTTTTATAAAAATTACGAGACTGAATTTATTTAGATTTTTTACAATTTCGAATAAAGAAATTTATTGAATAATTTCTAATGGGGAAGCATCTTTATAATTTCAATAATTTAGAAATAAACAATATGAAAGCGGTCATTTGACCGGTCGCGGTATGATTAGTGTTAAAAAAGAGAGATTTTATCTCCCTGTAGTTTTGTTTTAACAACTTTTCACTTCAATGTTTCTTTCTATTCCATAAATAATTTTTTGACGATTATTTACGGACTCCTCTTCGATTTTGATGAAATTAAATATTTTATGCAGCCACACATTTTGAATAACTTTTTTCTTTTCACATACGAGGGGGTCTCTTAGTTTTCGAGATATTCGCAAAAAACTATTGCTCTTACTAGACTGAAACGTGTTTACAAAAACAGTAAACAGACACCGGAGCAGGCTTATGTGGCCACGGGGCGTACATGAATATAGAAAATTCAATTCGGTACTAGCAATAGATTTCTGCGAATATCTCGAAAACTAAAAGAGATCCCCTTGTATGTGAAAAGGAAAATGTTCAAAATGTTGAAAAATCTACAACATATTTAAATTTCATCAAAATCGAAGAGGAGTACCTTTCAATAAAGTTCACAGTGTGAAGTTTAATTCATCTAAACAAATTTTTAATTGTTTATAATGGTGATCGTAGTGATAATTATTTATCATAATGAATATTTCGCTCGTTGCAGATGACAATTTGGTGCAAGTTATGTTAGGCTACGACAATAGGAACTTCTTACTTTGCAGTTTAAAAAAGGATACAACGTGGCAGGTACCACTCGATCTGAATTTTCAAGAAGGGACCAAAATTGCATTCACATGTAATGGCCAAGGTCATGTGCATTTATCTGGTTATGTGATATCCAACGAAGACTTGGATTTAGATGAATTGGAAGATGAAGAAGAGGAAGAGGAAGTACCGCAATTGGTTGATAAGAAAGCTAAGAGGAAAGCTACCGAATCGTTGAAAAACCAGAAGAATATTAAGCGCTCCAAACAAGATATAGAAACAGAATCATCGGGAGACGAAGAAATAGATTTAGATGGTAGCGATTCCGACGATTCGGATAGGGAGAGTGACAAGTCATTGGTAAACGAGAAGGAAGAAGAAACAGACAGCGACGAAGACGAAGATGACGACGAGGAAGAAGAAGAAGTACCAAAAAAAGTAAAGCCTCATCAAAAGGACAAAAGGAATAAGCAACAACAGAAAAAGAAAGAAGATATAAACAAATTAGTAAATGGTAAAGAAGCAAAACAAGACCAGCAAAGTAAACAACAAAAGGAAATTAAAGGGAAACAGCAGCAACAACAATCGAATAAACAAAATACTCAAACTGTTCAGAACAATCAAAAGAAAAGGATAGTAGAAGGTGGATTGCAGATAGAAGAACTAAAAATAGGTAGCGGGGCACCTGTGAAACCTGGAAAATTCGTATCTGTATACTATGTAGGTCGATTGAAGAATGGGAAGAAGTTTGACTCAACGACTCAAGGAGAAGGTTTCAAATTTAAATTTGGAAACAGTGAAGTAATCAGAGGATGGGACGTTGGTATCTTAGGAATGAAAGTTGGAGGAAAACGACGTATTACAATACCACCAGCTATGGCGTATGTATCTCCTCTGGAATTTTTTAATAACAGTTACTTACCAAACTTTATTTACATATATATCATGAGTATATTATTTGTATGTTGTAGGTACGGTGCAAGAAGTTCACCTCCTGGTATTCCACGCAACAGTACACTTGTATTTGAAATTGAACTTAGAAAGATCCATTAAAAATGATATACATTTTGAGTATTTTCACCAGCTTGAGTATTC
Source organism: Lasioglossum marginatum (assembly GCA_028455795.1). NCBI lineage: Eukaryota > Metazoa > Arthropoda > Insecta > Hymenoptera > Halictidae > Lasioglossum > Lasioglossum marginatum. The sequence goes on along the minus strand of CM052266.1, from coordinate 957,488 downwards.
GTTAAGCATATTGTATTTTGAAACAGCAGAATGTATATCTCTTTTTTTTTTTATTATTCAAGATATTGCAACTTTAGAAAAAGTGTGATGTATAAATATAAGTGAATATAGCGTAACTGATTAATTACATTTGTATTTTTTAAAAAATTTCTGAATTCATATGTTAAGAATTGAACTAATAAATAGCATTTACAAGTAAAATTACACATATTTCTGTGATAAATTTATCCTTGTTGTAAACTCTAGCTATAGGTGATGAAGATATAAATGATTGGAGTTTGTATAACAAAACTAAATATATTTAACAGAAAAGGATGTACAAAGTTGGTGTGAACAGAATGAGTGAATGTACAGGGGCGCTTGATCACGGTCAGCATGATGTGCGAGTATCGCGAATCGTTGGCTGGGCGTGGCTGGGCGTGATAATCGTAATGAGAGAGTGTAGCGTAGTTGTTAAACGTAACGTTTAACGATTCGCCTTATTTATACAGTCGTGGGCGACGGGCGATAGGAAAGGATCGAGGAGTAGGAAATTTGAAAATGGGTAAGGAGTCCTTACTAAGGACAAACGGCACCGAGTGATCGTTAGCTGGGCTCCTTGAAGACGTCCTAACGATCGGTGCCGAGAAGGGCAAAAATGAAAACAGATAACGGCCATATGAACACAACTTAAAAGAGTATAACTTTTTTATAATCGGACCAAACGACCTGACCTTTTTTGAAATATTAGAAGAATTAGTTTACCAAATGACATGCAAAAAAGATTTTGATAAAATTGCAATTGTTAAGAATTACATGAGAAAATAAAAAAAGACACTTTCTAAAACATTTGTATTAGAGCCCGTAATAAAAACTTATAATATGCGTTTTGTAGATGTATGTTAGTTATACACATGTTTAACATATCATCGAAATCGATTAGCATACCCACGAGCTACAAGTGCGGTTAAATGTGGTGAAAATCATAGTTGTTCGCGACTTCTGATCAGTTACTGCTTAAAATACACAGATTCTTACATCTTTCGATGCGTGTCGTTTTTTTCTGCGTTAACCGATTTTGATGAGATGTTCAGCATGTGTATAACTAACATACATCTGCAAAACAAATATTTTAAATTTTCATTACAGGCTCTAATTAAAAAGTGTCTTTTTTTATTTTCTCATGTAATTCTTAACAATTGCAATTTTTTCAAAATCTTTTTTGCATGTCATTTGGTCCGATTATAAAAAAGTTATACTGTTTTAAAATGTGTTCAAATACTTTCGTGAGTCATTATATAAACGTAATGATGTGATATTGTTGAATAAGTGTACTAGGTGTAATAAGTGTAATAAATTACCTTTGATTCGATAAGAAGAAACGAATAAAACTTGCAATCTCTTATTTTAGATATATGAGACTAATATATATGTATAAGCTATTAAAAATCCTAAATAAAAGCAAACGTTTTATCATACATATACTACATATAACATTTTTCGTTTATTAATAATCTATGTTTTACATTAATTGACATTCGAGTAACAATTAATTTAGATAAATCATAGAAATACATATATAACTTAATAACAAAGGATTTTTTCTAATGTTTCTAATTTTAAAATAAGCATGTATAAACTGTGATTGATACTGTCATACAAATGATTGGAATCAATATTATTATATAAATAAGATTTACGCGCGCGGTATGTAAACCGATAAATGCTTGTTGTAATTTATCTCTTCAATCAACCTTTTTATTACATTGACTTTTACTCCAAGATAATGTGCACACGTCGTTTATGCAAGCTTTCACCAATTGTGGAGGTTCTTCCAATTCTTCATCTTTTCCTTTATTTCTACTTTGCCACCATTTCAACATTATCGGTTGTATCAAAAACCTCCATATTACAAGTAATATAGGGATAGCGACACAAGGTACGCAGACCATTTTAATGATGCGAACAGTCTGAAAAATACAACGGTTTTTATTAAGCATGGTTTTAGAAATTGTCCCTGTACATTAGATTAGAAATGTATATATTTTTCTAGTATATACAAATCCATGGAAGCTGAGATTAAATCAAATATATTGCTACGTACCTGGCTCCTTATTCAACAGCAACGACTGTATCTCAAACAGTATTGTGAAAAGAATATAACCTATATCATCAAATCAAGATACAAGGTAATGTAAGTTCAGTAGAACTTTACGTTGTTACTTTCTTATCTTGTCACGTCGAGACGAAAGATATTGGTGTAATATCGTTATCGAGTAACCTTAAATTTTATGTTTAAAGAGTCTGTAATTACTGTTTCCCGAGTTGGTTCAGATTATTCACGAAACTCAGCTGACTGTCATGATTTTACCGTATACACTGTATGTGTAGTATGCCTGTATATAAGTACATTGCGGTACATTGGTATCGGTATCATGCACGTATCATATGATACGTAAGTACTATGTATGTATTTGCTCGCATTTTCATAAGCATGCGCGGCACGGTTCATCAAATGGACGGGAAAAATATGAAATATGACAACCATAAAGCGAAAAAAGCTATTTTGAGGGCACGGAATGTTTAGTAGAATCTACTTTACTGCATGCATACAATTCAAACAAAGATGTTCGAAATTACAGATTGAGCTATTTCATATGTAATTTGAAGTAGGAAGAGTTGCTTCAATGATTTCTTACGTACAATATATCTATGAATTTTTTGCCCTTGATATTAGTTCTGCTTTTAATCAAAACATTGTCTGCAATTTTGGTGGAGAATGTAACATTTCATGATAATCGATATGGTTCCGTGATGATTCGCCTTCTCACCGACAAGAATCTTCTCATGAGCACTCTCTGTTCCTCTCTTTATATTTATATTTTTATTTGTTATACTACGCTACCTAATAAAATTATACACATTGTAGTTACGTTAAGTATTAAAAACAATAAATCTTTATTTTTGCATTTTTAACTTGTTTCTTTTTTAAAACATTGTATATAAAAATAAAATATTTGATAAATAAAACGACAACACAATTAATTAATAGTAATAACTATACTCAGTTATAACATCTAATATAGCTTTTCTTTCTGCATTATCTGTTATACCAATTTCGATTAAGTCTTGATCAGTTAGACTCATCAACAACTCAAAATCTACCTGGAACAGTTATAAAAAATTTGTTCACTTTCACAAATCTTATAATTTTTGTTATATAAAGGTCTAATACACTTACTTCTTGCTCAAGGAATATAGGAATATGTTGACCTAATCCATGACGTTGTAATAAAATACACATTTTTGTTTCTTCCGAATTCAAAATCATTCCTCTTGGTGGTGTTTTATAACGCGGTGGGGTCGGTGTAGTTTCACCAAACACATTCTCGTCGTTTAAATCTGCAGGTACATATGGCGAACGAACTGGACTAAATTCAGGAATGAAACCAAGGGTCGTATTCGGATCATCTTCTTCGTCATTTTGTATATACAAATCTGGTGGTCGGATAGACTGTAATCTTCAGGACAAACGAGACTTAGTTAACATAAAAAAATTGTTTATCAACTACTATATTCAATAATATACCTTTGCAATGGTCGTTCTGATAAAGATTCGTTGTGGTTCGATTGTTGTATTAATTTTTCAGTTTTATTTTGAATTAATTGTTCATACTTCATGTTGTTCATTGTGCGGATATTAACTTTAACACTACTGTTATTGTTAGAGAAATAGATGTTTGGAGATTCTGGTACGATTTCATCCAGAATGCAAGTCAGTCTTGGCGAGATTATACTGCATAAAGAAGGATCTGAATGCTTTAACACTAAATTCAAATTAGAAGGTATCCCTTTAGAATATTGACTAGAACTTATTATTACGTTGTTGTTGCAGTCCTCGCTGTACTTCTCTGAAGTATGTACCACAGTTTTAGGTACCGCAACAGAACTTAAGGCTGACATTATGTTGTCATTTTTATTTTCTTTGTCATATTCCTTTAAATTTTTTGTTTGGTTTGAATCACTTTCTACAGGTATGTTATCTGAAGTATCATTCCAATAATCTTCTACATCATTACTTTCTGCCAGGTTTCGGATTTCTGGTACCGTTGATAGTTTCATCATGATATGTGTATATTCGTCTATGAAAAAGAATAAAAAATGTTTATTACAAAAATATCTATGGACAATATTACACGTTTCCATTTAAAAAGTACACATATGCTCTTACTAATCTTAGAAACTTCAAATCCTAAACTTAACAATTGAAAGAACAGTCTCTTATCATTTTTCATCGCAGCTATGCAAAGCGGTGTGATGTCATCGTGCATACAATTCATTAATGCAGATGGACATGCTTCGTATACAACTTGAAACATGTTTGCATCTATTGCAGCTGCTAATCCAAGAACAGACATACCTATGTATTATTTTTAAATAAAAAGAAAAGTATATTAATTACTTTTTGAAGTTTTACAATCTTAATTTGTAGATTTAAGAAATTAATATGCTTACCAAGATAAGTCGACTCGTTTACATTAGCATTCTTTTCTAAAAGATATTTCACCGTTTTAATGTCTCTATTTCGAATAGCTATCATTAATGGTGTCCATCCAAATTTATTTTTTCTATCGATTATATTAGAACTGTTCTCTTTCCGCAAAATTTCTTTTGTAATGTTGAGACAACCATTCGCTGCACTGGTGTGTAACAAATTCTCCCCATGAGAATTCGCAGTATTCAATGTATAATCTAGAAACAACAAAAATAAATACATAATGTAAACTTTATTTTCAGTATATATCAGTAAATAATTAAAATACCTTGTTCTTGCAGTACTTTTATAACTTCTGTTTCTACGATCTCTCTTGTGTTATCGTTTGTGCTATTTTTGCAAAACATTGTTCTTACTATTAAAACGATAATTTTCCCTTTATTTTTCCTGTAATAGTATTGATTAATCTCCTGTAATATAATTTGTACATAAAATAAAGCGTTTTTCACTGTTATAGTTAAATAACAAAAGTGACCTACGAAATATGTTTCGTTCTTTTTTGGATTACTGTTTGTAAACTTCTCATGCTAGTTATGCTATATAATAACTTCTCATCGAGATTTGAAAGTAGTAACAGTTTTTAAAGAAAGTATGCATAGCGATATTTAAAAAGATTATTTCGCTCATTTGCAACAATAGCATACCTAAATAAACTAAAATTTCCAGTCTTCGAGTTATTGGTATAGTAAAATTGGTTGTGATCGGTTCTTGAATCTTCAGTAAAAGTTCTACATTTTACGGGTAGAGTTCTCAGGAGTTCTATAAACAAGTTTCCGAAATTCACCACGCGAGAGCACTTGTGTCACTTATCTTGTTTGATCCAATTGGATTACTTCAACGCTGATATGCCTTAGTTGTACATGTATTTGAATTTAAAGTGTAAATTATACTAAAACTTCCAGAAAAGAGTTACAGTTCGTGCTACTATAATATTATAGTGTATATTATATATAGTAGTTATGTGATAATGTATAATTTCAACTTACAGCTTTGGTTAAACTCTTTTTAAATATTTCTTTTATCAACGACGGCAAATGATTAAATAGCTCTCATTTATCTTCAAGGATAAAGGAACATTAATGATTAGAATATCATTATATTTTTATACAGAATCGACATCTTATCGTATCAATTATTGCATTTTAATTCGATGTTGTTCCAAAGTCCAGAAACTTCAAACTGATTCTCTTTAAAATCTCGATTTTTGACTTACGTATGTCACTTTAGCAACAAACGGAGGATATGTATATTAATCATTAATATTACGTCGAACGTGTGCATTATATTTAATTCCGTTCGATATTTTACATAATTTCCGCCAAAACTGTACTTAATTTTACGAAACTTTTGTAGGCCCAGTATGGTGGCAGCACGGTCTTATAAAATGTGACGTGCATGATAATTTCTGACAGCATTTGAATTTCATTTTACATATCGTGTGTCTATTTGTCTCCTAAAGTAAATTACTTTATAAAATTGTATAAGTACGATTATCAAAAGTATTGCTGTAACACGCGAACAACGAATTTGGTGTGACTATTGTAATTTAAAAGTATAATTTACGGCAATAACTTGTAACCCAATGTAAGTTATTCTGCGTTAAGCACTAATTTTCTATAGCTTCCTCGATTTAGCTTTGCTTTTTATTTCTGTACATGTGTCCGAATCTATCGTTACATTATACGTTTCTTTCCCATATTTTTGTTATTTCTATCAGAGTAGAAGCGTTTGTTAGGTTAACTTTCAGACGACGCCGAGATCATATTTTTTGGGGTGGGGGCAGTAATTAAGAGAATGTGGATAGGGAACACGAGTATATGTATATCGTCACCGTTAGAGAATAATTTTACCGAATTTTCATTAACTCGATTCGTACGTGCTATTGTCTACAGAAATTTATGTATGTTAAATGCTTCTGAATTTTTCTGTGAAACAATATGTATCACTGATTTTTCTTATAACAATACAATATGGGATATTGATAAGCTATAGTTGTAGAGTTAGAGATTTTTTTCATGATTCAAAGGCGTGAATCAACTAATTTGTAACTTACTGTTTAGAATGGGAAGCAGCAGCCAATTGTATAGTCTCTCCTGGGGAGAATTCAATTCGTCGTTGGCTTCTGCGGTGCAGCTATTAAGAGGTCACGGCGATTTGGTGGACGTTACTTTGGCTGCCGGTGGACGTAGTTTTCCTGCACACAAAATAGTTCTCTGTGCAGCTAGTCCCTTTCTTCTAGATTTATTAAAGGTTTTATTTTAACACCGATCATTTTCACATAAATAAATATCAATACGTTGGCAACCATTTGATATATTCTACACATGATATGATATAGTCTACACAATATATCGTTAAATATTGAAAAAAACATAATTCTTCATTCTCTATGGTTGGCAAAATGTTAATGCAATTACTTATGATATTCGAATAATTTATAGTATGATTGAAAACTTATTCAGTATTGTTTCTATTTTATACAATTAGAGCACACCGTGTCAGCATCCAGTGGTAATGCTAGCAGGTATAGGTGCGGATGATCTAGAATCTTTACTGGAGTTTGTATATCGAGGCGAAGTGAGCGTAGAACCGTCTCAGTTGCCGTCTCTGCTGCAAGCTGCTCATTGTCTCTGCATTCATGGACTAACGCCACCTACTATATTGACTGAAGTACGTTTTGCAAATCAAGCAACTCAAAACAATGTTTATACGCTTCAGCATCATGTTGTAAAATAGTGAAATATATTTGAAATTAATTAATTATGTTTATACAGAATGGGGAGGAGGTACCTGTATCGGCGATACCAACGACGAATGAAGCTTTGTCAAAAGAAACCTCTAATCCTTACTTTCCGTTAAAACGAAGAAAGAAAAGGAGAAAGTCTTCCTCATCTTCCGGGAAATGGCCACGTACTGGGAATAATGCAGATAACGAAAATAAGCATATAGATGATCACAAGGACGACGACAATACCGAACATGGTGACGACACAGGTAAGAAATATTTTAAATTATATTCACTCCCTTTGCAAAGGAGAAGGTTTCTAAAAAGAAAATGGTAAGGCAAGTACCATCCTTTTTAGATCTGTAGATAAAGTAATTACAGGTTTAAGTAAGTAATACATGTTCTGTTGTAATTTAATACAAACTATTATATTGTCGCAATAAATAGCAACGTTTTTCTGTTAGCATTTTTTACGAACGGTCTGTGTTTATTGATTTTTCGGATTTTCGCATAGATATTCGACCGATTTGTTGAATTTCGTTTGGCTAGAGGAAAGAAAGGAAAAATTGGAAATATCATTTGAAGTCGAATGGAAGTTGCGATGTTAATAATTGTGTTTGGTATCCGATATATTATTTTAGTGTGCGAACGAGTATAAAATTAGTGTACATACATACATACACGTGTATATTGTATATTTGGATTGTATGATACGGAAGGCTTCAGTGTTTTGATATTCGAAAACGGACACAAGCACAACCATCGATCGGGTTGAACTGCGGCTAATCGATGCACACCAGGATAATGCTATTCGGATAGAAGATAGAAGTTAGAAGTTAGAAATACCGTTCAAAGAGAATAATACATCAGTTCAGCCCTGCAATGGTAATGCTGTGTTTGTGTCTGTTAGCAGCCAGCGATCGATTGGAATATTCGAATCATCGGAGTTGTCATTCGCCTCGTGCTCAAGAAGCGCAACCGATCTCGATGTCGACAGAAAATTCCCAAGCAGGACCACATCAGGATCAGATATCGGATAACGAGTCGCATCTGCACACTTTAATGCCAATGCAGCCTTACTCTCCGCTGCATATACCACAATTTCCCGGGCCTCTCGGTATGGGTTTTCCCCCTGGAATACCGCTGCCGTTGGTTAGCCAGGGCTCAACTGCTGGGACGGCGTCTTGCGGGCTAACTGGGAACATGAATTTGTCGAAAATACGCGGTGCATCCGATTGTCCAGGCGTTTGCCCGCTTTGCGGTGCCACGTTACGACAGGCGAGAAATCTTCGGAGACACCTGTTGTCGTCCTGCAAATATCGGTTTAGTAGTAATTCAGTTCAGAATTCCCCGGCCGACGCGATGATGATCGAAATAAAGCCCGAGGTCGAGTTGTCCAGTTACAATGAGCAATCGATGACATACGGGACCGACAGCGGCAGTAGTACCTGTGAGCAAATCGTTTGCAAGCCCAGTCCACTTCCTTCCCCGACCTCGCAAGGGCCGAACGTTGTCTCCCCTCAAAGCAATGTATCCTCGCCAACCATTGCCAGATGAATCGACAAACGGTCCCGACCGTTTCAACTGGATAATTCAATGCGAACAGAATTGTTCTTTGGTTCTGTTACTGTGATTCGGAAGAGTCTACCTTACATTATACTTACCTTTTTTCAGCGATTCTCAGTGACACTATTGTTTCATACTGATTCTACGGTGAGAGGGGTATAATACCGATGCTGGGGGAAAGAAACATTTCAGTGAATCTTAAATTAAGATTGTGACTGACCCGGTGGTCGGATCATTTCTCCATAGGAAGAAATTTTCATTCGAACAAAATGAAATGAGAAAATATACCGATAGGACTGCATACAATGCAATGCAATCTTTACACAACGTCGTATGCGACGATTATATTTTCGTAATGTAACGAGCATTATGTTTTTATTTCTGTTACTTTACTATGTTTCAGAATCTGTTTATACGATAATAAATCACGTTAAAATTGTTTATCAGCTTATTGTAATCTCACTCGTATCACTCTGTTCGTTCCTTTATTCGTATCCTTAGATTTTCTTTAATTTTAGTTTGTATTATGTAGTGTGTTCAATTGAATCATTGCACGTGTACAGTTTCACGCTAATCTAAGGAAGTAGATAAATTCGTTAGCAGTAGTCGAATTGTACGATGTAACAATACAAAGCTAAAGCAAAATACGTTTCCAAACCTGTAACGATATTTTATAAACGATCATCTTTTCAATGAAAGTTTCTTTCTACGGAAAAGCAATAGAATAGAAATATCAATGAAATTTCAAACAGACTTTCTAGACTCGGTTAAATTTCTATCGATTTTCGGTATCTGCGCATTGGTAATTTCATTTAAGCGAGCGTAATCATATCTTTTTGTATCGTTCGAATGTGTTACGCGAATCGATGATTTAAAATATTAGATCGAATTGTACGTCAAAAGAGAAGGAATCGTCTAAATGTTGTTTTAAACGGTTTGCTAGCACGAATTCATTGTTACATTACTCGTATAGTTTATTTTATATTTTATTTCCATCCGAATGGTATTTTATTAACATTTTTTTACGAATCCAGAGACATTTCGTGTGGAACAGTTATAAACAAATCTTCCAGATTAGCGAGTAAGATTTAGAGTATTATAGGGATAACAGGAATAGCGTTCGATAATAAATTATGCATAGCGACAGCGATGGTACAAGTATTTGCAAAGTACTTGGACGTTTTTGATACCTTTCGAATTTATTCGTTCATGCGGTAATTCCCTTACGGAATTGAATAATGCAAACGGGTAGAATTGGAGTACATATCTCTATCCGTCATTCGTTTATATCATTGTTTGCCAGCATCGTCGAGATTTCTTATCGTCATCGATGTCGCAAACGGTTCAATACATTTTTTTACTGGTGAAAAATCAAGTTCCTAGACACATCATTTATTCGTTTCGTAATTATCGATACACAGACTGACGTTGCGTTTCACAAACGGTCGTGTATAGATCGAAATGCATGTTTTGCGTTGGCGTACCTAATCGACATTAGGTAACGAACTTTCTCAAGGGGATAGTGAAGATTTATTTTCATCGAAAGCATTACTATTCTTGGAAATAAAAATCATTATATACAATACTTTGACGATCAATCATTTTTCGCTACGCTGACCACGAAGATGGGTCACAGGCGACACGTTCCTGCGACTCTTTTCATGTTCTCAAGGGGTTACATATGCTACGCTTGTTTTCTTTTTCAGTAAATATAAAATTATGTTTGACTAAGCGGATATCTTTCGTTCACTTGTATATGTACATAGCTGTATGGTGTTCGATGTAAATATGTAACCCCTCGAGCCAGTTTCGTTTTCACGGAATTAATTCTAGGAGATGGGTTGTCCAAGGCAAGAAGCATGTCCGATCAGCCAGCGCCTTGTCCACTGTGCGGTGCAATTATACGCCAGTCACGAAATCTGAGAAGACATTTAGAACTTCTGCACTTTGGGTTCGGTAGCAACGGTAAATCCAGTGTCCACGCCAGACACCGAAGGACCAGCAGAACAAACGATCTCGTACGATCCACGTTAGCGTTTATTTGTCCGCCGCACATCACGAGGACCGATCATCCAAGAACTATTGAGAACAATGACTTCTCGACGTCTCTTTCCATTGCTTCGACGCTCGCTTCCAATGTTTCAGGTGAAAACAGTTGCCTAAAATACGAAGCATAGAACGATTGATACAATAACATGCGTATCGTCCAAATTCATCCTTAAAGACATCGCACCGAGCCATTCTACGTCGGCACGTGTCCCATTCAGAAGAAATGACGAGAATAGACCAAACTGCTGATAGCATATCGAATGATACTGTATCAATCTTTCTATTGTTTTACACGATAAGTGTACGAGTATGAGTACGTATTGCACGATGCTTTCTATTCTGAAACAATCCTTATGAAAAAAGATCATTGTGTTATAGAAATTTGTATCATCGCACAGACAGCGTATGCTTCCAAGTTACATCGAACATTTTCCAGACTTATTGTGTTATCGTCTAGCTTTATTTCCGTAGCTTTTCGTAGATGCGACTATTTGCAGTGATTAATAAAGTTGACGAAGTAGTAAAATTTTAGTCCTCGATCCTCGATGTTTGATATTTTGCAGGCTTATTGTGCTATCGTCTGACTTTATTTTGGTAGCTTTTTGTAGATGCGACTGTTTACATCAGAGCTGGGAAAGTTCTTGGTCTCCCACTCTTCAGCATCGCTCCTAGCTTGATTTTATTTCCAGAATTCTCAAAGAATTAGACTAGAATTTAAACGACTCATTTTAATCAGAAAAATGTGACAAATATCTTAAGAAAGGTTGTACAAGAAGAAAGTTGGAAATAAAAAAGTTAGCATCGCATTGGTATTTTAAACATACAAAATACAATAAGTTTTGAATTTTTGCCGATCGTCGCGGGCTGTTTCTCTTTCTCTTTCACTCGTCATCCTCTTCTATGTCCTACAGTTACTCCATACTGTTAATTAAACCACTAAATACAGTTGAAATTATATCGTGTTTAATGTCATTTTAATCAGAAAAATGCCACAAATAAGTTGGTGAAAGTCCCATAAAAAAATAAGGAAGTTTTGTAGTTAAATTAGTAGTGGTTCACACCGATATACCCGATCCGGTATCTGACACAGAACGGTCTCCTCGGACTTAGAATGGGACTTTACGAAAGAAACAGTGTGCGGCCCATGGGCCGTCAGTTCTCCGGCTCTGATTTATACGATCAATAAAATTGAGCAGTAGTTGCCTTTTGGTCCACGATCTCCCATCCTCAATTCTTGATTCTCAATCCTTGATGCTGGATCCTCTTATAGCCTCCTCGATGAACACTCGAGAGGTGTATAATTAAGGCGTTTTGATATGTTTGTATTCAGGAGGTTCGGCGGGACCAAGTTCGAACTCAGTCGCAACCGGAGATCAAGGTACGAGTTCTGCGCTACTTCCAGGCCCAAGCTCGTCCGCCACTTCCACCACTTCTGTTAATAGCGGGATATACGCATATTCGTCGGACAGTAATGTCAATATGCTGAATTGTGTGTCACCTTCGACATCGTCTCTGCCACCATCGACACTTTCCTCTCCACACGACATGCTCCGATACGGCGAAATTTTGAGAGCTGGTATTGCGTACCACGAATTCTCGAGATAGTGTGTCAAATAAATACAGCATTCAGCAAATCGATGTTACTTCACCCTTTTCGACACTTTCCTCTTTCTAAGATATGCTATATTGATATACATTAACGATAAGTAGATACAATCGTTCCGGAGAGTGAATTAACTATCGCAATTTGTGGAGAAATGAATACAATCATGCTGTATAAACATATAAACAAACGCATCAGACTAAATTTGAAATAGTGGGCAGTAGTTATTGAACTGGGGATTTTTATGCAAAATAAATATAGTTCGCATCGATTGCAGGAAACACGAGCCAAATATTATATGTACAGTGGCCGGAATTAATATTCGGACGCTCTAAAAAAGACGATAACTTTTTTAATACTGTACATATTCGATTCGAACTTTTTTGGGAAGCTAGAGCATTAGTTTACTACAGGATGTGAAAAGAAATTCTTTCAAAAATTGCAATAGATCGGAATTGTAGAAAAAATACTAAAAGTTGCATTTCACAACTTTTTTATGTGGGTCTATATTGAAAATTTTAAAAATGCGTTTTGTAGTTTCATCGAAATCGGTTGGTGCGGGAAAAAACGACAGGCATTGAAAGATGTAAGAATCCTTGGATTTATTGCAGTTAGAGGCAAAAAGAAAATCTGAAATTTTTACCATCTTTAAACGTTTGTAGCTCATTGCAACGTCGACCGATTTTGACGAAATTTTTAGAATATGTTTAATTCACACAGACCTACAAAACGTATTTTTTAAATTTTCAATATGGGCCCACATAAAAAAATTGTAAAATGCAACTTTTAGTATTTTTTCTACAATTCCGATCAATTGCAATTTTTGAAAAAATTTCTTTTCACATCCTGTAGTAAACTAATTGCTCTAGCTTCCCAAAAAAGTTCAAATCGTATAGTACAATATTAAAAAAGTTATCGTGTTTTTTAGAGCGTCCGAATATTAATTCCGGCCACTGTATGTATTATAATATCTTTGTTCCTTTAATCATTTTAAGAAGCTGAGACTACAAGTACATTGCGATTCTTATATTATCATTTTTGTCATAAATGCATAAAATCCACAGTTTGGTGTCTAGTAGTTACTACATTTGGGTAACATTTAAATATTTAACATATTGTTTGGAGAAAAACAGAAGAAGCTATGTCGAAATGACCTGATGTAACAATTGACGGCGAGTCAGTCATGATGAATATAATTATAGTCATTTCCCTGGAAATTACGACGGTTACTTTACTTTCCGAATCAACCGTATTTGTCGACGAACGGCGAATAGAACATTATTTTCATGAACCATTCGTTCGCTTTTTGTAGCTGAAGGAGGACATAGATGAATGTTACATTAGAAATAGGTAACTGAGAACGCATGAGATAATTGGATTATCTCCTAATAATTCATAAGTCGCTCAGTCTTTCTTGAAACTGTACCGTAAAATCCATAGTCGCGCATAAAGTGGAAACTGGAAGAGTGATTCGCTAATTCGAATTTATTTGTCGAATTATCACTTATTAATTAAAAATAATAGCGAAAGCATTGCAAAACAGCAGTTTCAAATACGTGTTTATAAATACTTCGATTACAAAATTCCAAATATATATTTATAAATAGGTTTCCTGCATAAGCATAAATATAATACAATGTTTTCAGATGTTTTAGTTACATTAAATTATTGTACTTCGAAAAGTTGAATTAGCTTGAAGGACACTTTCGGCAGTATTTTGCCCGATTAAGTACCCTGATATTAATACTGGCACCGTGCAGTTTGTTGCAAGGAAACGACAAAATTTACCGTACTTGTAAGAAAGTTCCAGTAAAAAAAGAAAACAATCTTCCGAATGGAAATTTGAAAATATTAATATCCACATATATTCGTGTATTTATAAATAATTTAAATTTTCTTTGGAGTTGTTTGTATCGACGGGGTAACTTGCGGAATCGACTCTCACAGCGTTCTCTTGTATCGCGGATCGGTGGTACTTTTTCAATGGACAAGGACGGAAAGAAATTACAAGGTATAATAAAACTGAATGGATTTCGACGTTAATACTATGCTGAATAAATCGAGTTATTGTCGCAGCCTTCCCTCCTGTCTGGAACGGTTTCGAAAGATGAGCTCGAGCGAATTATCCGGGTGGCGTTGCATCGTTGTTCCATCGAAGTTGGGATTTCGATCTCGCGAATTAAATGGCAGTGACCGCGGAAGAATAAATGGAATGGCAATAACCGTTCGGATCGAATCAAAATTACTGTTGGATATCGTGTAGTGTGGTAGATGGAAAACGAGACGACTATTATTTACGACTAAACTTATAGTAACATAAGACGTTCGCGTATTTTCCAAGGGACGATATAATATACTCCGCATTGTTTCAACCCCGAAAAAATATTCTACGATGTCGGAATCACCGTAGGCACTTCTTTACACGACGAGATTCATTTCCTCCGAAGGGTGTTTCGTGCGACCTACAACGAACGGCCAACCCCTTTCCGAAATTTTCTGGAGATCCTCGCGCAAGAGATTTAAGAGATCATCGAGAAATCGCAGCTCGTGAACATCCTCGCGCAGTTTACTCGTACGGCTAGAAATGTCCTCCATTTTTCGTTCGTCGCACTGGAAAACACGTTTTCGGAGGCGTTATTATTATTCGCTTTAATGCTTTTATGTGTAATAAATATTGTTAATGGTATAACGCTGCGTGTTCTGTATTGACGTTATTATGTCTGAATTATTAGTTTACATCGAATGATTGCGAACAGCGTGTGATAATATATTATTGTTATGGCCAGCCGGACACGATCGTTAGTAGATAATTTACAAGCGAAATGCAGCTGAAACGCACACGTGCCAATTGAATTTATACCGGGTGTTCAACTACAGGCGGGGAAAAATTTGAAAGGCCGTTCTCCATGACAATATAAGGCGAAAATGAAGAATAAACAAATTTTTTAGTTATTAAAAATTCAAAGTCCGCCTAAAATGCGGCAGCCTAACCAACAGAGATGTACGTTGCGTACGCCATAGAGGTGCGCGACATAGAGCGATAAAATTGTTCTGTTACATATTATTTACGTTTCATTTCAACTATCAATAGTTTTAGTAGTTTTAGCTATAAAAGTAACATTCCTTTTCATTTCTTTGAACGTTCTATTTTCTGTGTGCGAAAGTCAGCTGTACAAGGATTTATAGCCGAAGTTAAATGAATTATAACGCGATTGTGATTAATTGTGGAGGAGAGAAAAGTGTTGTACAGTTTTGATTCAGCCAAAGGAAAGCAAGTAATCATTTTAACGCATCGAAAACATGCAGAATGAATAGGATGAATAGAGTGAATAGGGGAGTATTCTTACCTGAAAACTCTGTCGCAGGTTACATATATCTCTGAACATATCTTTATTACTGGCCTGCAGCATTTCCACTCTCCTTTGAAGATCTCGGACCACATTTTCCGAAGTTTCGAGTGCATCCGGGACTTTCGCGTCCGTTTCTATCGTCAGAGCTAGCCTGGTTAGCCGATCGTGGGAAGAGGTGATATCGCAGAAACGATCCTCCTCGAGAAGAACCGCCGCTTTTTCGGGATCTGTGTCGAGAACTTCGAGAATTGATACCACTTCGTTAATAGCGGTGCATCGCCCCTGTGAAACGCAATCTCAATTTTAACGATAACTAAACACACTGGTGAATTCGATCGTTCGAATCTCGCTGTTGGATCGGATCCGATATATCTTCGTCGTATAAAAATTCATCAGAAATAAGTAGAGAAATATTTTTTTGTGAACGAATCAACCATAGATTTGAAGATTAATCCTTCCCTTTACAACGGCATAAAAAAACTTCATGCATGCTATTTTGGGGCTGGTTTATTGAGCTTTGAGTGAAACGTGTTTTGTACCACCAAATCTACAGTAATATAAGGGGTACACCATGAGTGAACTTATTAAAAAAAATCGTAAATCTATTTTTAACGGGCCGTTGTAAAGGCGAGGCTCCAATCTTCAAATTTGTGGTAGATTCAGCGACGGAAAAAATTTTCCAATGTTTTTACAGAGGTTTCAATTTATAGCATTTTTGAAGAAAATTAACAATGTTCGTCGAAAGTAGAGGATTCAAGCTTTAAAATGAGTCCAGGTTTATTGTCGTACCATTTTCTAAACGAAATTATCACAATTTAAACTTCCGGGTGAACCCATACTTTATATACTGTAAAATGATTAATCCGTTTCTGTCAGTGTCTTGAGACGTGTTTCTTTAAAATGTGACGCTACAAATGAAACATATTTTGTTGATTTAAAGCGTGAGGCAAAAATGAGTGAAGTATTGTCCTACACTTTGTATGTTCGTACGAAAAATTGGTGTTCAAATACATTTTAGATTGATTGTATGTACCTGCGAGGTGTCCAACTTGTAGTTGGTCGTTGCCAGTTCGTCGGAAAGGCAGAGGGGTGTGTTTTGCAGGTCGCTGTGTGTGTCTGAGCTCCAGTCGTTGCTTTGGATACCGGAGGTGTCATCCATAGAGGAGCTACGCGTTTCTATCCTCTTGCAATCCTCCCAGCTGACGTTCAACCCCTCGTTACTGGATCTCTTATAGATCAAATCCGACGTCTGTACGTCGTTCGGTCTTTTGTGGTTGGTCGAGGTATAGTTCGTTTTCAAGATATCGCGGTCTCGTTCGAGGGTCCCCTTCGAGCTCCTCCAGTGTGGCGAAAAAATGGCTGGCATCGCTAGCTCCACAGGAGTGGAAGATAGGAGCGTCCTTAGTTGAGTAGCGCCTAATCAAACATTTGCGAGTTAGGAATGTCCTCGTTCCAAAGGTTAGGCAATGTTTCATAAAACAGAAGATCCCTTTCGCTGGATCAGTGGAGAAAACGGACGGGCAGTTTTCGCGAGTAATTCGAAAAAATCTGTGCAGCGACTCGACAAGTTTCTTCTCCGAGTGGAGCATAGCGCGGGAAGTTTAAGGGTGCAGGTGTTGAAACGAAAGTCTAATGAACGTGAAGCGAAGCGAACCGATTTCACATATTGGTAGACCGCAAAACTTTACTAGGTCAGGCACAATGGCTGGGTAATATGTATTCAAGCTAGCTGACGGCAGTCTTGCTCGAACAAGTTTGCGCGATCTGCCGTGCACTGTTGCACGCTCCGCGAATGTCGAACATAGTGTGCTCGCGCGGCCGTGTGCGAGGGACTCCCCTATAAACGGGCAAAATACCTACCAACTTGCTTAGAGTCGATAAGATAATTCAATCGCCGTCGGCAGCGAAGCGCTTTCCATGGACTTTCATTTTCTGGCATCAGTCTCGCCTGAGAGATGGATAAGTAACGGGGCGATGGAGTGAGTATTCTATACTCCTGAGACTTAACCAGCCTTTCCGGCGTGTAGCACACTCCTCGGGACCGGGACTTCTGCGATTTAGGCCCCGCGGATTTCTCGAAGTACTCCTCGGCCTCTTGAACCGAGAACCCCGGGAGATCCTGCGATTTCGCAGACACGTTAAATCACACGACTAAAATTCGAGAGACGAAACGCGTCAACGTACCGGTTCGTTCGCGATCGCATCGCGTTCGATCAGGTCCACGTCGAGGTCCTTGTGAATCACAGACGTGAGCTCTATCTTCTCGCAGTTGTCGTTCAAGTCCGGTTTAAACTCCTCCGCGAGAGAATAGGTTTCCTCGTCGTCGAGATCAGAGTCAATGCAGGAGAGCATCGACTCGGACGCTGAATCCAGTGACAAGCAGTCCTTGCTACGGCTCGATCTCGGCGACTTCAGATCGTCTTCGTTGCACAGCCGCCATCCGTAGTCGTCCTCGTTCAACGTCTCCTTTAATTTCTCATCGCGATTCCCTCTCCCTTTCGCGAGGAACATTGTTAAAGTCTGTCGATGCGAGCTTCCCGCATCAATCTTCTCGCTGTTCTCCGATGCACGGTGTATCCGATTAAATCTGTAATCAGAGAGACATTACGAGCGTTCAAACTTTTCTCGAATGCGTAAACAGATCTCCGTGTATGTGTACACCGTCGAAACTGTTCCGAATCGTCGGCGATAACGGGCTAACCTCAGGAATTTCATTTGTATTTTAAGAAACGAGCTCGTCGAAGAATTGCTTTTCCAGGCAAACGGGAAGTCGACTCGCTTCGCTTCGAAATTCACTGCTCGAGATCATTCCCCACGCGAACGATTCGATCGTGTGACGTAAATGTTTATCATCTCAAGTATTGTTTCACCGAACGAAACCGTGATAAACCGTGTTTGGTTGTTCCGTTGACACGCGATAAAGCGAATAAATTGACGGCGGGCGGAAGAAGAGAGGCGTATCTCCGATCGAGGTGTAGAAGGCGCACGAGAAATCGAACGGCAGGCCATTATACGTACACTTGGTCGGCTTCTGTGTCGGCGTTGAAGACGCGACGGGAACTTCTAATATCTAAGAGCTGCTGATAATCGAACGATCTTCGAAGCGGCTCTCCCTCGCGAAGCCACCTGATAGAACGGAACGCGTCTTTTTCGCGGCGCGGTGCGCCACGACGGGTCAAGCTACTTCCCGCGCGAGTCAGTCAGCCTGGTCACCGCTCGCGAAACCTCGGATCACGATCTCTCATATTTCTCGGATACAACTAGTTTGACAGTCGTTCGAAGCGCTGTCACCGCTGTGCTTCGACTGTCTACGAAACGCCCATTTCCTTGACCACTGGTCGCCATGGGGACACTAACTTAATAACCCGGCGTCTCTCGTTCTTATTTGCCGCCGCGCCGCGCTCTGTTGCTGCTGTCTCGCTATAGCTGTCGTTAACGCGTTCAGTATCGCTCCCGAACGACCTCGTCGATTAACATTAATGCGGGCGTCACCGGCCCGTTCAACGACCTTCACCGTAATTTCATTCTATTATGGAAGCTAATTAACCCTTTGACTGACCACTCACGCGTTCCGGCAAAAAATCGTTAGCATTGCGCGACGCGATTCGAGCCCGAGCTAGGCTCATTGTCAGAAATTCATTTGCACGAGCACGAGCGCGACAACAGCTACTAATTGTTGTGCAACGCGTATCAATGTTTTCTATGCAGTCGCATTCATACGTGTAAACATATACGGGCGTACCATGCGAGATGATTGATCGGAAATCAAGCTAAACCAAATTTGCTTGCGAAATTATTCACGTTTGTGCATTGTGCACGCTGTCGGACTACAATCTTATACACGAATATATTGTATGTAATTAATAGGCTGCGGATTTTTGTGCAATGTGAACATTCTCTGCGTTAATTGCCAGATATTGGAGCTACATGGATGCTTGTTTGTTTGTTTCCTTAATAAATTTCATCAAAAAATTTCTTTCTCATTTTGATTTTT
The DNA here is from genome assembly GCA_028455795.1 of Lasioglossum marginatum. Lineage (NCBI taxonomy): Eukaryota > Metazoa > Arthropoda > Insecta > Hymenoptera > Halictidae > Lasioglossum > Lasioglossum marginatum. The sequence continues at coordinate 937,667 of CM052266.1, read as the reverse complement.
CGAACAAGAGTTGGTCAGTAATTACATGGTGATAAATTGCGATAAACAAACTTTGCAAAACGATCCTTATTGTATTAGAAATTAAGGTCAGCTTGATTCTTTTAGCGAAATTGTAGTTTTTTAAATTACCAACCGATGCATCTTTGTTCTCTCTTCAAAAAAGTATTGGAAGCCCTACATCGAAAATTAGTTTAGAAGATATAAATCTTTTTCCGTTCTGCATAAGGCGTCGAACACTGCTATGCTGTATTTAATCTCTTGCCCTACGATTTATTTTACGGTTTCAGTGATTAGAACTTTCTTTGCAGATCGTAATTTCCTAAAAAAGGAGAAAATTTGTATCTATTGTTTGCCTACATGTTCTTCAATAACTATACATTAACAAAACCAAAATAGAATTTCATCTCGGTTTAAAGGAGATTAATAACTAGACTGCGGATCTTTATGTATTTATAGGAAAATTGAGTAGATGAAATTCAGAATTGTAGGAAAATTTTGATAATTGAATTGAAATATTACCTACAATTATTAACCCTTTGCAGTCGGAGCTATTTTAACTGGAATATTAAACATTTCTTCCGATCTAGAATATTTCCATTCCCTATGATTTTTGAAATTTTATGGATACGAAATTGGTATAATACCTCATACAATACCTAAGTGTTTAGTAATTGATCAGATACCGATATATTTAATAATGTAAACAATATTTTGAATAATGGTACAGCAATTTTTAGTGGTGCCTCAGAGGGGACAACCGAGTGCAAAGGGTTAAGGGAGGAAATAGCAGTCTATTTGGTTTCTATTTCTTGCAATCGACGCAGACAATTTTTATGTTGCATCAAGATCCGCAGTCTATTAATAACATCGAGTCTGACACGATATCGCAAGGCAAGTGGTTAAATCAACAAAATATGTTCCATTTACAGTGTCACACAAATCATTTGACAGTATGCAAAATTAATGAATGTGTAAATGTTTACCTTGATGAACTGGATTTAATGTTTTCAGTGTTCTGCATATGATCCAGATGTTCTTGTGGTAAATGCGTAACAACCGCGCTAAGTCTAGCAATTAAACAACAAGTTTTCGGCACGGTTTTCATTCACGTTTCACAGATTCCTTTCGTCAAGTAACACACATTCAAGTTGTTCGGCATCCTTTTATTACGCACAATTTTCTTGTTCAATTTTCGAGGAACATTGTTGTGTTCAAAGATATTTGCGGTTTGGAACACGTTGCCGAACTTCACGCGGAATCTTATTGCCCTCTGTGATCAAATGCGTGCTGAACGACGCGACGCCGACGTGCGACGAGCAATGTGGCAATATTCTTACTCGTGCTAGAACGTCCGTCAATCTGCGGCGAGTGTCGTGGTTTGTTTGAATACAGGCTAAATAAATATGACTATGCGCGGTACGCAATTGTTACGGATCGACTGGATGACTGTATCACGTATTTACGTTTCCCCGGAGTGTATTGCTCCGCGATAGCTCGATGACCCTTTTGCGATATTTTTTGTTCGCAGTGAGTCAAGACCAGAGCCGATTCTGCCCGTACCGATGATCTTTCAGCTTCCCATGGACATTCTCTGTTGACAGATCTATCGAGAGTTACGTAAATATTTCAACTTGTATATCTATTTGTATCGTTCGCGTTTATTTAACGCGATAACGATGCGCTTTCTCTTTCGGCTTATCGATGCGCGACGTTATCTTGAAAAGTTTGTTGTATCACGAAATTCTTCTTTAGTTAGGTAGTTAGCCGTGTCAGTATAATGTGATAACTAGACTGCGGATCTTCATGCAAAATAAAAAATGTTCGCATTGATTGCAGGACACAGGAGCCAAATGAAAATTCTTCTTTTAATCATCCTATTAAGCTCAAAATAATACATTGATGTCCTTAAATATTTTTAACATGTCCACTGCTTTAAATTGTACGTGGCCATTTTTGCTGTAAATGCATAAAATGCGCAGTCTAGTGATGACAAAGAAAGATTTAAGTATTTGCAGATTATTTATAGATAATCACATTGATAACAGGTAGCACTTGCAATTAATTGCCCATAAACTGATCAAGACGACTAATGTAGAAACATTAGAAGAACTTAACACTAAACCTACCGAGCCCAAAAAATGGCTACTGTGCATTGCCATTTAAAAATGACACAATCGAATTTATTTGGATTTTATGCGATTTATATTATAATGTGTAGAATCGTGTATATAAATTCAATAATTGCAAAATACAAAATGTGGAAACTTAAAAATAGTATATTATATTATTTTCAATCTATTGAACACATTAAGAAGGAAAATAAATTTTTATTTCACTCCAGTTTGTTGCAATTTCGGGTAGAAAATGTTTAGTTTGCATAAAGATCCGCTGTATATTTATTATTATCATATTTCGTAAATTCATATACAGTAGGACCTCGATTAACCGGATCTCGATTATGAACAAATATGCGTTTAAATATGATTATATTATGAAGAGAAACAAATTTTCTAAAATAAAAAATTTATTTTCGAATATAATCTACATTTTAATTATGTCCCTCGGGTCGCGATTATCCATCGGGCCTTAATTTGTCTCCCGATCAAGCCGGTTAATGGAGTCCTACTGCACAGTGACGCCAAAAAGAATTGGGGCACTAAATTTCCAATTTCCGAAAAAGTGTTGATTTTTAAATTGTTATAATTTTCTAAACAAGAATCGTGCTTTTATAATCCCTCTTTTCTTCTCTAATAAGATATTTTTACATAATATAGTCAACCGAAGACAGAACACAGGTTTCTCTTGATAATGACGCAAATTGAAATGTCTCAAGAAACATTGCTACGAGAAATAGGATTGATTAAAAACAGAAGAAATTTTAAGAAACCGCGATTTAATTAGAATATAGTTTTTTTTATGCGTTAACCGATTTTGAAGAAACTTTGTACATGTATATAAATTACTTAGATTTACAAAAGGCGTGTTTTAAATTTTCGTTATATCTTCTTGGCAATTGTGACCAACAGCAATTGAAAAAGAAAACGATCTACACATTAGCTAGTAAACTAATTCTTCTAACTACTTCTAAAAAATTCAAGCTATTTGGTCACATTTTAAAAAGTTATTCGTTTTCAAAGGGTGTGCGAATACTCTACACATTGACGGTATGTTTATAATGAAAAATATATACACTTCGAGTGCATATCGGAGAGGTCGGGATCTCGAGTGTTTTCTAGGATACGTAGGTCGAGAAAAAATCGCGTTAGATAAGCAGAGTAAGTTGCATTGGACTTGGAATGAAAATTTCAATGGAGCAGCATAGTGGAGGTCGCGCACGCGTGGCAGGTGTCGCGAGCCTCGCGTCGCGGCACGATTCAACGAGCTGCGAACGATAGCGCGTCCACGGTAGATTGTCTTTCATATTTTCGCTATTTTATAGAAGTCAGCCTGTGGTCTAGGGGTACGATTCACCACCGTGAATCCAGTATCTGGATAGAAACGGGTATTCGAGACTACATGCTGATTTTCAATTTTTTCCGGGAGATTTTTTCAAACAAAGGTCAACTGATTCGACAGGAACGCGACCCGGTTAAAAACGCGAATTTAATTTCATTTTTAGGACGAATATTCATGAGTGTGACGTCGAAAGGCCTTGATAGAACCTGACGCATCACCGATAAGCTTATCGTTACGGTTGTTGCAGTCAGGTGTAACGGGTGTTTATAACAGTCCTGATAATCGACGTAACGATCGAAAGTCAACTATCGGAGATCGATTGCTTCGCGAAATAGAAAAGACCTTACTTCGAGAACTTTGACTCATTTTGAAGGCGAATCTCATCATCAGGACTTCCAGGACATTCAGGACGACATCAGGACTCTGCATTTAGTCACGGCCGTCATTAGTACAGGCTGGAACATGGCTGTCTCAGTTCGATTTGAAGTAATTTGGAGTCGTTCGACACCACGGCTTATATCACGGCCGGCTCTACATGTATATGCTGTATATGCTACTGTGCATATGCAATAATTTGATTAGACCAGAGTCTACTGTAGGAACAGAGTGTGGGAGGTAAAAGAAGACTCTCGTATCGACGGCACAAATGGACATATATTTATTCGCCAACGCACAAATTAAACTTGCTACCGCTGTCACTTAGATTTACTACCGCTTTTATTCGCTATCGCTGTTGCCCAAAAAGGTCGCTCTCGCGTTGTTCTTGCTCCTTATATACGTTTGGTTATATTCGCTCTCTCTTTCTCTCTTTGCCTCACGCGTCCTTCGCTCGCATTCGCACCGTTGTGTTTTTACCTAGTCTTGTCAACAAACTCGGCCTTCCGAGTTTGTTGCTCTCGCTTTTTCCGCGATCTTAACCATATGATCGGTCTTCCCCGGTTATTGCTCCCTACACTACAGAAATCTATTATAACTTTAGAGAAGTACATTGTTTTCACTTGAAAAAATTCGAGTATACTCCAAAACTATCATTTAATAAACTCACAATTTCATTTCAAATCGATAAGTTCTATACTTTTTCTTTAAAAAATTTCCGAAAATGATCTAACTCGATGGTCGTCATGCTAGCATAGCCCCATTCAGACCAGAGTCGCCAGATTATGACTTCTGTCTCCACTCTACCTTTCCCTTTCTACGTTTCATCCCCGTCGTACATGTGTTCGGTACTAGCAGAGAGAGGGGAAACTTTTTGCCCCTAATTCTGTGCATAGTTGAGGCCCGTCAAACTCGAGCAAGGTGCAGAGCGCACCTTCGTCGTGTTCGCTAGTGTTTCGTGTCATCATTGCCTCATCGTAACGGCGCTTACTGGAAGGGGACAGTGGGAGCTACGGTGGGGATAGTTTTGTCTCAGTTGAGACAAATGTGCCCAGAACTGGCCTAATTCGTGCTCCTTCCCCTCATCAGGCGACTCCGGATCGGACTGATGCTCTATCTATGAAGCAAATGTATAAATTAATTACGTACACAAGAAATGATCAGTACATACTTTTCATTTTCTCCATTATTTAAGGACACGTCATTTAATGATGAAACCATTCATTTCTAAAAATCCTCGTGTCCACAAAGGGTCAACGCTGTTCGAGACTTTACGTACCACCGTGTACATACACAAGCAGCGTCGCTACAAATTTCCGATTGGCTGACCTTCCTATGCCGATCGCAACGATTATCTCGTAAATGATAACGCAATTAAATCAACTGTGATTCATGCAGCGCTGCGTGAAACCGCCGCGTAGGTGCATTTCGCGGTTACAGAAAAAGAAAACATAGGATACTATTCCCGGCGCGGCGCTGTAAACTAATACTTGGGCGTAAAACGTAACGCCTTCTACGCCTTTGTTTCAGGAAAACAAAGTTAATCATTCGTTTATTTCTGTAAGAGATCGTTATCTATAGGTAAATCCCTTTTCACTTCAGCTTTCACTTTCATTTCATATTGACACGCGGTGTTGTCCCGATACGTAAGCGTTTATTGGTGCACAAATGTGCGGGCCGAAATCTTTCGCGCACGAACGGAAATAAACGATAGGTTAATACGTATTAGTAGACTGTGGATCTGTGTGAAAATAACAATTGAAGACTGGAATGAAAAAAGGCTGTAAGTGCCACTTTTTGAAAAATGAAATATGACTGGAAGTTCCCTGACGATTGGTTAGTTTGTTGTTCCTTTTTCAAGAAAACGGCAAATGGACGTTCATTCTTCCATTTTCTTGTGATCTATTTTTTTCTCTTTTTTAAAGTCATATATTGTTTTCAACTTGTGTTAACTACAAATTGTCATTTTTTAAAGTGTCTCTGAAACAAATTGCATTCCTGCAAGTATTACATGGATTTTCCTCGGAATTGGCACATACTACCTTTTCTAATTCCAGTCTTCAAGTGTGACAGAAATAAAGTTAATTTCTCTTTTTAACAGTTTTGTTAAATTGTTTCTTTTGATCTTTTTAATGTTTGAAATTGCATCCACGAACTTTTTTAATCTCTAGTATACATAATGCTCCTTTTTAGAAGTCTGTAGTTCTAGTGTTAAGAATCGAAAACAACATTTAATGGACTGAAGGCCTGCACAGTGGGCAAGCTAGTACTTTTAGAATATTTGCGGTTTGCCGTAGTTATCCGCTTTGACTGCGAACAGGAACCAACTGTACATATAGAAACTTCGCACCTGTATTCCGCTCTGCACAAAAAAAAATGAAAAGAGCCGCAAAATGCAAACATAGCGGTATATGTAGCATATTCTATGTACTCGAATATCAGCAAAATATGAATACAGATACGAGAGAGAAGTACAATTCGCAGCATTCCTAAAAATATTTGCGAAAGTGATTATAGAAAGATGTGATTTTGAAACTTTTTTGGTGTTTCTATCATTTGGCAGAAGAATTATAGCTAAATTCAAGGGACCCAATAGGGGCGAAAAAACGCAGATTAAAACTTGTCTCCCACTCTACTCTTCCCCTTCTACGACGCTGTTTCCCCACGCTTTCCCAATGCATGAGTCACACCGTCACGTGCCTGGCAGAGAGGGGGTAACTTTTTCCTGTTTACTCATCTGTGTAACTATTATATGCGATTGATATACAATGTTTCTCATCGATAGCTGTCATAAGCACATCAATTTCCGGTCATTATAATCATTATTTGTACTCAGAAATATTTTATTTGCAAAAATACTTATCCTATGACTCTTTTTCATTTTCAACAGGACATTGGGGCGATGAAAATTTGAAATTAGCCATCGGAGAGGCACAAAAATATGAGATGTCAAAGCATGAGGCACAAAGGACATACAGAATCATCAAAAACAAAACAAAATCTGGATTAGGACCTCTGGCATCGCTAGGAAATATGAACAAGAGAAATTAATTTTAATTTTCATGTAACACTAAACCTACCACGAGGGGTCAAAGGGGTCGTTTTTGTTTGACGTCAATGGAAACATGGAGAACGAAACAGTGCATTTTCGGCATTTAATGCTTACTCTACTACAGAAAAGGCAAGAATGTTGTTCAAGTTGCAAATAAGATATATACCGTTTACGAAAACAATGCTGCAAGCGATCGAACATTGCGCGAACGGTTTATGAAATTCAGAGAGGGTGAATTTAACATTAAAAGCCTAATCAAGGCACTGATCACAAATACTCAACGTATTATCACTCGTAAAATGTTCTTCAGCGATAAACCGTTTTATGAGAGTGGGATAACGGACCTCCCAAAAGATGGTAAACCCAATGGTGCATATAACATTAAATAAACTTGATTCTTAGTACAATTTCTTTTGTTTTCAATTTACTCCAAAAATCGGCGGAAACTGTCCGAACAACCCAATACTATTATAAGAAAAAATAAATTGTTTCAATTCCTACTGGAACAAATTATTGGCTCCTAATGAAAAAGCATCTCTCCTATATTTACCCTATAACAGTTATGGTTCCTCGTTTCGGGCAGTGCCGACAGAATCGAGCGAGTTCGCGTAAGATTCTCCGAGCGGAGAAGCCGAAAAAGGATCGAGCGGGTTTCGAACGAGCGTGGGAGAAATCGTACGGCGAGAGGTCGACTTCCGGAGGTTGAAAGGCGCATGCACAGAAACATGGCGTCCTCGGCGGGGTAGATCGTCGAGTGTACGGCGGCCTAGTGGGGTTTGGCGGGGTTTCGCGGGGTTTGTCGGATCGATAGCGCGCATGAGGGGTGCGCGAACACCTACGAGTACGAGTCGGTGATCGTGACGACATAGCCGCCGCCGCGAGTCGAGTATCCGGCGAGTATTCCCCGATGTCAATAGCGTACGTGCGTCCCAGTGACGAACACCGGGTTCGGTAGCTCGTCGACGAGGACTGGGATCGGGTCGGGTCGGGTCGTGTCGTTTCGTGTGTGTCCACTTGCGCGGGTATACGATCAGGAATGCCGGCCGGTTTCCGTTGCTCTGATCGCTGTCATCGCCTTCGTCGCGTTCATCCCCTTCGTCGGTCCCGTCGTGGCAGCGATCTCCTCTGAACGAGAACCGAGTCGCGGATACGCGAGTGACTCTGATGCACGAGCAGCTTGTGTTCAGGCGGGTATCGCGCGGAAATACCGCCGTAGCCGAAGCCGAAGCCGGAATCGGAGCCGGCATGCCATCGACTTGAGAGCTAGTGATATGTCCGTGATGTCCCGAGGCTCGCCCTGGTGCCTGGCCGCACCGGGGCCCAACAGATTCCTAACGCTTCTCCTGATCGTCGTCGCTGCCCTCGTCGGCTTACTATCCCCAGGCGTCGTCGGCGAGAAGAGCAAAAAATGTGAGTACCTACAGTCTATCCTCTACAACTTTCCTCGCGATTCGGTCCCAGCTGTGTTGGTAACTACTCCAGCTCGCCCCGATGGCCCACGAACGTGACAAATTAGGGTTGTTTCGGCATGAGATGCGGTTTGAATGTTTCGCGTCATGCGCTTCGGGGAATGTTTCCTGAAATTGCTGCGATTTTGCCGGAACCTCTCGACACCTTTTCGAATAACGTTCGTTTTCACTGTTTAATGAAGCAGGTCAACAACGGCGTGCAACGTAAAATTCGTCCCCTTTCCTTTACACAGTGATCAACGTTCGTTCGCTTTACTCCGACGTTTTGGCGAACTAAAGCTTAGAGTGCTCCTAAAGATTTTTAGATCTTCGTAAAACGGTTTTATATCGCATTGTGTTGTTAATTATACGGCCCGTATCGTGCTCCTAGGACCACGTGGGGAAAAAATGTGGAGCGATTATCTGGTCGCGTAAATTGAAAATTACTAGGAGTCCAAGATCTGTCCTACAGAGTCGGGGATTTGTTGTTGCATGCGTTGAAACAGAATGAAATCCACAGCGTGCAGTAAGACTAACCGCCTTGCACTGTAATATCGAGTCTGACTCGAGATTACCTTTCAAGTGAAATAAAATGTTATTTCAGATAATAGATATAAATTTTCTTTTTCTTCTGCGGAATTATGAACAACAGTAAGGAACTCTAATCACTGTAACTGTAAAATAAACCGTGGTGCCAAGGGTTAACGCAACGATTTCGTCCCGGATTAATTTTAGCCGAGTCGTTTCCGCCACTTCCTTATTTCGTAATACGCAAACTTTTGTCAACGTGCAAAACGCGGTCGAGGGCCTTTCATTGTTGGTCCATCTCCTTTGCTCTTTGCAGGTCTGGTTTGCCGGGCCTGTTCAGTGGTTCGCTGAAACGAATTGGAGCATTGGGATCGTGGATGAAGCATCGTACATTCCGTAATTTAACGCTCGCCCGATGTCCTAATTTAATTACAATAATTCCGGGACGTTCGTATTCTATACTGTCGCGAGATTGTCAGCCTTGCTGGGTCTGTTCAGAGGTTCGTTGAAACGAATTGGACTAATTCGTACCATTCCATAATTTAATGTTCCCCATTGTTCTAATTTTGTTACAATAATCCTGAAGCGGTTTCCGAGATTGTCAGCCAACGAATGCTCACGGAAAAGGAAATTTTCGAAATTGCAGGGGCGTCGGTACAGGTGCTGGTAAACGACCGGACTGTCCAGTGAAAATTGCAGTGATCACGCGAAAGTTACCGGAACAACGTTAATTGTTTGCCGGAGCGGTAGGCGGCAGGAAGATTACTACGTCGCCGTGGCCAGTGCACGACGAACGTGACGCGGGCCGATAAACGAAGCTAATTACGACAGTGAAATTAGCTCGGTCGGGCAACCATATCGCACTGATTTCGCGATGACGCGTGATCGATTGATGTCCCGCGTATCATCGATCAAAACATACGCGTGTCATAATTACCTTTGTACGCATAATGCCGCCTCCACGGAAAAGAAAAGCACCCATTTCGTGGCGTTTACGCTACACATATCCCGCGAACACCACCATCTCGAGCGCTTAATTGCACAGTCGATGGTAGTATCATAAGCGTTGTAGTTGTAAAGCCGATGTAGGCTTTTAAACTCTACTCGAGATTAAACTACAATCGGGGGACCGCCTTTAAGCACGGCTTAGACTTTAAGCTTTGGCAGAGAACCTCCAGGCAAATAGTTTTGATTGGTAATGAACTAGGAGAAACATAGTAGCAACAAATTCGGCGCAAAGGAGGAGCTAACCGCGTTCAAGTTTCCACCTAGTGGAAGCTAATGGGTCTAATGAATTTATTATTGCAGCCGGTATTTGAATAATCGATGAGTACGCGAACGATACACTGCCAGCAGGATGCAAACTGTAAACCTACGAAATTTCCTAGATAACTTTCTTCTTATCTTATCAGTCGGTTCGAATCAAATTTTTCATATAATCCTCTTTTTCGCTGAGCTGGCGAAGGACAGTCCATGTTTAAGGGTTGGAAATGTTGATTTTGCAGAGATAGGGAGACCCAGCTTTGATATCGCTTTCCTTTATGCCTCGGAAGGTGGTGGTTTTATTTATGGCAGGGTTCGTATATGTTGTAGTCCGGGTACATTGAAATTCATTTTCTATTCAGCGATAAGCCACTTAAAGAGTCGCCGTGAAAGTGACGTTCGGATAAATGTGAAATTTCGCGAGGAGCTGAGGATAATGGATTTTCTTTTTATTCGGTCTCTTATGACACGCTGTCATCCATAATACGAGCATATGCTTGATAAATTTACCAGTGAAAGGAAGAAATTACAACGCTGCTGGCCGATCGAAATTGAAACTTCCAGTCGGGTTTCAGCCCGGAATTTGCTCGTTTGAAAAATGTCCTCCGCGATCGCATATCCTTATCATCGTTTCTTGGCCCATAGACGATTTCTCTTTCGTGGGGGGATGAACATCGGTGGCGGTGGCGTACTGCTGTTTCTTATGTCCTCCCTGTTCCGCGGCCTTCTCGAACTTTCGTGGCAATCCTTGTCACTGTCTGGCGGCTTGATTTCTTGCTAAACTCTCCCGGCAAGAAACTTCGCGTCCAGAAACGAGTGACTCGCTCTCTCCCCATTTACTTATCCCGAGGGATAGTCGGTCCAGGTCCAGACCGTGCATCACCGGCGACCACGGTCCTTCGACTTGGCAAAATTCCACTCAATTTCCGTGGAATTCACGCGCAACCGACAGACAAAAATTCTTCGCGGAACGATCCTCGCAAGATCATCGCCGGAGGTCCATTTTTGAAACATTTTCTCGACGCTTTACCTACCGGTGCACAGTGATCAGTTTGCCCAAGAACGTGGACAACATTTACATTTTTATTAGATATACGTTATTCATTGCGTACAGATCAGTCTCGGGTTTCTTTTACAATCTAATTTTGCCGTTAAGTCTTTACTGTGATGGAAAACCACCTTCACAAGGGCTTTTCAGAATATCTTGTATTCTATAAATTCTTTAGATTATCTTGTTAGCATATTGCCGGTATTTATCCAAAATTACATTGTTTTATTGTAACAGACTGAAGCAAAATAGAAATTGATTTTCTTTCTTTAGACATAATAGGTTGAAAATAACATTACAATAGTTTCGAACGGTTCTGTTACTCATTTTTGTCATTAATTTACTCCACAGTTTACTTGGGAACTGGAATATACCAGAATATGATAGAATATAGTAGTGTCGGTGAAATAAACTGTAGATTTTTCGACAAAATACAAAAATTTGTGCATCGATTGCAAGAAACTGGAGCTGGGAAGGTGGGAAGTTTCTTTTACAAATGCTTCTTTTACAAGTGTACAACTGTACACGTAATATATGACAAGGGATCAAGGGTCAGTATTATTCGAAGATACTGCATACAATGCTTCCCCTATATTCTCGAGAACGCAATTGTCCTAGGTAAATGCGCTGTAAAGAAGGCCGCGGTTCCGCGCGACGTTTGTGTCTCGATGTAGATTGAAGCTTTCGTAGCTCGAAGAGTTTCGTTAAATTGAAAGGCCACGGGTCGTAAGTTGGAGAGGCGGCTTCCTATCGTTATGTCGAAATGTTGCTGGGAAATTACTAACAGGGCTCGATTGGTAGTAGCACCGCGGTGCCTCACCTGTCGCTTTCTCGGTTTCCTCTCTTTGTGCGGCAGCCACCTCAATTACCGAAGCTCTTCGTATCGGTAACTTCGAGACGGCCAATCTGCCTCGGCCAATCAATTCCGACGAATGTTTGAACTTTATAAAATCCACAGAAATTCGCCTCGCCAGTTCGTTAGTTTTCCAAACTTCGGATTTATCTTGGAACGATACGCGGCGAAACTTTCCTTTTTCATTTCCCTCGACACCATTCTGTATAATTTATTGCCATAAATCAGCATCGATATTCCCTTTCCCGTCCAGATAAGAATGCCCGGCGGTAACTCACGACGCTGTGTTCTTTTTGTGCAAGAGACTGCATCTTAATGCCAACCGTGGCAACCGACGATATCTTTATTTCTGTGCTTGTGGCACGCTAAACGATACCTTCCTTTCCTTCCTCGGAGCCTTCTTGCTTCTTGATATGCAACCATCGTTGCCGCGTATTGTGAGCTTCGATACGGTTACTCTTCCCTCGGGAGCAATACAGCTACTGCAAGGGAAATGTACTTACATGTAGTTCTTGTAGTATTTCTTTCATCCCGTCTATAAACATCGCTGCTCAATTCGTACGGGCTTGGCGCCTCGCGAGCCGCGTGTGCACTCGCTGGTCGAGATATGTAACCTCGTCTTCCAAGATAAAAGTATCGCTCCTGAATTAGTGATCTTGTTTTGATCCAAGGAATCTCCGAACAATTATGTACAGGATGGCAGTTGGCACTTTTTGTTCCAGAGTTTCGAAATTCTTTTTTTGGAACAATGGAAAAATTCACAGTAGAGCAACCAGTTAAAATAATTGAAATCAGTGCTCCATTATTTTAACGCAGGGAGTGCACAGCCGCTATTTTAATTTCTCGAGATTCCAATTTCAACTTCACCACCAGGTATGTCCCTATGGGGACATTTGAAGGATCGAGGGTACGTTAATAAGCCCCGAACAATACAACAGCCAAAGGACAATATCCAGGAAGAAACTCAGGCTCTGGGACCAGGAACATTGAAAGCTGCGATGCAAAATGTAGTGGAAAGAGCCCACGCTTGCGAAGCAGAGAATGGGGGTCACCTACCGTGACGTTCTTTTCCGCTTCTGAATTAAAAATATTCCCATTTAACGTACCTCAAACCACCATAGAGATACAAATAGAAATGATGAAAGAATGAAAAGTTTATTATTCATCTTTTAAATGATGATTTATGGGTCACCCTGTACCTTCCACGATTACGGAGAGCCATTCCGATAGAACATTGATTCGGAAAGCTTGCGCAAAGGCGAGCTGTCATTACGGAGCGGGTATTTACTTTGTATCATTCACGTTTCATTTAGTATTCATAGAAAACTGTGGCGGGGACGTTCGTTGCGACGCGACGCGACATCTTCCTCAGCAGACGCGACATCTTCCTCGGAGGGAAGGTTGAAATTGAGAGACTGCATCTATCATTCTGCAGCCATCTCAAAGAACCCGAGATGTCTTGATCGAAGCAACGTCTGCTGGCCAGGTCGCGCCAATGTAAACACCTGCTACAATGTTTAACATTAGCAACGAAAGAAATTACGAGAAATCTGATCGATAGAGTCTGACCGCGATTCGAAAGGATCCTCGGGTTCAGGGATGATTAACAATGCAGGAGGAAGGTTATAGAGGTATCGATCTCTCTTTCTTCATTTACGTGCCCCCCCCGTCGTCTCCGGCTTTGTCTTCCTTTTTTCAGCTGTTTGTCCTTTTCGAACCTTACGGCAATTCGGAATACTGCGCGTCAGAAGCAGACCTTTTCATCCGTGTCGTGAGCATTATTGTGCACGCAATCTGTACGTACAACCCTCTCTGCCAGTGGTTTGAGCGCTCGCAAACCTGCACCGACTACTATCTACACACTTCCGTTTTTCCAGCGGCAACCCTTCTTCTACCCTTCCTCCTTCTTCTCTCTCTCTCTTTCTCCCACTCTCTCTCTCTCTCTCGCCCTCTCGCTCTATCTCTCTTTCTCTCCTGATGCACTCGAAACGATGTTGCTTCGTGCACGAGCAGCACGTTCAATAGATACCAAACGATCAATGAGATACTCGTTTGATATATACGCGAACAATATGTTCCTTCCAGTTCTTGTTTTGCTATCGACACGTGTTACGAGTACGAGGCGGCTCGAATATCGGATTCCTCTAGATAAGATGCTTACGAAAATAGCTCGCCGAGTTCTGCGCTTGCATTTCTAATCCTCGCGGATCTCTTCGCTGCGACAGTTACAGAATACGTTAGGATCTCTCTCAACGCGGCTGTGTTGTATGAAGCTATTTCTTACTCCGACTAGAATAGATAAACGTAAAACAAAGAATTGTCCAGAGCAGGAACTTCTTCCCCGCCGTTAATCCCCCACCATTAATCTTCTACTTCCCCATTCTTCAGCACCACTTCTAGCTTGACTTTATTTCTAGATCCGGGCGACAGGCCCTCGGGTCGTACGCTACTTCTTTCATAATTATTATCTAAGAAATAAATACTCAATAAACATTGAATATAAGGCATTTTGACTTCAACGCTTACTGTTCAGAGTTTTTGGGATGTCCCAACTTGTATGGCAAAATTTTTCTTGCCGGAAACATTGTCTTTAGAGAATTGACTATAACTTTTATTACTTACTGCGTAACTCTCGTCCTACGAAATTTTACGAAAAATATTTTTGGAAGTAATTCGATCAGGCTCTGTAAAATGATATCACAGGCAATTCGGTGTTAGAGATATGACGTTTTTATAGAGGCCGACTAAACGCATCAATCACTGTTTCAACTTTAACACATTGACTGCCAACTACGAGATAACTCGTAGTTTGCGTTATTGCTTAGGACGCCAACTACGAGATAACTCGTAGTTTTTATATGATTTTCAATTAAATTGGCTTCTTACACCGGAATCCTGAAAAGTACCGTGGCAGTCAACGTGTTAAAAGCGTTATTTTTTGAGTTATGTGACGGGATTTTTTATTCTTGCCGGGATGCGATATAGCGATTTGTTTTCGAATTGTTTTTAATTATAGTATAGTAATTTTTTGTGGTGCCTCAGGGGGAGCAAAAAGGGCTAAATAAAAGGGTTAAGTAAAAAATGGGGAACGATCATAGAACAAACCGGCATGCATTTCATTGATCAGATCAGTTTGACCCAATAGTAATATGCAACAACATTCCTGTAAAGAAATGCGAACAGTCTTATACATATTTCGCGACTGAATATTTTAAGGTTATTTTTCGTTCGTGTTACACGTAGACGTCGTAGTACGGCTTTAGAAGATGAAATAGCGAAACCGCGTGTCCCGACAAGAATTTCGAATTTGCTTGGAATACGAACGGGCCAGAGATAGTTACGTTTTCTTCTTACATCCAGAAAACCCCGTAAAAATGATTTACAAAAGGCTGGCGAGGATATCCTGCGCATCTGTATCGACGAAACGCCGAGCACCGCATCTGTATGCAGATGTGCTATCAAAACGCGGAGGAACAAATCGAATGACTGTAACAGCATTTACTGAAATGGCGAGAACGAACGAACAGATAAAAAGGTCTATAAGAAAATTCATTCTTCTATAGCACGCTACACACCGTGTAGCTACATCCTGACGGCTGATAAATTCAATATGTCCTCCCATGATGCCCTTTGAGAACCGTCTATCTATCAGTACATGAAAGATACGCCTGCACCGACGTGCATCAAATATTTGTCTCCGTGTTCGCCTCGTTTTAAATATCCTTTCGACATCTCTCTGCGTATTTTTAAGCAATCCAGTAATTATTTGTGACGCGCGCGTGTGTAGAGTGCAACAGGGGGGCCAGGAATAATCGTGGAGGATAAACCTTTCACGTAAAAGTTGGTAAATCGTCGCCATTTGATGTATTAGGTCATCCTATAAGTTCGTGCCGTTTTTCGAGCGGTTGCGTACAGTGACTCGGAAAAATATTCGGACGCTCTAAAAAAGACGATAACTTTTTTAATATTGTATTATACGATTTAAACTTTTTCGGGAAGCTAGAGCAATTAGTTTACTACAGGATGTGAACAAAATTTTGCTTCAAAATAGCAATTGATCGGAATTGTAGAAAAAATACTAAAAGTTGTATTTTACAACTTTTTTATGTGTGGGCCTATATTGAAAATTTAAAAAGTACGTTTTATACAGCACATATGTTGTTCGTGGCGATTGTTACTGAACTTCCTTTCCGAAATTAGGTATAACATGATTTTTCACTGCTAGGAATCATTGTGTTCACTATTTCACGATCTTATACCCACGAAAACCTTCTGTAGACTATTCCCGAACAGTTAAGTGCATTGATCCCTCATCGCCGTAAAGTTTATAAATCGATGCGTGAAATGTATACATAAAAGTCGGCGCGAACGTATGGGATGACCTCATACATATATTAATTAGACTGCGGATTTCATGCATCTGCGACCAAAATGGATGGCTGTGATTTGGAAAAGTGCAAAGATTAAAACAATTTCAGAATCTCAACAATTGTTCACACCTTAATAAAGCCACAGACGAGAGAAATTAACTCCTATTTGGCTCCTGCGTCCTGCAATTAAAGCGAAACATTTTTATTGTGCACGAAGGTCCACAGTCTAATTAGACAGAATAGCCCAAAAGTTGCTAGACCATTTAAAATGTGAATTTCTTTATAGAAGAATGAATATGAATTTTTTTAGAAGGGAAAGGTTATAGGACTGCCCTGTAATATTCACGGAACGTTTTCGTATTCAAACTAAAAATTATCCAAGGCAATTGTAAGAAATTGTATGTAGTTTTTAGTGTTTAAACATTTTAAAAATGACAAAATGATATCACAATTAATATCCTTAAATTTTTCTAATGTCTTTTTAGTTCTGTACTTGACCTACTCATTTTTTCCGTAAACGCATAATATCCGCAGCCTAATTATTAGTAGTTGTAAAAATATATGTGTTCGATTCATATTTTTCTCATGAAAAAATCTTAGGACGACTTTCGCGTCAAATAATACGCGACAAGTTCGTAAGCTTTATAAAAATATTTACGCGATCTGAAAATGCAATGAAGAAAAAGGCGTGTATTTGGCTTTATGTATATATATTTTCTATATATCTATATATATATTTTATGTATATATATAGATAATTTAAGAATATTTAATATTTTATCGTTTGATTATTCTCAGGGCGAGAATGGCAAACGTATAAAATTTTAATGTCTGTTACCGAGTATCGTGTACTTGCTGGTATTATACACTATCCTAGTAGCATTTATGGTTGGCCAAAAATATGTTTCATTCCAAATTGATTTTTTTCGTGTATGTAATATGCTTACAATTTGTAATTTTTGCGCGATGGTTGATCAACTAAAGTTTTATTGTGAGCAGCCTTGGAATTTTTTCATTTCTATAATTTTTCCACTTTCCAAGGGAAAGGCAAGGGGTAGTGTTCATGTAGTATAAGGAAACCTTTTTGGATTTCTTCAAAATTGACTATCCTGTAGTAAACTAATTGCTTTACCTTCCCAAAAAATTTCAAATCGTACAGTTCAATATTAAAAAAGTTATCGTCTTTTTTAGAGCGTCCGAATATTAATCTGAGTCACTGTATATATACTGAAACTGGAAGTCTTACTTTCGTCCGACTCGATGGCGTCGTGCAGTAACCGTTGGACTCACGAACCGCGCTTCGAACGAGCTCGGGTTCGAATCCCCGTCTTCCCACCTACATTATTTCCAACTCCTCTCTCGATAACTTTACACTTTTCGGTTTTTTCATTTCCATCTTGAACCCACAGTATAGCTCCATTCGTATGCAATCACAGTACGTAATGGCGTTCCCTAACTGTGGAGATTAATGTGCTGTTAATTCGCTATGTTTCAGAAGTCTATATCCTTGCTTCTGTAACACGCTTAACAGCCACACAAAATAATTTTTTTTTGTTCCTCGAACAAACTGTACTTGCACATCAAAAGTTCGTCTCGAATCGTACATCAAAAGTTCATCTTAAATTGCGCACCGAAAGTTTTATCGAAACGTTGCTTGTTCATGTTGGATATCTCTGCAAAGAAGAGAGATCCGAAACTGTTGCGAAGCTGTTGTGCGGCGCTACGCGAAAACAGTTCTGCGATAGAGCATTACATAAATTTGGAGGTAAAGCGTAGCAATAGTAGAAACTCGGTAACAGCATGAATACTAAATTTACGGTTCGCCGCAGTTTTGAGGGGGAATTGTATTTCGCGTTACATTTTCGACGAAGTTCACTAATACTCGCTACTAAATTATAGTCCACCCCCGGGACTAATTACATTGGCCTCAACAAGTGCAGTTAATCTTGCTTATAATTTATGTGTACTCACGATGTACTCTATTTACCGATGCGCGGGGAAGGCAGGCAAAGATTTAACGAACTTGCCGTATTTCGTTGCTTCAAGATGGTGCAGGTAATAATACATTCAGTTGCTCCCTTAACATTATAAACGTTATAAACGTTCGGTATTTCGAATTGTTCTCTTTGCAGGATTATAATGGGGAGCAAAATTGAACCGATAAAACAATTTTCTCAGAAAATCATCATTTATTATTATTTTATTAAGACAATATTTATTAAAAAGATGTGCATGATTTTAAATTTATTTCAGTTTCAGTTCTGACGGATTTTATGCACTTATGGCGGAGATGCTTAAATAAAATGTAGAAAATTCTAATAGTGTAATTATAACTATTAAATCAAATCTAACTGTAAAACCATATGCTTCTCGAGTGTCTACGACTCTGTCTAAACTGCATAGACAATGATATTCTGGAGAAGTGATGCGATTCGTTCAATTTTGCTCCCCACTGCACTTGATTATCCAAATGTTTATGCAAATCCGCAGATATTTTATCGAATGTCCGCTCCTAAACCGGCTCGTCTCGTATGATAAAATCGCGCAGGGACGCGCGACCGTAATAACATCTTTTAATCCCGTGAAAAACGCAAGGAAGTTCGTCGGCCGGGAAAATCCGTGAATATTTCCTGGATGACGGTCGAATTTAAAGCTGTGTTCACATCGGCTTAGCCTGGACGTGCGTCTTCGCGACGGGGCTGGAGAGTACGGGAAAGAAAGGTGGTCGTGTGGTCGAAAAATCCTACGGCCGAAGGCTTGTCGCTTATTCGGGGCCGCAAAGCCACGTGGGAAGGCCGAGGTAGCTTCACGAGAAAAAAACAGCTCGGTGTGGACACGGCTTAATAATCGCTTTTCTCGTGAAGCCGGGCACACACCGAAGTCGGTTATAGAACAGCGGCGGTGTGTAATAACCTCCGTGGCCCAGATACGGGAGAAAAATCGAAGTCGTCGACAGACATATTGGATGCTGGGAAGATAGTTCCCGTCTCGATGTTTTTGTCCCACTTCTTACACCGGTAACTCAGCGTGCCTGGAACGTCCGACATCCAAATATCAATTCTTCCGAGACACACGTGTGTGCCGGGCGCACGGCACCCAGATCGATACGATTCGGAGGTGCATAATCTCTCTCGTGACAATGCACCTTTTCTCCATCGACGACGATCGAACCGAGCCGGAATAAAATGAAAATGCGACGTTCCTCGCTCGGCCCGATTTTCGCCCACGCTTTTAGGAACGGCGAACGTTAACGTGCTCTCTATTCCGCGAATTTCAGCGATACGTTCCAACGTTGTTACCGTACTTACACTCCTGGACAAAATGATAGCGTTCTTCTTCCATTTCCCGAAGACTAGATATCAGGTTGCCCCAAAAGTTTCTCTCGCCATGTATATGTTTAATATTGTCAAACATCACGAGCGTATACACTACTGTGCAAAAGAAAGAAGCACGCAGTATAATTATAAGTAGACTGCGGATCTTCATGCACTTATAGCAAAATTGTGAAACATGTTAGAAATCGAATTTTCAGTATTATAAGTAGACTGCGGATCTTTATGCATTTATAGCAAAATTGAGAAGATAAAATTCAAAAATGTTGAGGATTTTAAAAAATTGAAGGTATCAATATATGATTTCTCCTCTATCAAAATCATTAAGGGAAGAACTAATATTCAACTCAGTTTCTATTTCTCGCAATCGACGCAGACAATTTTTATTTTGCATAAAGATCCGCAATGTAATTATAAGATATAATGACAAACAATATCTTTATATAGAAATTGTATTGTACAATGATTGATTTTTTGCATTTAAAGTATTAAATAACCCGCAATAACACATATATTCTCAGAACTATTCAATTAAACAGCGGAATCCTTTTTCAAAACTTACTGTGTTCTTATTTGATTTTTTATGCTTTCCTATTAAATATGGCGGGTGCTTCTTTCTTTCTCACAGCAGTGTATAAACAATGCGCTCATTAACGTTTTATTACTTCCTAAGCTTCCTTGCAATTTCTTTTCTTAATAAACTAGGTTGAATTTGTATCGTGCGCAATAACTTAGAGACGTCATTAGTTTCGTACACCAAACTTGATTACATATTTTTAACTTATAATAAGTTAACACACATGTAGATACAATGATTTCGAAGCAACACAAATTATTTCTACAAAAGAGTATCATATAATTGTATTTGTACAATTTATATTGTAAGGCAAGGGGTCAATCGAAAAAAAGCAAACCTTTGTGACAGCTGTGAAACGATGAAAGAGAGTCATCGATACATACAGCGACTCCTAGTGGGATTCACTGTATGTGTACTTCAATCTTCAATAATATCACCGCGACGAGGTCGTCTGTGATAATATCCTTCACACCTAATCCTGACAACAAATAAATAGAATTTCTCAACACAAGCGACGCAGCAATTGTTACGATGCAGAGAGGAGGGGAACCTGTTAGGAAATAAAGTTCGCCCTTTATGAAACTGTGCGTTTCATTTCGAAATTCTATATCCGAAATTAAAGAAGGCGCACACGTGCTACAATTTTGTGTAGGAGTGTACCGTACTTATTACGGCCATCGGCCTTCCGATTATACATAGTTAAACCGAACTTTCCACGTTCAGCCGTGCTCGTATTCCGCCGCGCGGAAAAGAGCATCGTCGTTTTGTTTCATCGTGTAGACGATTAGTCGGTGCCCCTCGACCCTGTTGTCTGCAGCCTGCATTCATTGGGTTTATCGGATCGTAAGCCCGGCGTCCGTACGCTTAAATTAGCGTTACACGATAATTTAGCTGTTTCGAGAGCCGGCGCTCCCGCCACGGTTCTCACGCCACGCGTTCGTTAATTCTTCGCATATTTATTTATTGCTATCGCGTGCACTCGCCGCGCTTATTCCCGGATTATTTCGGCCGTTGGCGCGCGAGCTTATTTCGCTTCCGTGTAGTACCTGTGTCTTGTTCCCCGCTGGATCGTGCAACGTGGAAACTCGTGATCTCGAATGAAATAATTATTTAACACGATATATGTCGTAGTTCATCGTGGTCGATTTTCCGTGTTTCCGAATTTGTAATCTAGATAAGCTTGTTTGTACGTTACGGCGACTACCGAGACAAATAAAATACTCGACTGGAATCGGCCTCTCTTAAATTTCGTGCTGGCTTTCGTGATTGTGCGGGAAATTTTGGTCTACCAACGAAATGAAACAACAGCGTTCCCAGCTAATTCTACCGTAAAATTCTATCCATACTTTAGCCCGGAAAAGTTGCCTCTTTTTTTGTAGAACGAAGAGGGTTGCGCGATCATTAAAAACTGCTGTGGCTGGCATTTAATACCTTGGTCTGGCGGCGATCGTTAGGGCAAGGAGTATAGAGTAGCGAGAGATAAATGAATTAAGGGTCGAATGAATAATCTCCGGGGTGGCTGTCGATGGTACAAAGACCGCACCTATATTTTAGTCGTGCCGCACTTAGTTGCACGATCCTCTTTTTGCCCGCTGTCCCCTTATCCTCCAAGTTTCTCCTCTTCTTCCTCTTCCTGTTTTTCTCCCATCCTCTCCTTGAGCATCGCCGAACTCTTCTCCAAGTCGGCGGACGCCATTGTCTGGCAAGGTTCTATTCAATTCTAAACTCGGTTGGGACCACAAAGATTCCCTTTTAGGAATTAACGCACGGGATCCAGAGATTTCGTCGAATTTACTGTCTCGCGAGCATTACGCATGCTTCCTCGGCGTTTCCGTCTCACCTAACAATTTATTCCTCTCGATGAGCACTTCGAATGAAGATTTCAGAATTCGGAGATTTTTAATGTAAACCTCTTCCCCCGTACCTAGTCCCGCATATTATTATCGCTCAGATTTCACAGTCCATGAATTCCTTGACGCGCCTTCAAAGTGAAAATGAAGGATAGTTATTTGGATAGTTGCTCTACTTCCGCAGTTTCAACCTCACAGGGGCTGCGTTAACCAAGTAGCTATGTGTTCCCAACAAACTTGGGTTAGCGCTTCTTCGTTAATCTGCGTGTAGATTAATTAAATCCCGCATTATGACGATAATACCCCGGAGATCGTTTGAACATTTAACAGTTAGAGTAGAGTGGAGGAAGTATGAATCTATAGAATAATGTTTTGTATTATTTAGATAGTTCGTACAAGTCATACGACGCTTTTGTTATTATTTATATCAACGATATATTCATTCACCGATATTCAACGAATTGAATCGTTACGGTGAACTAACCAATTGTATAATTAGCAGTGACGTGCTTGCCATCTGGATCCGACACGCTTGAATTGCGGTTTGCGGGAGTATACGCACTGCCGAGTTTCCACTTTTCCCGTGCGCCTAACGTCTGCATAGCATCTGCATAGCGTCTACGGGGGTTTCATTATCGCACGTCCGCCGACGCTCGAGAATTAACCTTTTCCTTCTTCTTCTCCCCGTAGCCTTGATGAAATATCGTAGACGTACGCGTGTCAGAGGTAAAACGGGCCGGGCGACGAATCTCGTTTCGCCAGTGGTTCGCGATAAGGAAAAATTTTCGAGATTTCCTCGGTTCATCTCCTGAACAGGAACTTTATTTCCTGGGGTGAGTCGAGGACGGAGATGCAGACTTGTTACCCAAGAGACGCGCCTTTATGAATCTAGCCACTGCAGCTATAAATCTCTTCAGGATATTACTTAATGCAGTGACGTCTCGAACCACGATAAATCGCGTTCCACCGCTTCCTGACGTTTTTCGGCTCGGACGTACCGATACAGCGTCGATGCGCGTCGTTCGGCGGGATCGTATTAGAGAAAATTCTATAAGATTTCAAAAGCCGTTTGTCTGTGATTATGTTTGGAATATGAAGAATTCTCTTGATGACGTCTCTTCATGAAAATTGTCAATTACGCTCTTGTTCAAATCTCGTCACGTAAAACTCGCGGAAGTGGCTAAATTCTCCGGTGGCCTCGTATCCGTTCCTTCGGCGCATACGTAAGTGTTCCCATACTTCTTTCTCCGTGATCGCAGGCAAGCAAGATTGAAACGGCTGCGATAGTTTAGAGCCCGTTCAGACTACGCGCGGAATCCGCGCGTTTCCGACCGCGCGGATCTTATTTACATTAGCGTCTGTGTATTCGTTCACACGTGACCGCGCGGTTGAACAATCGAAAACAAAAATAGCGCGGTCGAAAACGCGGTCGAAATCTTCAAGTTTTGAAAAATGTAAATTTCTTGGACTGGAGAGACAGGGGGGGGGGGTTACGATACTCGCCGAGACATCGATTCAAGGCCACTGATTGACCCCGTTCGAGCGAGAAGGGTTGAGAAAACGTCGATCGAGACGCGAATCGGTCGGACGAAGATGACGCGGGGGGCGGTAACGATGAAACGACGCGACAGGAGGCTGCGAAACAATTCCTATCCTATATATAACAGATCACAGATCGCAGCTCGTCGAGTCAGCGGTAAAACGTGGACTGCCCGAGGGGTTTCGAATGAGAACGGGGGGGGTGAAGGAGAATCCTTCAGGACTCCGACAGTCCGCTACCGGCAGCAGCCAGATTTATGATCCCACAATATCCTCCTATGATTGGATCCTGGCAACTTTCTCGGCCGGCCCTTTTTCTTTCGACGCTCCCCCCACCCCCGGCCCCTGTTTACTCCTCTCTCTGTCTCTCATCTTCTCTTCTTTCTCAGTTCAGCCGGGCTCAGCTCGTCGCGCCGCCGTCTTACCAACCACTTCACGTTGAACCTCCCTAGCGATGACGTTTCCTCTTTATTCCTTTTTGATCCCTGTTCCGCGAGAAACTTCGAAAGGTGTAGGTATCACTGCGGGCTACCCCGTTCTTGCATAACCACGGGTATCTTCCAGTCGTTTTTATAATCTTGTATACGCGAGTAAAGACCATTCCGCTGGCCGGCGAAACTTCGCAAAGTAGATTCGAGCTGATCCAGCGTAGCACCGGCTCGAATGGGATTCCGAAAGGATCCTCATTACGTGAATGATTTTCCCGAGCATCCGTCCTCTCGCCTTCCCTTACGGTGCCCTACGATCGATCGTAACAAGATGCGAGGAAATTGTGGTTTGCATCGCGACGGATCGATTGTTCGACGATTTACCACGCGACGGAGGGCGACGTCTGATTATGTGGACGCGCGCGCGCGCGGCGTCGGCACATGGAGCAGAAAATTAAACAAAAAACCGCGCGGTGATCCCTTTCACCGGGAGGCAATCAGGAAGGCTTAGGGCAACGGCTCCGTCTCTCATAACAGGTCGGATCTAAGAACCTGCGCCTGGTCTGCGAGTTCCTTTTCATCGAGGATTTAATATCACTCTATAGACACCGAATTCTCTTATTCCATTCGGAGCATGCTCGACTCCTTTTTACGACGTGTCGCTTTGTTCTTTTACGGTATTTCGATCCGATACTACCGACCGAGTTTTTTTAATGAAATTCCGCTGTCTCCTCACAAGCGATAACATAAAGGTCCGTTGCATTGGCTCGCGTTTGTGGATGGTTAATAACATGTGGTTATATTTATTAAGAAATACAGTGACCCCCGAATTAATATTCGGACGCTCTCAAAAACACGATAACATTTTTAATATTGTATACGAATTTTTTATATGAATCTTTTTGGGAAGCTAAGGCGATTAGTTTGCTACAAGATGTGAAAAATTTTTTTCGAAAATAGCAATTGACCGTTTTTTAGGAAAAATACGAAAAGTCGCATTTTACAACTTTTTTATGTGAGCCTATATTGAAAATTGAAGAAATACGTTTTGTAGATCTGTGTCAATTAAACATATTCTGAAAATTTCGTCAAACTCGGTCGACGTTGCAATGGGTTACAAACGTTTAAAGATGGTAAAAGTTGCAGATTTTCACGATTTTCACGATTTGTCTGTCGTCTTTTCCCGCATCAACCGATTTCGATGAAACTTTCACAGTTTCAAAGATCTTACTCTTAATTCAAGTTCAGGTCAGTTACTAGTACATTCAGTCCATTCGGGTATTTGAATAGTGGCGTGTTCTCGGGCTTAAATCGCAATGAAAGGTGAAAGCAAATTACAAGGGGAAGAACAACAACGGGATTGAAAAGAAGTTAACAGCATGAATTAAACGGACTGTGTACGCGTCGCAGACACGTGGGCTAAGGAACTCGATAAACGCGCCGGAAGTTAGATGGTCGACGTTCGAAGTCGATCGGGCCTTCGGTTCGTTGTAATCTCGTTTCTATCTCGACATTGCCGGCAAATTGTTTCGGGAGGTTTGGGAGATAGCAGATCGAACTACCACTTGTCTATACCCTGTAGTATAGTAACTACGGAAGTTTCACGGCAAAGCTTTTACACCGAGGCGCTATTTGTCCGTTCCGCCGGCGTAACTAATTCAATATACACAGCGTTTCAAACTGCCGATGGAAATTAAATTCTATTTATATTTCAACTTTTCTGTCGTCGCGCGCTAATTCGAGCGAGTTAACTATACTGTCGCGTCGGTTCCCG
Organism: Lasioglossum marginatum; assembly: GCA_028455795.1. NCBI lineage: Eukaryota > Metazoa > Arthropoda > Insecta > Hymenoptera > Halictidae > Lasioglossum > Lasioglossum marginatum. The sequence goes on along the minus strand of CM052266.1, from coordinate 911,774 downwards.
AGGACTTTGTAGCGCGTTACATTCGATTCGTATTCGAATTGGACCGCAATCTATGGATCTGGCGCATCGTGATCTCGATTGCGGAAGAATTCACGCCCAGAGCGGTTCGGCCCGGTATGCCACCAACTAATTATCGATTACCTATTATTGCAGACTGGACCACTGACCGATCTCCACGTGGGCTTCAACGACACATTACTTGGAATACCGACGTTGCTAAAAATCGGTGACTAGGTTGACTTCCTTGTTTAAACATTGCCACGGACAATTCTATTCTTTCCGTGACGCAATTTTGGACTGCCACTTTGTAACAATTTGTAAAAAGTCTTGATACGATTTTACAATTTCAATGAAATTTATACAGGAAACAGTGTGTTGAAAAATATTTGACACGTGTTGACATGTCTTGATACGATTTTACCCGAGTGTAACACGCCGATTTTAATGAAGTTTATACAGGATATAATTTATTGAAAAATATTTGACACGTATTTTTTTTAACTGCAATAATCCATGGGGAGTAAATTTTATTTTATTTTTTTTTTGGTGAAGGGACAGACTTTTATTCAAACAGTTACTTATCGACTCTACGTACCTATCTACAGGAAAACCGAAAGTTAACTGGGGCATCCTGTATATTTGAATATATGGGCTGTTGTTCAAACAACAGCAAGTGCCATACAGGTTCTAAAAAAAAGATCTCTTTAGCGAACGAACAACAGGATTACTGAGTTTTCAACATGAAGGAAACATCATAAAATTATTTCGTTTAATAGGAATTCTTTTTATCCACTGGACTGGACACTCCTCTCTACTTGCCAGTGCCTTCCGCAATTATCCTTTCCCGTTGGCAAGGTTTGACGAGGATAATAGGACACTAGAACCGCAAGAGCGCGCAACAAAAAAGAATGCATTGGGTGATTGGTTTACTATAGGACGTATATGAGCGGGTCAATCATGTGGAACGCGTAATCCAAGTGTCGATAGCTGGTGCACCGTTATCGATAGAGATCCTTTATCCGTAAAATGGAAATCACTTCTACTTCCGCTTCTGTTCCGCAGCTTGTTTCGCTTCGTGTGTTCCATCCTGATTGGCCGCTACCAGGAAAACTGTCCTCCCTTGTTAGAATCGTAACCGTAATCATGATCGTACTCTCGCAGTCATTCCGCCGTGATCTGGTTTTCGAAATACAACCAGTGTCGCCAGATCAAGACTTGTGTCCCTACACTAACTTCTCCTTCTACGACTTACGTTATTCTCAACAAAATAATTAATTGGTTATTTATCGTTTCATTTGATTTACTGTTTTATCATTGTGTTAATTTGACAGACGAGGGACACATTAAGTTGGTAGACTTGTTTTTCCAGGATTGCAAGGATGCGGGATGCGCCTTCTCATTTCTCGATAATGCAAAGATGGGGGTTTTCAGTAGCGAAACGCGCTAGATAAAAGATCAATCTAGGCCGCGATCGACCTCAAAAGTTCTATTTTTTCGTTTACGAGGCGTAATTTACTTTATTCAGCAGCATGTATGAATCTAAAAGTTTATATCAACGTTATAACTTAAATTATTTCGAAGTAGAATGAATATACATGTAAACGTTATGTATATGATTGACATAGAAGCATCATAATGCATTACATGCTAAGAATTTTACCAGTAAATAGATGAAAGTTATTAAACACTTCGTTCATCAATATATCCACTTCACTGGACAATAACGGCGTTTACAATTCGAGGCAATCTAGCAACAAGCTTTTTTAATATCTCTTGCTGGAAATAGTAAACAGATAGAGCGGAAAGAGACTTGAAACCACCATACTTAACTGTGTTTGCTCGACCAGTTGTCGTTCAATTTTTCTTATTATCTTTTTATTCACAGTAATAGATGTTGAATATTACCTGTATTATTAATTATTACTTTTATATAAGTGGCAAAAGTTACATCGGGATGCCTTATTTTCAATATATTTTGTATATTTTCGATAAACTGAAGATGGTCAAACACTTATGGACGGTAGCTGTCGCAGCTTTACGAAAATAATTACATGCGCAGCTGTATGCTTCCAAATAATGCAAATTACGTTTCGTAAACGTAAAAATAGGACTTTTGAGGGCGATCGCGGTCTAGATTGGTCTTTTATCTAGCGGTTTTTGTTACTGAAAAACCTCATCTTTGCATTATCGAGAAATGAGAAAGTACATCCCGCACCCTTGCAATCCTAGAAACGAGTCTACCCCCTTAAAATGAGTTCATCGATAGCGTGGAAAAACAAGCGCCAAGGGTCTAAGTTGATTTTCTTGGCTGCTCTCCCGTAATTGTTGATAATAATTTCGTACGTGGAGCGCTGTAAACGTTTATCTCGGCGCGGGAACTGTAGCATTGTAGTCGTTCCTTTACTTCCACGGTGAAATCCTTTCATCCCGGCAGCCGGCGAGGATTCATTAACGGGAGTTGCATCCCACGCATGTGGTCCATACGTCTGGCCGCAACAGAAAGACTGGGAAATTGCGATTACGAACTACTAAACACTCGGCGCGGCGCGGAGCGCGCGGCGTCCGCCCAATCAGAGAGCGGTGTGCACGCGATCTTCCAACCCGTTATGAACTTCACTTTCCGCCGCTGTGTGCATACGAATGAGAATCCTAGAAATGCAATTATTGCTGATCGCTATAGGGTGCCTTTCAATTCGCACCGGCGCTAGAATAATGTGTACGCGTACGCGTACGAACGTACGTATTCGCCCTCTCCAGCAACCAGATTACCTTTTTCCGTGCTGTAAATCCAAATATGCTCGCTCGATCAAGGGGCCGAGCTTTTCAATTGCAAAATATTACAGGTCACCCGGCTGAACACGATAAACTCGTTACGCTTGCTTCTTTTTGTCGGACATTTTATTCAAACAATTTGGCTATATTGTAATGTCAATTTCCCTACTGCTGCGTACTCCGAATAAAATAGGTATGCTGGTTTCAAATGGCATTTTTTTAACTAAACCTACCGAGCCTTAAAAGTAACTGGTACATTACAAAACCTTATAAAAATGATAAGATTGATTCTATTTAGACTTTGTGCGTGCTCTACTAAAGTTATTTATATACAATCAATTCTTATAAAATCATTTTTATTATTTCAATAATTGTGAAATAATAGATCTGAAGCCGGTCATTTTGACCGGCGGTGGTAGGCTTAGTGTTAAACAATCTTCAGAAATTTTAATCAGGAGGAACATCAAAACTTTTGAGTCAGGATTTTGCGCACACATTCGCGCATGTTCGAAGTACACGGACTATTTTTTTAAAGCAAAAGTCGTAAAAATTACACGAGTTATATAATTTTTATTGGACGATTGAAAAATAATGAAATTCAACAGATTTTTTTGTATATAAAATTATGTTTCTCTAAAAAATGAATATGCATGAATGAATAAACTGAGCCGAACATTCTTAAGCCAGAAGAACATGTCAGCCATTTTCCCAAAGTCATTTTTAACGCACATTTTAGAAATTTTAAATTGAACCAAACAAATGAAGATTTGTCGAATTTGATGTTGAAAAATTCAATTTTCATCAAAGTTACGACTATTTTAATTGAAATATACGTATAACTTCTTATTTGATCTATAGGGATAGTGTTGATAAATGAACGTGATCTTTTTGTTACAGGTGAGTCTGAAATGTTACGCGTGTGTTAAGTTACGGTCTCCGCGTAAGTACGTGAGAATTTCCGAGGATTTCATAAGCTTATTAATCACTTATTATTGGTAATCGATTGTCAGTTATCGGTTGTCGGTTGTCAAGCGCACATGTCAAACCTGTCGGAAGCAATGCGCGGCAAGCTCGCACTTGAAATCATTTCTATAATACATATATTTAGACAGAGTGCGTACGTCTGGCGCACAGAGTGCATTCTAGCAAGCGTGGGTGGAATGGATGTTATAATAATATCGGTGCTATGGTTCGGGGAACGAGATATGTTTCTTTCGATTCGGAGGGTTCTCGTCGCGAAAGAATTCCAGAGGAAAAGCAATTCGAAAGTAGCGAAGCTATTCTAGTGGTGCTAGGTATCTTAGGTACCTAGCAATTTCTGTGCCCTGCCATCCAGGAGATTAGTGGTACATCGATGGAATTCCTCGTTAGCTACAGCTCGTATTTACCAGGATAATCTATACCGTCAATTTGTTGGCAATATCTGTGGCCGTATCGGTATCCAGTTCAACACGAAATTCCGAATCAGTTGCAATTCAACCCGGTTTCTAATAATTTACGTCAATATTAGATACTAACGATAACTTCCAATTTGTATAGCGTGTCTCCCTCTACGCACTGCTAATCTCTTCGCTGAATATCCTCTCGTATCTTTCACATATTTAACGTTAATATCCAACTTAATTTCAGCAGAATTTCAAGTTTAAGTTTGCAAAATTTTTGACGAAAAAAGTGCCTACGCTACTTTTCCCTCCTGCTACATGGTGCACAAATATCATGGAGGAATTATAATTTTAAACTTAATTTCAGCAGAATTTCAAGTTTAAATTTGCAAAATTTTGAAAAATTTGAAAAAAGTGTCTATGCTACTTTTCCGTCCTGCTACATGGTGCAAATATCATAGAAAAAGAAACGAAAAGGACTTCTGGAAATAGAGACTTTACGCTTTGGAATGAGATTGGGTAGAATGTTGTACGCCTTTTTATTTATATTTAAAGGGAAATGTTGTTGAGAATGACGACCATGGCAACATATTTCAAGGTCATTGGAATCGGAGAGGAGGACCCTAATCGACAAGTTCACCGCGTGTTCCAATAAATCGTGCGTCAAAAGAAGCCAGATTCAGATTTCGGATCTCCGGCTTAACACTGACAACTACTATACAACCTAAACCGGGGAAGAAGTGAAATACGATTCATTTCTAGATCGACATTGCAACGGGAAATAATAATAAATAATAATATGAAGTGGCTATTTTTTGTCGTTACTGTGACATATTGGTTCGAATTGGATCGAAGAATTCTTGATGGAGAGTCACCGGAAATACTAGTGGAATATTTAACTCTAGATCAGACAGAATAGAATCTCGTTTATTATCTCATTTATTAACACGTTCACCTGACAGCCGAAGAAATAATACAGTAATGTCTTGTGTCTAATGTTTCGATGACCTAGTTGCAGTACTAAAATAAATCTTTACTGACTGAAAAACGTAAAAGTCACACCGATGTATTTAATCCCGTGCCATGCTACACTTTTCGGTGATCGACTTTCTAGTAGGACTCTGAGTCGCCAGATTAAGACGTGTCCCCACTCTAGTTTCTCCTTCTACGTCCACCACGGTTCGGCCATGTGACGCGTTTCGTCTCTCTCGTGCATGTGTCCGGTACTGGCAGAGAGAGGGTAACTTTTTTCCTCTTAATTCGTGCTCCCTCCCCTCATCTGGCGATTCTGGGGCTAGTGATTTCAATTGAACCTTTGAGATGCCCGGGTACCAGAGTATACAAAAATTACCCGGGTATCTCAAATGATATCTGAGATAGTATAAAATAGAAATAATTATTTCGTATTATTTCCACCGTTCAATTTTCATTCCATCAAAAGAATTTTATTTCCTCGTGTATTTCGAACAAATCAATCACCACAGAGTTTTGAATCAATTCGATATTTATTCGGAGTCAGAAATTCTTGAAACTCTTGAAAGTCTTGATGTTTTGAAAATTTTAAAAGTCTTGATAATTTTAATAAATGTTATACTTTTGATAATATTGGTACGTTCATACTGTTATTTATCCCAATGCTGACACGACGTAATCATTATTTCGTGATAGATGTAGTATTTCAAGAGTTTCAATTGTTACAAATCTTCCAAAGCTTTAATGCTTTCAAGATTTTCAAGACAATGAAGACTTCCAAGACTTTCAAGAATTTCTTGTCGTAAATATTGAATCGAAGCGATTCGAAGGGATTCAGATCCCATCACTAGTTCTCCGTGACAATACAAGATGAAAATGAAGAATGAAAAGGTTGCGATATCGACTTCGTTTTCTGGCTTTAACAATTAAAAATATCCCTGAAACGCGGCAGTCCGACCAACAGAGGCGTACACTTATACACGTTGCATACGTCATAGGCGCGCGCGAAAGTCGAATACTAAGTGACAGGTAATGTACACCACTGTCGGTCGGGTCGTAGCATTTCAGGCGCATTTTTAATTGTCGATAGCTGAGAAACGAAGCCGCAAATCGCAAATTTTGTCATTCTTCATTTGCATCTTATATTGTCACAGAGAACCACCCCTTGAATTTTCTCCTATTGAACACACTGCAGAATATCATAACTAGACTGCGGATTTTATGCATTTATGATAAAAATGGGTACGTACAATTTAAAGCAGCGGGCATATTAAAACGATTTAAGAACAACAGTGTATTATTTGGGTCCCATGGAAATCACCGACACAAATTTCCCCGACACGGTTTTCACCGACAACATTTCACCGACTCCAGATTTGACCGACAATAACTTTGGCCGACAACGCCTTTAACCGAAAACGACTTTGATCGACAACGATTTTGACCGACAACGAATTTGATCAACAACGAATTTGACCGGCAACGATTTTGACCGGCAACGATTTTAGCCGACGACAGTAATAACCAACAGTAACATGATACTGTCGTCGGCTAAAGTCGTTGCCGGTCAAAATCGTTGCCGGACAAATTCGTGGTCGGCCAAAATCGTTGTCGATCAAATTCGTTGTCGGTGAAAATCGTTGTCGATCAAAGTCGTTTTCGGTTAAAGGCGTTGTCGGTCAAATTTGGAGTCGGTGAAATGTTGTCGGTGAAAACCGTGTCGGGGAAATTTGTGTCGGTGATTTCCATGGGACCCGTATTATTTTCAGCTTAATAAGAAAATTAAGCTAAATCAAAATGTTTTATTTAGCTCCTGTGTCTTGCAATCAATGCAAACATTTTTTATTTTGCATAAAGATCCGCAGTCTAAACACACGATATCGAGACGTTACCGTGTCCGATAGATTCGGTGTGTCGAGTGCGCGTGTGAATCGCATAAAAACGGACTGCGGGGATCGATAAACAGGAAACGAAGCATAAGGAGGGAGCGCGAGTGCGTTCACTGCGAGGAAACTTTGCGATTCGAATTATTCGATTACAGATTCGACAAATCGTGACAACCACAGCGTCAACATTGTTAACAGAGCGCGCGGGACGAAATGGATTAATCGAGCGTGTTACACGTTTACACGATGAATCCGATTGCAGCAGACCAACGACAAACGGTGATTTCTAGTAACGACCGAGCACACCGGCGCGGCGCGGCGCGCGGTGGTGGTACGGTTTTCCCGAACCTCGGAAACCAACGTTCCGCTTGCCGGGAAACTCTTCGCGCGCAACAAATCTTGTACCCCTAACGAACGCGAGGCTTAACGTTCGATCGCATGGAACTACAAAAGCCCGTAGTCACGTTTCGTTCCATAAAACTGATTATCGGCTCGGGTTTCGTGCGGGTTCCAGGCGTTTTCGTGAAACCCCGGACGAAATCTATCGTTCGAAAACATGCCAACTCACGGAAACGGTAATTTTCAATCGCGTTTTCCTGCCACCGCGCCGCGCCGCGCCGCGCCGTTTCGTTCGCGTCTTCCGCCGGTGGTTTCTAACACGTCAGCAATTAATGTTACAACGGCAGCGCACCGCGCCGTGAACAATCCTCAATAATTACGTATCGTCGAATCCTCGTCTTCGCTCACAATCAGTCCAATATGCAGACAGATTGGCAGAATAATTAAGTCTGGGCCACTAGAATGGGAGGACGCTCGAACGATGCAAATTAATATCTCGTTCGCGCCATTCCTGCTGGTAGCATCGATCCGACAGAGATCTGGAATTGGTCGGGCTGGGTCGAGTCGAGTCGCGTCGCATCCAGAATCGTAATAGCCCTTACGAACCGGAGCACGGAAACCTAGCTTGCATTCGAAATATCAGCCATACCTTCTCAAGGATACGATCCCGCCGAAGTCTGTTAACTGCATAGAAATGCTTAATCCTGTTCCCCCCGCGTCTACACGATACCATCGAGAATCCATCGAGTCTCCGCCGAGCCGCTTGGGAAGGTTAAAAGTCGATTGTTCCGCTGATCGCCGTTTTCGAAACAGCGATCAAGTTCGGAACAGACCCCTGGAGCTTTCGGGAGCACAACAGACTCGCGAGGACACGTGTTATTCCGCGTTCGTGAATTTTCCAACGGAATGTCTCGGCGAAACCGACAGACTCGGTGAAGTAAGTATCTTTATGGACGTCGTCGAACCCGTGTCCCCGAATATCTTTACGACCGTACACGGGAAGGGCCGGTCAATGCTGTTCACCTCTTTCGCGTCGAGCTATTCCCGTATCGATCGTCTCGATTCTACCGAGTGCCGTAGACCAGCCGGCGTTCTCCATTTACACGGGCGGAATGACAGGGACGACCGATCGATCGCGAACGCGAATCGGAAAATAAAATCATCCGTTTCGGGCATTTTTCACGGCGACGCGTGCACATACGTGTCGCACAATGGAAACCGGGATTCTAATTTGCCGTTGCGACGACGGGAGCATGCAATTAGACCGGCAGAAACGCGTCGGCGCGCCTCGTTTTGCGAAGTTTAATTTGAATTTAAAGTTTCGAGAATATTACTGCGCAGCTACGCGGAGGCCATTCACGTGCTTCAAGTGTCTCTTTAATGTTTAATGGTTCATTTCGGAATTATTCGCAGGCTATTCATATGCAAGTAGCACACCAGTTTCCTGCTGTTTTGAGAGCCTCTTTGTGCAATGACGAATGCCCTGCCAACAACCGAGCGAATCTTTATCGATATTTCGATCGCGGGCGCAAAGCAGCGAACGCGTGCGCTTGGAAACGCGTAGCATAGACGAGATATGCAGAGTGTTCCAAAAATGTTGTACTTGCTTGAGTGGGGTGATTTCTGAGGCATTTCCACGCAACTTCTTCCTTTGCGAAAATGTTCTCTATAGCATCGTTATGGAGTTATCAACACAAAAACACGGACCAATTAGAGCGCGGCTACAGCGGACGGATTTCGGCTCGGCCGATGCAAACGCCACGCTCAGCTGTAGCCGCGTTGTGATTGGTCCACGTTTTTCGTTAATAATTCCTTAACGAAGTCGTGCAGAATATTTTCGTAAAGGGAAATGCAACATTTTTGGGACACGCTGCAGTGCTTCAAAGGTGGCAAAGAAAGTCAAACAATCAGATTTGCCAAACTCAGGATAATTCGAAAGAGGATTGCAAAGATTGCGATTGTACTGTACAGAGATCGTAGGTATGTTGCCGAGAAGCTACGAGCACAGAGACGACAGGAGTAGGCTGTTAGCTCTACCTAATCTTCTATAGGATGTTCCTTCTGTTAGATTATTTATAATAATACAGTGTTTGTCAACATCCATTAAACTGTTTACAATAATATATTAATACAGTTTGTACATACGAACTGGACAGCACAGAGACGACAGGAGTAGGTTGTTCTCTCCACCTAATCTTCTCTAGGGTGTTCCATCTGTTAGCTTATTTATAATACTACAGTTTTTACCATCATCTATTAGACGGTTTACAATAATATATTAATACAGTTTCGGTGACTCTGCAGTATACGACGAAAGAGAGGGAGAAAGGAACGGCCGGATGAGTTTCTAGGAAAATCTACATGACTAAAATCAAGCGTGTATTGTGTTGAATCATCGGTAGCCTGCGGACGACAGAGGACGACAGAGGAACATTGCAGGAAGGAGCCACTAACGACCGAGTTCCGCTGTTTTGCTAATTATCCAAGCTCATCCAATCTCGCCGCTCGAGGAAGCCTTTATCCTCCCGGACTACCCTCCTGGGCTACCCTGCCGTAATTCTCGTCATCCCCTCTTCTTCTTGGGTTAGCGTCCAGCTCTTTCGCGCATCCTTGTATCGCACACCCTCACGAGAAACGATCGTTAGTCAAGGACCTCTCGCGAGGCAGCTACTTCGCTCTTGGGATTATCGATCAGACCGTCGAACCAGGTGTGACTGCAGCCTTCGTCTTCGCCGGAGGAGTTTGTCCGGGAATTTAAAGCGATCGGACCCCGTCGCGAAACGGGCTTTCTATATTCGTGTTTGCGGAACCAGTCCAACCGTGTAACGAACCGTCTTTGTTCTTTCTCCATTGCCCCGTTCGTCCTCCTCCTTCCAATTCCCTCGACGACGAAGACGGATTCGCGTTTCGATGTCGAAGTAATCCGCGAGCCAATCGCGGAACAAGATACAGTGGTGCACGGTTAAATTTACACGAGTCTACACCAGTAGACAAGGATAGAAGACACAATTCGAAAAAGTAAACATGTAATAAAGAAAATTTTATTTCTAGTAATCGTCATTTAAACATTCATCATTGTAGCACCACTGGATGGATGAGATTCTTCCAATTAGAATGAGTCCAAACATGAGGTAAATCGGACTAATTTTAACTATTTAATATGGAGCAATCTACGTATTAATTATGTACTTAAATAGATAAAAATAGTCTGACTTACAACCAGGGCCAGATTAAGGCTAATAACAGAAGTAGGAAATGCTACAGGCCCCGCGCTTGGAGCAGAAAATATTTAGCTTGCAAAATTGTGTAACAGCGCTGGCTACCGTTAACAAATATTTTTGCTAAAAAAAAGGTCATTCATTGTGTTTTATTTTATTATCATACGAAACCTAGAGCCTCCTGGTAGCATTTGCTACAGGCCTCGCGCTGGCTTAATCCGGCCCTGCTTACAACGTGTTTGGACTTATTTTAACCCTCAGTGATGACGAAATGCAACTGACAAGATTCGTATGCAATTATCGGGAGTGAAACTCCCCTGGTTCTACCGTACGCACCGGTTCTCTTACTTTGTCGAGCTCGAGTCAGAAAGCTTGGAAGAAAAAAATTTTTCATATACCACGTTTTTAAGATGGACTAAGATTTGGAACGAAAAACGTGGGGCGCAAGACATAGGTGAACTATTCATGCATCAATTATCTATTGCATGCGCCCCACACACGTTTTTCGTTTCAAATCTTAGTCCGTCTTAAAAATGTGGTGTATTAAAAATTTTTTATTATTTAAATTCTTTTTTGTGTCTGTTCGTCTGTATCTCTGTATGTGAATGCGATACCTTGAGAACCACTTCATCAAGTTTGAATGGGAAGAACTTATTAGATTTTGGTAAACAAACATTAGTATAATACTTTATAAACGCTACACTGAGCTCCTTCGGTGCGAAGTGGGTCAGTGGAGTGGGGATGAATCGGAGTGGGAACGCATAGTGGAGTAGGGAACGCTGACGTACTACCGAGTGTCGCGCGGCGAGGTGTGACGGTTAACATGGACCAATCAGAGGACAGGCCCCGGAGAGCCAGGCGTTGGCATTGACCGAGCAGGAATCCGTAGTACACGCGCACTGATTGGTCCTCGTTTTTCGTTAACAACTCGTTTTTAGACGAATAGACAGACAAGAAAAAGAGTTAATATTGCATTGTCATCCAGTTCTGAGCTATGTTTAAAGTTTCAAATCTCTAGCTCATCGGGAAGTTAGTTTAAAATCAATTGCAAAATTTGTACCGAACAGACAAACAAACAGACAGACAAGAAAGCGAGTTAAGTGAAACGTGATAATAAAAAGATGTCCCGCTGTAAATTTAACCGTGCGCTACTATGCTCCGCGAGAACAAAATACGTAACAAAATCCGTTAACATCGACGTGACGCTTTGTCGTTGCTAACGAAGGCAAAGTATTTATGCGCGGACGACTATCATGGCCAAACATAATAACACGGGACCAGAGTATACGTATATAAGATAAGATACGTCAGTTATGAAATAACTCAATAACAACAAGAAAAGTATAATGTTTTAAACTCAACGTCAAATACAATCAAACAAGCGCGCTGAATTAATGAAATCTCCGTCTGAGAAACACGTCTTTTTCATTCAACCGTCACATTCCAAATCGCAATTGATAAACAAAACGAAAACCGCAATCAATAAATAACAATAACGACGTCGCGTCGTTATTGTTGCTAATATCAAATATTCAGGGGAGTTCACAACGGCATCACCACCGGCATCACCACCCTACACGTATAGTGTGCGAGAAGCGAGGGCTGTACGTATGTGCCGCACTTCCGACCAGGAACTACCCTCGTCGTTTCCGGACGATGCATCATTGGAGTCCGATAAAGTTTGCGAGTCGGCGAAACTCGCGGCGTAACTAGAAACCGAGGCGAGGGCCGGGTTAGGCGAAACAAAAAGGATACGACTGCTATCTGGCAAGTGGGAGGGAACCGAGCCCGAAAATTTCGGCTCGCCGCGCCGTCTATCCTTCTTCTGCTTCCGACGACACCGCGACAAGATATATGGAGAAATTTTCCGCGGTGCGCAGCGTCGCCTTCCGCGTCAAAGTACTGTAATGCCCTCGATATATGCGCTGGAGATGTTCACGATATTTAGGAAAAATTTATCCCCGCTACCGCTGGGCGTACGCACTCGATCACCGAGAAGTCTAACAGATCAGCAGTATCAGATATTCGGTTGGCAAGAAAGTAATTTCGGTATTTTAAGGTGAAATGATGATGACCTGAAATCGTATTTGGTTAATTTTTTTACCGATTAGGACCAGAAGTTTTATGAGCGTGGAATTGTAAAGCTATCAGAAAGATGGCAAAAGATCGTGGCAGCTGACCTCAGCGAATAACGCGTTCTTTATTTAGGCGGTTCGCGTCGCGACGCGTCGGTCGGATCGAAGAAAATTGAACGATGTCAGCGACATGGGCTGCCGGATCTCAAGTTTGAAGAAGCTCTTCCAGACCACTCGAACTGGCCGTCTTTCTTCCAGTACTTTTGAAACAATTTAAGTACCATTTCATAAGACTTGCCCGAAAGTTTCTTGACTGCTGAACCTAGAGTATAAATAGACATTTTAGAAAGTTGGTGAGTACGGTTTCCGAGATTGTAACTGAAAATAAAACGTGCCGAGCGGCTAATTCGACTTACGGCTGTCGATGGAGTTCGCTCGAGCCGAATTACTTTGCGAGGACAATTGGATTTCTTTCCTATAACAAATCGCTTGCCATGCAGATCGCGTAATTTCCGAGCGGTTTTCGTTACATCGTTTCATCCGCCGACACGAACACCAACGGATAGAACGTTGCTGCAGCAAGGTAGTCGCGGCGCAATGGAAAACGCATCGTTTGTGAATGAAACGCGTCTCTTGTTGCTCGGTGAATCAACTGTAAGCGCGAACCAGGAAACTGAGAGTCTACGTGGCCGGTCGACGCACTTGGTCGAATAACCACATTGATATACAGATATCCATTCGTGTCTCGCCCCACCTGTATATTAATTACGCACTATTCTCCGGACACGGTCGACTAGAAAGCATAAAACCGTGCATTTCCAACGGGACGGTAAAGCAGCGCGCCCGGGCAAAACAATACGCGTGATTTATTTTAATAATTTAACTAACCCGTCACACCGGCGCGCGGCGCGACGACGAGTTTCACGAGCCATCGGATTCTCTCTTTTCCACCTTCCTTTCCACCGAATTTTCTCCTCCCGTTCGGCCGCCACGGTGTACCCAAGTCACGGCGGCGTACACGGCCAAATATTAAAACGCGTTCGCGGAGAATTAAAACTATATTTCACTAGTCCGTTCGAGCGTTTCCGCGCGAATCGCTGACGCTGCACGCGACGCGCCGCGCCGCGACGCGAACATTAGCAAGCCAGATGAATCGTGGCTGTGTGCTCGTTGGCTCTGTCCACCACTATCCGCGAACATTTCGAGCAGTGCTTGCTAAGCATCGGTCGCAACTCGCGAGCAAATCGAGCTCCTCCTGCTCCACCCTCGTCTCCATCCGCGTCTTCGTTCGCAAGGAAACTAACACGCTTGCAGCAGCATCGCGCCATTAACACGTTCGAGGAGGGCAGCGAATTTGTCGAAACTCTGGTTGCAGCTAGCACCTGCGACTAATAGACTAGCATGTTATGTTTATACAAACTCGCGTTTCCACGGTGCGATAGCGAACGCAGCAAGCCAGCACCTTGTTAAAGCAAGGAGACGGTGAAAATCGCTGAACTTTAAACACGCATAACTATTGAACTACTGAATTCCTAGGATTGAAACCTGGATTTCTAATTTCTACTATTATCTATCTATTACTACAGCCCCTTTACTATCCAACAGCCGTGTTTTGCACGGACAATGATCGTAACCGGACACTATTTTTGATTTATGACTGCGTCTACCGCGCCGACCGCGCCGAGCGAGACTTCAATGGAGAGCCGAACATAGAGAAGGACAGAATCGGCGTTGGCAGGCAGTGGAGTGGGTAGGCACTGAACAGTGATCGTGCCCACGAACCCGGACAGTAAAGTGGCGTTTACTGTACTATGTACTTGAAAAATCTACGGGATTATATAAAAAAAAGTGAAACATTTGTGGTTTCCTAAACCGAACAGCAGCCGATGAAAGAATAAACTATTGAAACAATGAAAGCTCATAAAAGGAACTTGTTTTCCAACAAAGACAAAAGACTTCTTTCTTTTAATGGAAAGTTAAAATTGATTGCAGCGCCAGCTGTATCACGGATGGTACACGATGTGATAACTATTCTATACAAGCTAATTACTAGACTGCGGATCTTGATGCAAAATAAAAATGTTCTGCTTTTATTGTGGCAAGCAGGAATAAAATAAAAATTGATTTCACCCCTTAACGACTTCGTTACATTGAAAACAACATTACAGTCTTCTTAAATTTCTCTAATCTTTTGCTGTTTTACATTTCACTCAACTAATTTCTTCATAAATATATAAAGATCCGCAGTCTACTAATTACTTATGTAGTCTGTAAATAGTCCGTGGTTTTTGCCTGGGAAGCATCAGACTACCCTACTAATTACTTATGGATTGATGAGGTAGTGAAATATTGTGTGTGTGTGATAATATATCAATCTTTAATCAAAACATCAAATGGCCTGAATGAAAAGTCGAGCAAAAACGGCTTGGCACGTTAACAGCAAAACAAGTACCAATCGCTTCGGTTCGTCCGTGTTTTTCGTACGAAGAAAATTTTTGCAAAGGAAAAAGTTACTTCAAATGACCTCAGGGATCGCCCCGTTTTACGGATAAAAAGAAGTCGGCTCACGAAAATATTTTCAGTATGTCCTCCGCATGAACGCGTGCTCTTCGAACGAGATTTTTCGGACGGACGTAGCAATTTACAGCTGGCTTTTTTCCGTAGCTCGGCAATTAGTCGTCGATACGACTGGTTAAAGGACGAAGGACGGCTCTCGAGGACGTTCTCTGTCGTCCTCTTCGAGGATCGAATTATCTGCTTAATGGGTGGTAATTGCTGCAAAGCTGCACTTACCGCAGCAGCTGCTCGTGCCTCCACTTGGTGCAATTAGGTGCTCCATCTGGAACAACCACTTTTCTGCAGTCATTAGAAGGGCGTAACGAAATTTTGGAATTTTCGAGGGGGCTTCGCCTCTCGTTTTTATTAATCGCGTTTACGCGCGCGCTGGGCTGTATACCGGCATTTTATAATATCGTGAAAATTTTACAAGAGTCGAACGTTCGTAATCGCGCAGCTTTCTACGGGGCGTCAGTTACGGAACGTTTACGAGCGTCGAAACGATCGCAATTTACACTCGCGAGCCCTAGTTTGCTCGCCGCTGCCATGCCGTTCGTATACCGTTGAATCCCTTCCCGGGCGAACGTAAGGGAAGGAACGGGTCGCTCTGTGTTCGTTAATTCCACGATGGCGAGGTTCGTTCGTTAATCTCGACCGCCTTTTCCAGGTACAGTTTAGTGGCCCACGGCGCGGCGGCATGGGACAATAACGCGGTTGATTGTGATGGAACCCGCGCCGCGGCGCTGGTATTAGAAGCTCATTGTTCCGCGGGGCTGCTTTTCCCTTATCTTCATCCCCTTCAACTTATTCCCGAGTTCTAATGTCGATGCACGATTCTCCCGAGAACTTCTTGGATCTGTTTCCCTTTCTGGTATCACGGAAAAGGCCGAGCTGATTGCAGTCGCAATTTATTCAGGCAACAAATATTTTATACACCGCACAGTGATGATCGTTTCTATAAAATAGAATTAATTTTCGCGCAATTCAAATACAATAAAATATTCTTCATTAAATATAGTTATTATGTAAATTAACCATATTTTATTGAAGTTCATTAGTAATATTGAGATCTCAATGAAATTTTAATAGCATCCCTCCTATAATATTAAAATTTTCTATAAATCTATCCCCTTTTATAATTAAATCCCTCTAAAATTTAATTTCGTTAAAATATTCTGTACAGAGCTTCCTAATTTTTTTTTATATGGCGTAATATTACTCCTTCAATTTTTGAATGTACCATAAAAATGTTCGCCGACAACGGTTTCTACTGAGGTTAGTGTCTCGTAGTAAATTTCGGTTTATGCAGTCGTACCTTCTCGGCAGCGAGACGAAAAAGAAGAAGAAGAAACAGAAGAAGAAGATACTTATCAAGATACCGAGATACGCAATGAGGCATCGCTGCAGCCTGTTGACCTGTATTCG
Source organism: Lasioglossum marginatum (assembly GCA_028455795.1). NCBI lineage: Eukaryota > Metazoa > Arthropoda > Insecta > Hymenoptera > Halictidae > Lasioglossum > Lasioglossum marginatum. The sequence continues at coordinate 895,149 of CM052266.1, read as the reverse complement.
TTGTCTTCTATACAGAATCCCGCGTTCCGACCAGAATCGCCAGATTAAGACTTGTGTTCCCACTCTATACCTTCCCCTTCTACAACACTATTCTATACGCGTCCGTCGCGGCCCGGTCACGTGACGGGTTTCATCTCGTGCGTATGTCCGTTACTGGCAGAGAGAGGGTACCTTTTTTCCCTCGTTTCATGTTCGCTCCCCTCATCTAGCGACTCTGGTTCCGACGAGTTATAAGTAGACTTCGGATCTTCATGCAAAGTATAAATGATCTTCATGAATTGTACAACATAGGAGCCAAATAGAAATGTAACCTTTTCTTTAATGATATTAATCAGCTGAAACGAGTACATCGATATTTTTAAATCCTTTTAATCTGTCCTCTACTTTAAATTGCATATATATTTCTTATTCATAAATACATAAAATCCGCAGTCTAGTTATAAGCTAACTCACAACCCAGTTCCGCATCATGCTGCTCGTGTACACTTTCGGTAACTTTCCTAAGACATTGGAAAGCAATCGCTTTCTTAGCTCGGCACTTTTAACGTCGACTAGATTAGAGAAGTACACGGCGCTCCGAGATTGCTGCGTAAGTTCACGATGTTCGCCGGCCATGCTGTTTTCCCGCAAACTTGTTCCGGAGAAGTTTTTCTGTCCTCGAACGTTTCCAATAACGCAGCGCCCGTTCGCTGTACATGTTGCACACCGTAGACCGCACACCCTGTGTACCCTGTGTCCCGTATCTAACGGCAGTCTCGGAGACCTATTCGTGGGCAAACCGACAATCTCATCTCCGCATAAACACATCGCTCCTTCCACAAACAAGGGCGAAGAGGCCGATGCTCGGAGCTCTTTAATTAACGTCTGTGACAACGTGGCGCGTTCTAGCGAGCTAACTGCCTCAGAGTGTCGAAGACGCTACACGGTTTTCGACATCGAGCGCATTCGAACCTGCTCCTTCTCACAGGGTATTATATTGGGGTTACTCTGGGTTCGTCGACAACTCACTCCACCGACACTGTTTTCATTTGACCGACATTAACTTTCGTCGACACTATGTTTTCATTGACACATGATTACACATCATTATTACACGTTATTACACATTATCACATTACATCGATATATTATGATTTTTTTGTTCATTTGTGTGTACCTATTAATAAAGTTTGTTTATTTGAAGAAATTCTGGGTAATAGCAATAAAAACAAGCGAGCAATGAAAACTTTGATCCAAATAACAATGGTTTGTAATTCTCTTTATTATTTATTATACAAGCAACTAAATGCGTCGGGAACATAATAATGATAATAACGATTAATCAACATTAGCAGATACGAATTTGGTGTCAGTGGAAACTAATGAACTCAAACCTATCGCTAAATATGGACTGATGAAAACATAGTGTCGGTCAAATCATGTCGATGAAGACATTTGTCGACGATTTGACCATGTCGATGAAAATATAGTGTCGACGAAAGTTAATGTCGGTCAAATCGTGTCGATGAAAACAGTGTCGGTGAAATGAGTTGTCGACGAACCCATATTGGATCAGTGTAACAGTTCAGTTACAATTTCAAGTAGACAGTTCTATCAATCGATTACAGAGTTGGACATTAATCGATTGAAATTTTAACCAAGATTGATCGATTAATGTGTACGATTAAAAAAGTAATCATTGGAAAATGGACGATTGATTCAATCGATTGATGAAGTTAATCCTCAATCGTTGATTAAAAAAAGAAATCATCGAAAAATCGGAGACTGATTTAATCAATTGTTGAAGTTAATCGCCAACCGATCTATCCATAAATTGTAATAAGGAGGGAGAGAGTGACACAGAGCGGAGATGGAGAATTGACAGAAATATATCTCAACGAAAACTCAGTTTACATTTTTTTCAGTATGCATACAGTTTTGATTCTGTTTTCCATTAATCAATTATCCGATTGACGATTGCAATTGAGAGGAATGTAATCATTAATCGCAATTAACGATTAATCTCCTAGTTTAGTCGTTAATTGCGGTTAACGATTGAATACTTATTAATCGTTAATTGCGGTTAAGGATTAAATACTTATTAATCGTTAATTGGGAATAACGGTTAAGTTTCTACTTTTCCTTTTCACAATATTACTAATGTTCTCGTTATTCACTATATTCTGATTACAGAATATATACTCACCCTGTATAAGTGTTCATTATTTCAATTAGTTTTATAATATTATTCATTCGCTACTTTTCCAAATAAGAAATTTCGAACTTTTGCCTCTTCATTTCATTGCGAGATTATAATTAACAATCAGAGTGCACCTCGGTTAAGATGACGCCAAAAAAGAAACATCTGTGTCGAATTACGACAAGATTCACACCACACCCAAAAAAGAACGGTGAACACGCGGCGTACAAGTTGAAATTGTTGTTCCGAGACCGACATTATTCACGAGCCCGTTGAATTTTTATCTCGGTAGCGAGCCCCTTCCAAACGAATTAACGGAAACTGCTGGAGAAGCTGCAAGGTGCGCGTCATAAACAGAATTTATTGGCCGGGGCATGGGGGTCTCGCGTGCGTCGTAAAGAAAAATTCTATGCATTCGCAATGAATGACTGCGAAACAGAGTAATAACCATGGATACGAGTCGTCCGCGCTCGTCGCCTATCGTTTGGGTCGTTCACGGAAATTGAAAGAGACGTATCTTTGATCGACGTCGGCCGCTTAGTTTATTCCTCCGAGTCAAATTTTCAAAGCAGCTTCTCCGAGCCGTCGGTGGCTCGACGATAACCACAAAAATAATCGTTTGCCCGGCGATGCAGAAAAATCGTCTCTCGGGGACCGACGAGGATGAAAATAGGACGCCGCGACGTCTAAAAATTCCTCATAACGTTACATATACGGCGCGTATATGTCGGCAGACAGTCTGTCCGTGCCACGGTGATTCCATTCTCCGCTCGAAGGGGAATTTCTCCATGATAAAATTCAACGAAATCCGAAGCCATCCGGCGAACCAGACCGCGCGCCGCACCGCGCCGCGCCGGAGCAGTTAGTCCGCTTGGAAAATGCAATCCGTCGTGGAAAATCTCTTCGGAAATTTTCAGCTTCGCGAGGCTCCGCGCATTTTTGCGCGCGTACATATCCTCGCTCGTTCTCGAGAACTTATTTGAGGGAACACTGCCCAGTGGCGGAACTGGGAGCACTTTAAGCGATCGGGACCATCGAAATTCCTCACGCTCGAGAGTTTCTAGTCGATTCGCAAACGTTTAGGTCGCTTTTAATCGAACCCTTACAACGTTCACGATCGTTATCGATTTTATTCCCTGTCGTTCCAAGTCGGCTTGCGCGTAAACACGGATTTCAGGGATCGGACAAAGTGATGAGGGTGGCAAAGAGTGAAAAGGGTGAAAAATTCAAATTTGTTCATGAATAATGGAAGTCACCGTCATTTTTTTAAACGGCACTTCATATTTTTTAGTACATAATAGTATTGCTTATGCAGCCTCCAACAGCCTAGTATACTATGACCTTGATCAAGATCATGAACATAAAATATAAAACAACCTTATTGTTAAGGTCATGTTAAGGTCATGTCAAGGTTATATGACTAGGCTGTTGAACTCGTCTTGGCATAAGCAATAATATTATGTATTAAGAACGTGAGACCATGTATTTATATATTGTTGATATTCAGATACATATGTAGAATGTATGTACTATCTTCTCTGCTTTTCTTTAAATAAATGGTGTATTTATTTTTCGAAACTGATTTGTAGGGTATGCTTTCTTTAACACTAAATCTACCGAGCTTTAAAAGTAACTGATACATGTTCCCTTATAAAAATGACGAGGTTGATTTTATTTAGACTTTGTGCGGTCCCTATTGTAATACGTGCTTATAAAATCATTTTTATTATTTCAATAATTGTAAAATAAAAAATCTGGAATCGATCATTCAGACCGGTGATGGTTTAGTGTTAATTCATTGCGGAATGCTGTCAAAGACAAATTTTTCAATGCTACGGAACAATTATAACAATTGATTAAAAGGCACGGTGACCGCATAGAAATGTTTCGTGTTTTCCTTCGCTGCGTATTCCTCACAATTAACTTCCAACGGTAATTAGTTCCGCGGTACACACTTTCGCGATCCATGAATCTGCATTAAGCCTATATTAAATGTCATGTTACACGATGTACCGCCGCCTTTAAAATTTAAATTAGACTTTCCGCAAATTCTGATAAACTTTTAAACGCGTCGCTTCGTTTCCATCCCTCCGGCTCTTGGTTACACCTGCTCCGCGCGAGTCGGCTCGGCTGTGTCCACTGTCGCAGTCTCATTTTCGAGTTTAAGGAGTTTCGCAAAGTTTCGCGCGAGCGTAAAGATAGCGTGTACGAATTCGAATGGTTGATTTTGGGAAATGAACAGGACCGATATTTCCATAGCTCGAACGAGATTTCCGCTCTTTTCATTTTTGCTGATTCGGAACGAAGCTTCTCATTCGTATCCTACTCCGGTTCGATGATTCTGTCGCGGTGGGTAGCGGAAATACATACATACAGGGTGTCCCAGAAATGTTTTACCTCCTTGAAATTCCTGAAGCCATTTCAAGTAACTTTCTCCTTTGCGAAAATGTTCTCTGCGGCAGAGTTCGGCATTAATCAATTAAAATTTTAATCGGGATTGATTGATTGATGTGTACGATTAAAAAAGGTAGTCATTGAAAAATCGACGATTGATTCAATCGATTGATGAAGTTACTCGTCAATCGTTGATTAAAAAAAGAAATCATCGGAAAAAACGGAGACTGATTTAATCAATTGTTGAAGTTAATTGCCACACGGTTTATCCATAAATTGTAATAGGGAGAGAGAGAGAGAGAGAGAGAGAGAGAGAATTGACAGAAATATGTATCAATAAAAACTCAGTTTACATTTTTTTCAGTATGCATATAGTTTTGATTCTGTTTTCCATTTCGAAATTTCAGCAGTTAATCATTAATCAATTATCCGATTGACGATTAGAATTGAAAAGAATCTAATCGTTAACCGCAATTAATGACTAAAGTAGGAGTTTAATTGTTAATTTCGATTAACGATTGCAGTACAAATTTATTCGTTAATCGTTGATTAAATTTTTGCCCAACTCTGCTCTGCGGCTCTGTGAACGCTCATCCTTCCCTCATTTCGCGAACTGAATCTATCCCTCGGTGTCAAATAGACACAGTGATGGAAAACAATCGATAAAATAACAAGTCAAACGTTCCGATGTTTTTTCATTCAAATTGATGAGTTAACATTTACATCTTAGGTTTTTGCGGTTATATTGCATTAAAAAAATAAAAGTCACCAAGCTTCGGACAAAACCAACAAGTAACAAAACAGTATAACTTGTGAAGGAGTGAAGGAGTTATTATCGAAAAACACTACTGAATGTGGCGTTGGTATTGGCCGAGCCGGATTGCGTCTGCAGAAGCCGCGCTCTGATTGGTCCTTGTTTTTCGTTAATAACTCCTGAACAAAGAATATTTCCGCGAAGGAAAAAGTTCCTTCAAATCATCTCAGGAATAACCACCCCTTTCAAGGAAGTACACAATTTCTGTGTCACGCTGTGTATCGCGACACGCGCGTCAAGGCAGGAAGATAAAATGAGAAATGAGAGATCCGCCTCCGAAGCAGCCGTCTTCTCGAATCTGTTTCGTTGCCTGGGTCGCTTTTATCAGATCCGACAAACTATCCTGCATGTAATTTCGCATCCGAAACTGTGTAACAGACGTCGACACGGACGTCGCCGTCGAGAAACGGGGACAAAGGCGAACGTACGTAGGTAAGCGCCTCGTGTGCTCGCGAGCCAGACAGATTTCAGAACGTGCAAGAATCGATCCGCCGGCGGACGCCGATTATTCGCTGCGAGACGAAGATGCTTGCAACGGCGGGCTGATATTTTTTTGGATAATCGGCCAACCGAACAGATAGGAGCGGCGTGGGAGCCGATCCCGAAGCAAGATTGCCTTCCCTGATATTCGTAGCCGCGGAAAAAATGTCATTCCAGGATGAGTGACGTCGCGCGACTGCCAGTCTACTCGGAAAGAAATGCTTCGCGGAATCAGGCCGCCGATGTGAACCCGCGTGAATGAATAGCTGCGCAGATCAAATCGGCAGATTATGCTGCCTGCTCGCGGCGTCTGCTCGCGGGAGGCTGCAGCCGCCGCCGATTGTAATCTGAAACGATGCAGCGGTTCCATTCGGGGGAAACGGGAGTGAGAGAGAGAGAGAGAGAGAGAGAGAGAGAGAGAGAGAGAGAAAGAGCGGAAGGTGAGGGAGCGCAAAATACGAGGGAAACAGAGGACAGAATGTGGGCACGGTCCCAGAGTCGAAAATCACGTCGAATCCGAACGCTAGCTCGTAGCTAACGATATCGAATCGGATAAACGCCGTTAAGGCGTGGCTGGTCGCGCGGAGGAACAACTTTATTACAGGTTCCCTTAGATACGACCTACGAAATCCCGCGTTAACGACTTCTCGATAGGGCGGCTCTACGTGTCCAGGAAAAGCGTTGATGTGCATGTGCAGCACCGTCGCGCCGTGCGCCACCGCGACCATTCCCAATGGATCGATGCGGGACGAAAGTGCAGGGCGACGTGCAGCCTCTCTGGGAGGCAGAGATACATTTAATATTTTATCGGGTGAACAGCAGCAAGTGACCGAGAAAGCGACTTATTGTCTGAGCACCTTTCTGTCCGTATAAAAGACTTCTCCAGATCGCCGCGCGTGCTGCAATTTTACAAGATGTCTGTGTTGCACCAGACACGCCGGTTTTCGAGGATGCGCCGCGTCGCGACGCACCGGGGGAAAATCTCGCTCGAGGCTGACTTCCGACATCCACGCGGAGGAACGGTAACTCGGTAATTGGTTTCGCTGGCTAAGACAAGCCGTTTCGTTGGGAATCCATGGAGCCGCGCCGCGAACGGCTTCAAGTGGGAACGCAGGAGGATCGCTCCGTCGGAAGTTGCCGGGTAACTTGCGAGTATCCACTCGAAAACTCGACACGATGCTTAGATGAACTAACGCCGACGGAGGCTGCTTTGTGCCAAAGAAATATGTATACAGACCGCGATGAAATCCATCCAGCACTCTTACCGCGAACCACGAGTGTCATTCTTGTTGCACACACGCTCTAGCCCGGGGTGCCATCGCTGGCTCCGCCAGCCAAAGAATTCCTCCGCGCCGGGAACTAGGCGCATACTTTTGTTCCTCTGTCCTCCGTATCTTCGCCTAGGCCTAGACCATAGGAACAAACCCTAATTCCGATCCGCTCGTGGCTCCGTTGCCACGCTCCCAACACGCGAGACGTATTATCTGTGAATTACTGCCGTTAATTTGGGGGACTGCGAGAAGATGAACGGCGGCAAGGGTGGATTACGCTCGAGGACGGTACACGCACCCCAAGAAAGTCGCCGCGTATCGTGCAATTTACATGCGCCATGAGGTCTAATCTACCCGCTTCTGGGCTTACGCTCGATTGAATCATAACCAGCCGAGTTGTTTACAGCACTCCAGCCGCCAGACTTTTAACCTCGGACACAACAAACCAGCCCGCTAGACGGTTTCGTGATGCTACGAAATATGTACAATGAAATCTCTGTAAAGTCGCCATGCCTTTTTTGATGGGTTCTTATCGTTGTTACATACCAATGATAAGGGGTAAAGCCGTATAAGGAGGCCAAAGGTGCATCATTGATTTTCTAAATATTGAAAGGAATTCTTATAATAAATTTAATCTTAGAGTAATTTCAATAATAAATCAATTTGAAATTTTAATTGACGGGAATTTTAAGCCCCCAAAACCAAATTGAATTTGCAATAGGCCATTCGATAGCTTATCCAAAGGGCGACAAAGAATATCAGGTTTTTCCGTAATTTCTCTTATCCTCTTTAATTGAAAATTCGGAATAAAATCAGGCGTGTTTTAGCTATTAGAATGCACGTCCATGAATTTTTTTCAGAATTTTTAGCTTCGAAACCGAATTTTAAAAAATAAGAGAAATTCTTGAAATGCCGATTTCTTGTCTAAGTTTATATTTTTACAGTTTTAGCGTCTCGTTATGGTTATTAACATATCATTTTTTCAGATTTTTTATTGTTTTATTGTCGTCCAATTTCACTTCGCTAGGGTTCCAAATGAGAACCATGTTAAGCAATATCTCTGTACGCCTCTGTTAGTCGGGTTGCCGCAGTTTAGGCGGATTTTTAATTGTGGATCTCTATGCAAAATAAAAATTTCTTACCTGGATTGCAACAAACTGAAATGAAATAGAAATTTATTTTCTTCCCTATTAAGCTTAGTAGGTTGAAATTAATATAATAGTATGTTTGAATTTTCCTAATATTTTTGCTATTTTAAATTACGCCTATTCATTTCTGTTATAAATGTATAAAATCCGCAGTCTAATAATAACTAAACAACAAAGCTGAAATCGCACTTTTTTAACTCTTTACTTTCGTCTTACATTGTCATGGAAAACCATCCGTAATATTTTTTCCCACCCGTATTCGAACACCCTGTATATTTACCGCGGCGTGGAGAAGATATTCCTTGAAATACGTTCCACGCACTCACAGTTCCCAGCGTTAGTCGTAATACAACGGAGCTAAATGTTTTCCCCGGAAAGTAATCAAACGACGACGAAAACGTTTACCCGGGAATGCAAAGGTCTTTCAGCCGGTTCGGTCGTGAGTCTTTAAATTTCAATTCATGGGCTGCGGCCTCGACAGCGGTTGGTCCGCGGAAAATCGTGAAGCAATATTTTTCCGCGGCACGAATAATGAAACCGCGATTCGGGAAAATGTCGGGAAACGTCGCGCTGTTTGTCGAGGACAAATCGGGGAACACGGTCCCCGGAGTTATCTCCCGAAGGACGGCGCCGCTCCGGTCGGTCGGTAGTTATTAAAAGTCAATAAAAGACCGCGGAATTATGATTTTCATTCGTAACTTTTTCATTCTCGCAGACCGGCTACGCAAAGATTGAGTTCGCTCATTCGTTAATCGGGCTGTTGAACGAACTCAAGAAGCGCAGAGCGCGTTTACCCTATCGACGGGGAAAACCCTTGGCATCGAAATCAATCGATGGAGCTGATTCCGGGTAGCTTCGGTCTATTCTTTTTTACGATGGATCAGGTCCATTATCCAGCCAATTATTTCTCTGGTAAAATATTGTTCCCAGTACCGTGCGCGCCGCGTCATTCGTAATTTGATTTCGACTACACGGATACGCCAGCTAAGTGCACACCGATCGGGAAATGATCGATACTGTCGCGCATTTCGTTGTAATTTACAGCTCGGAGCTCTGAACAGCTTGTGTCGTGCTAGAACTTCGTAAACATGTATCTCGTTCGATGATTGTTGAGCATCGACGGAGCGTGATTGCGCACAGTGGCAATTATCCTCGAAACACAGAACGTCGAGCGAGCGTCGCTCAATCAGAGTTCGTACCCGGCCGCGGCCCCTTCCGAAAATCTAACCCAGACGTCCGCGATCGAAGACCGGCGATTGACTCGAGTTGTCGCGCCGAAACTTTCCGAAACTTTTCTTGGGAGAAGAAGCCGCGGCCACTCGATGCCCGTACCAAAGTGGTTACACACTTTCAGGAAGCTATTCGCCGAAGAGACGGCGAGCTTCGTCGAACGTCTTCGAGCCTGAAACCACGAACGTGTTTCCGCTTTGCTCGCCCTCTCGCGCCGATAGCTATTCGGGCTTCTGTTCCCCGTAAAATTATTTTCGAACCTGTCGCTTCTTCTCGTGCTTTCACATCGCTCGTGTCGATCGCTCCGTCGTCGACGACGCAGGAATTACACAGCCGCCACTTGGCGAAATTAAAATTTCACCGAATCGATACAGTCCTTCGACTTGTTTGCAAACTTTTCCGTAGTCGACGGCGCCTGCTCTCTTTTCTGAACTATGTCTCGCGGAAGGTGTATCGCAGCTTTCTCCACCGTCGTCGTGTCACGGTGAAGTGTACCGGTGACACGCGTATATTTTCATAGGGAGACGGCCGAGATGAAAGCGAGACACTGCGACGCGTTCGTGGGGAGCGACATACCCTTAACAAGCATAATTGGAGCAGGTGGTCGGCCATGGCTGCGGTTTCCTTGCATAGATAACTACCCAAAGGTATTCTACCCTCTGTCCTACCGGCCCAGTCGCCTTTGTTGTTGATTCACCCTACTCCGAGCAACTACAATCTTTCGCCGCTTAATGAATTAAGCTACGACGACCAGGACTCGCCGCAAATCGAACTATTGTAACATCCCGATATATAGTGACTCCCACTAATATTCGGACACTCTTCAAGAGACGATAAATTTTTCAATATTGTGCTATACGATTTTAATTTTTTTGGGGAAACTGGAGCAATTATTGGGAGTACAAATTAGTTCGGTCCGTTTTCAAAAGACGGCTCTGGCTGTTATGAATGTTCATAGCGACAGCTGATTTCAGTGGTTTCAGAGAGATCAGACATCTACCAATAATATTCATTTTTTATATCGCTTTGAGTTTCATACAAAACTTTTGTTTTTTACTGTGTTGAATATGTCAAATTCTGTGTTAACTAAGCAGCATTTGCGGGAGGTTTTAGTTTTCTGCTTTAATCGGAAGAAAAGTGCAGCTGAAGCGCATCGAATGCTTGTAGAAGTTTATGGTGACAATGCACCAACTGATAAATCATGTAGACTTGTAACACATACTCGAAGAATAGTGCTTTTAGATGTCATCGGTCTGGATAGTCGAGGTTCTACTGAATCGTTGATTGAACGAGCAAATATATTCCGATTTGTGTCGTGTTTGATCTGCTTTTAATCAGGAAAATATCGCGAATATGTTGGTTAAAACTTCATAAGAAGATAAATGAAAACAAAAAAGCTTTGTCATTGGTTTGTCATATTACATTTTTCGATCGTTGAGCTTCTGAACCCATGGGTATACTCGCACTTGTATCTAGGAAACTTGTATCTAGGAAACGTTAATATTACAAAATATCAGCTTTCTCTATACACCGAACTGTCTTAACGGTTGATGTCGTGTAGGCTGTTCCAAAGATTGGAGATAACGAAGAGGAGGGTAGGAGCTGGCGATGAAACGGGGAGCCGAGTCAGGGAGTGAGACTCGAGCCGACCCAATCGATAGAGTGCTCATTCGATATTCGTAGTTATTCAAGTGTGTTTCTGTCTACCATACCGCGAAATCTCTCTAAACTCTAAACGCAAGCACAGGGGTGAGTTTCGGGCTGTGTTCACGGTGGTGAGACGCGAGTGGAGTAGCCGGCCAGGTCCGCCCGATCTCCAATCTTCTCTCCCCGGACATGCGCAGTTATAACAGCCCCTAATACTCGGTGGACCTACTCCATAGTTACCGCCGCACCCTATGCAGCAGGGGTGGAACGTGCGCGACACGTGGATTGCGAGTCATTCCGAAAGCAAACCATAGATGTACTAACCGAGCAACGTTATTCGATCTTATTCGGTATTTTTCTCTTTGCTCTTTCGGTACTCCCTTTTCCGGCGTAGAATCGGCGAGTATTCGATTACACAGTGAGACTCGGGCTTTGTGTATCGTTCTCACCGATAACACGTTCAAACGGTCTTGTACCGTTTGGCCAGGAGAAAACGGCACGTCTGATCCCACTTTTGAGGTCAATCTACAGGGTGTCCCAAAACGATAGCGACAGCCGGAAATGGGAGGTCCCTTGGGTCATTTGAAGCGACATTTTCCAAAGCAAAAATGGCGTCCGCGGCTTTGTTTAGGAGTTATTAACGAAAAACACGGACCAATCAGAGCGCGAGCTAGACGCCCGCTCGCACGTTCCGCGCGGCGAGCCGGCAGGCGAGCGTTGGCTTCTAGCTCGCGGGCATCTAACTCGCGCTCTGATTGGTCCGTGTTCAAAACGAGCGTATTGAGTGTGACTGCAATAGAGCGATGTGGTGACGCTGAGCTCCTATGTTCAGCATTCCCGCCCGAAACCTAAGTGTAAGAGTAGGATCCGGAGCCTAGCGTCAAGAGTGGAGTCCCGCAAATCCCTCTGCACTCGACTGTAAAAATCTGTGACTTCTTTCGTTGGACGAGGAGTACATACTCTTGAAACGCGAAGTGGGGATATCAGGTAGCATAAATACCTATATGTATTTTCTCAGGTGCGAGCGCGCGGCCGTGTATACTGTCCGGGAGGTTTGAGTTGCAGCGGGTCGTGGAAGCTCCTTAACACCGTCGAGACAAAAGCAATTAGAGTCGGCTGCCCAGAGAAACTCGAGACTCTGACCTCGTCTGTCGGTGACTTCAAGCCTGATTCAGAAGCGTAACCCGCAGTTTCCCTCTCGTGGCACTCTTGCCGTCGAAAGGGAGCTCGTGCCTCTAGACACCGGAGCTCGATAATGTCTCGGAAAGTGAGTGGGTAATTTGATTGCGTCCTAAGATACCGGAACAGGAAGTTGATGTAGTTTCGGAGGAGTTCCTCTACTCTATCATGCCCTCTCCTCCCCCCGCGCTGTTCTACCAACCCTTCGTGTTCTCTCTCCTCCACCCTTCTTCTGTCTCTCTCGAGGCTGTCAGTCACCGTTAACTTTAAATCAACTCTTCCGCCCCGATAAACCGTCGCGCCTCTTAAAAATCGTTAACATCCCGAAGCCTCGAAGTTCGCTACGGCCACCCTGTAGAGGGACTCGGGATTCTCTCTTGATAGGGCGCGCTTAACAAGCTGCCATTTAAATAATTGCAAGCTTGCAAAACCCACGCGAGTTTCCTTCGATTTTTACCCCCGGAACCAACGTCGGCGTTACACGCGACTAATTCCCGGAGAAGAAGCCTCGGAGGATAATGGGCAGCGAATCACCAGGTTGCTGAAATTCGATCCGGCAAATCCACTCGACTGTTTCTTAGCTATTGTTAGGGGTGCGGGTTTGGATTCGGGTCGGGTCCCGAAAATTTATAATGTTCGGGTACCTGGTTTTCAGGCAAGCAGGATCTTAAATAAAACTCGTTTGTGAAATTTGCAAGCGTTCTCTTAGCCTCTTCAGAATCGACTGACCACGACCATGACTGCTACGAAGAAAGAAAAAACTCCTTGCCAGTCGGGCTGACGGCCCTTAGCTATACCTGCGTTTCAACACATGGCCATTGGGTGTTGTATTACCGATGTCTTTTGGGTCTAGGAGGCCTCGCTTAGAAAATGTTTGACTCTCTCGGTATTTACTTTAATTTAACAGAACCGCTGTGACGCAGTATTAATTTTTGTCCTTATATCAATAGTACCCGAGTGTCGCAAATTTTCGGAACCCGACCCGACCCGAGTCATCAACAGACGAACCGAGGCTCGGCTACCCGAAATTTACGTGTGCCTGACCATCCCTAGTTATGGCTAGCATAACCCTTGATTGAAATAAACAGGACTCGCGTTCTTCGATCGTCCCCATTATGTCCCGGCAGTCGAGCGTTCATAAAATCGAATCGGTAATTTATTTTCTTCGCGGACCGCGTAATATGGAACGCGCCCGCCCGATTAAATTGCACCGACACACGTTGCGATTCCCATTCGTTTTATACGCGGGACACGTATCGTCGGTGGAAATCTCGTTTCGGAATCGATTAGCCAGCAGCACGTAGAATCGTCGCTCGCTACTAAAAACGTCGCTGAAAATTAATTGCACGCGAAGGCGAAACAATAATCGCGGGGTCGCCGCGCCGGCTGTCCTTATTCCGCGATCCGATAAACGATACCAGAAATCCTCGAATCGTTTAGTCGGACGTGTGCTGCTTTTCCGCGCGAAACCAAACGTATCAACCTTTGCGCTCAACGACAGCAGGCTCCCGGAATTTCATCGGTCCCGGAATCGGTTCGATCCCGCACGGTTTTCTTGATTTTACGTATTGTTCTGCGAACATTACGCCCTGGGCAAACATTTCCCCCGCACGCGGACCTAGACGTTTCTCAAATGGAAGCTATAAAGTTGTGATGTATGTGTACACGTGTACGTAACGTTGCGTGACGCAAACACAGCGTCGGCGAGCTAATATAAACTTTATTGCTTCCACGTAAGAGTCCGTCCGACACAGAGTGAGTCATACCAGCCAAGTTATACATAAAATCTTTAACGCGCCCAAATAATTAAAACGCGAACGTAATCTCGTTCGCTTTTTTAACGATAGGCACTCCCGCGCGATCGTACGCCCGCAAACCTAGCTTCGCTTAGTACGGAATAATATATTCTGTTCTTAATAAAACTTCAGATATTACACAAGAGGGGGCGGGGGAAGAGAGAGGGAGAGAGAGGGAGAGAGAAGAGAACGATTTTCCCGGGAAATACACGGCTTTCCATTAGCGTTAAGTTGTATTAATTATACCAGCTCGTTCTGGAACCATCGATACGATTACATAATACCTCCACTGAGGTTGATATTGACTCTTCAAATATTTTGAGTAGCGGCTGGGGCCGGGCTGTATGCCTTCGGGCTGCGGCTTGTATTTTCCAAGCAAAATTTATGCTGTTCCATTCATGAAACAATTTCTATTCATTCGTAGCGTCGTACGTCAAGCTGCTATCGGTCGATCGAATATTCGCGCGATTTGCCGCATCAGAGGAACAATTAAAATATTTTGCAAATCTCGTTCTTGAGGATAACGATCCCTGGCTGCGCCGCTTTCGAATGCACTCGGGTCTCCCTTTTCAAGCTTCGCGGAACCGCTGTGTATTTTCATTGACGTAGTCCTTTAAAAGGAGAAAATAATTTTTATAGACATTAGTGACTATAAATAAAAGCGCGGAGCGCCCACGAAGATTACGTCAATATAGTTTAGCGCTCCACGCTTCTATTTGTAGTCACTAATGTGTCTATAAAAATTATTTTCTCCTTTTTAGTGCATTTTAATATAAGCGTGGTTTTTAAAAGATTTTTTTTATGTATATGTTTTTTATTTATGATCGTGCCCACGAACCCGGACAGTAAAGGGGCGTTTACTGTAGTTACAAAATTGGTTGCAAGACGACCTTACAAGTTTTACATGGATTTTCCTTGGAATTTTCATTTTGGCACTCACAGTCTTCCTTCATTCGGGTCTCCAATTTTTGTTACGTGTTTCAGAATTTCTAATGTAGTATCGAACGGAAACGTCTGCGACTGGTTTCGATGGATAATAAGATCGGAATAAAGTGCACCTTCGAGAGCAATACTCGGGATTCGAATTCGCGGCAGCACACGGTTCGGGAGGATGGCGAGGTAAGGCGAGGATGGGCGAGACAAGTTTCGCGATAAAGATTTGCAATTCCGCCTATCGCTGCCGCGGCTCGTCTGGCCCGCGTGTTGCTCGCGACGAATTTTAAATCTGCCGGACACCGAACGCGGCGGAAAACTTTCGCGGAAGTTTCTGCACGCTGTTCTTTGCTCGCGTCGCTATTATGCGACCGTTCCAGAGAGTCAACGTCCGCAGGAGCACTCGTCGACGAGCCTCTGCTCACCCAAATTAGGCGTTGCCGAATGAAAGAGGCCGCAATGGCGGTTACAATTCTCCCCCAAATTGACTAAGTGCTCCCTTTATTTTCGAGGAAAATAGCACGCTCGTCATTCTAATAATCCGACCTCTGACCGAATGGGCTTGCTTTTCCATCCATGCAATGCAAATTCAATATTCGTTCTCGGACGAAGAAACCTCTCTTACAACTGCGCTGCGGATTTTTATGCAAACTAAAAATTGTTTGCACGATTGCAATGAACTGGAGCCAAACAGAAATTTCTTTGTTCCTTTAATCGTTTTAATAAACTGATACTAGTACATTGAAATTCTTAACTTTTCATTACTCGCACGTAGTACTTACGATCTGAAAACATTAAATTTAGTGTTCCAAGCATAAACAAAGGGATCGTCTATACTAGCAAATATTTATTTTGCGTTGAAGTAGTTATTTTACTGCATAAAAATTTGCTTATGTTGGAAAATGGAATGCGAGTAAACATGTAGAAGATGGAATGCGAGTAACTGAAGGTTATATGTATTCTTTTAATCTGTTTCTTGCCTTAAATTGTACCTATCCATTTTTACCACAAATGTATAAAACCCGCAGCCTACTTATATATATTTTTATAATTTTTAAGAATATTTCTTGCGAATACATTCGTCTTTCTGTTAGTCCCAATAGTCATTCATTCAGTTTATCATTTGAATTCTCAAATGCGCGTTGAACTGCCTCTAAAAAGTGATCACTATCTCTCATTCCCTACTAAAAATAGTATTGTGCTAAGTAAGATTGATTTCCATCGAATAAATTATTCGAATTGTTACGTATGCGGACGCGACCGTTGGTGACTTTTGACCCTTCCGGAGATATGTGTCGAAACAGACGGCCTATTCAAAAACGGAGGGTCTACTTGGAATCGATAAAGATTAGGATCCTTGCAGGCGATGCAGCAAGCTGCACCATTTCCAGTTTTATCAGTAGTCCCCAGATTTTGGGCACTATAAAGGGGCATTAGATCTCTTCATCTTTGGGCATTGATTTCGGGAGTTTCACGCTGTACGCGTCGAGTCACGTTTAATTTCTGATTAACAAGATTGGGTATAAGTTCCCTATCGAACAGTATTATTACATTTCTTCCGGCACGAATCCCATCACGGGATTCTGTAGTAGATCGCTCCCGCATTCCTCGGTGCGTTAAACCAGAGAGAGTTAGTCCGCAACATCGTGACATCCTACACAGTAGGATATTCATTTAAAGTTGAAAAATACGTTCTGTTTTCAAAGTCATGTTTCTCAAAAACTGTGCGTGTAGGAGAAAAATTAAGGGCAGACTCGGAAGCGCAAAAAACTTTGTAAGAACCACCCAGTAAATAGGAAACATAAAAAAAGTTGAAATTTGTTGGACAGTGTAATTCGGAGTGCAAAGGGTTAAAGCAACGGAACTCGTAAGAGGCCATTGATTGGAGCCACCCGATACCGTAGCATCCCCTTAAAGATGTTCCTGAATCGGAGTGGCGAAATCTGTTAACCCGGGTACGACTGTAACGGTATTTACTGGAGGAAGCAATGCGATAAAGGAAAGTTTACACGAGCGTTTACCGGGCCGATCATAAAAGCGCAAGACAATGATGAAGAATAATAGAATTCCATTTAACGACGAACAACCAACCCCCGTGCGGAAGCGCTGTTCGCTCATCGTGTTCGGGGTACGCGAGCTCTCTCTCTCTCTCTCTCTCTCTCACGGACACACCCTGCACCGCGAATCACGAACCACGAACCACGATACGCTCGTAAAACCAGCCTGTATCGTTTCGCTCATTAACTCGCCTCAACAATGACCGTGGGTGTCGGCGTAGTACGTCGAGATCCTTTCAACTCCCGCCTATCCACACCCTTCTGGCGGTGGTAGTGCGCATACGCGACGAGAGGAGAACGAGAGAGAGAGAGAGAGAGGAGAGAGAGAGAGGAGAGAACGAGAGAGGAGAGAGGAGAGAGGAGAGAGACGAGCACCACCGAGTCAGGCGAGGCGGTTCGCGCGTAAAATCGCGCCGAGCGGCAGTCAGTCGCGCGGAATACGGCGCGGGGTGCGGTTTTCTGGTGTTCGTCGTCCTCGGATGGCCATCGCCATCCATTCCCCTCGTTTCTTTTTCATTTCACTCGCAGAATCCCCTAATCCGCGACATAGCCCACCCGCGAATCGAAATCTCCCGTAGCTCGTCGCGTGTGACGATCAGGGATGTACTTCGCGGGGAACGTCTCTGTCTCTGCGTTCTTGCTGCTGACACTGACACTGTGTCACGCGAAAAACGACAACTGTGAGTAGTCCCGCTACCCTCTCTGCATCCTCGAGATCCCCTACTCCTTCCGCTGCAGCGGTGCACCGATGCGCCGATGCACCGTGCTTCGAAAACCGGGAGACTCCCGTACAACGCGATCCGAAAACTATTTAGCAAGTAGGTAGATTTGTTTCATGTGGCAGTGAATGCGTACGTACAATACATATATTAGATTGAGTAATAAGTTCGAGCGTGGCTTGTGGAATACGTATTTTTTAATAAAAAACACACGGACATTTTATGAGCAAGGTATATTTCGGAAGTAGGTCAGAACGAAATAGCACGTATTTCATTGGTCAGGAATGTAGTAAGTTCGTCACACATGAGAATATGGACTTATTACTTAACCTTCGCAAGGTAATGTGGGGTCTCGGAGACCCCAGCTTCAGATTTTTTAAAAGAGTTTTTAAATCTGTCCGTTTACTTTTTATCCTGTGTTATTCCTTATCCCAAATTTATTATAACGAGGCTATTTGTGAAATGCATTTGTCGGGGTCTAAGAGACCCCACTATTTATGTGTTATTAGACCTTATCTTGCGAGGGTTAATCTAATATATAAAGAATTGTTTGGAAAAATTGGCTTTTTCAAACAATTTTTTGATCGCGCTATACGGGAGTTCTCTGTATTTCTTTCCGACAATTCAACGTATCCTTGCTTCGACGGATAATCTCATTTAAGGAACGAGCGCCCAAGGGGAAAAGGTCGTTTTGATGTTGTTGTTCTTGTCGTGCAGGAGTCGTAGTGTATCAGACACGTGGGAAACTTTGCTGGCACAGGTCCTTTCAAAGTTGTGGTCCCACCGACGCGGCGTACTTAACCCTTCACTAGGTTGGTCTGCTGAGACCGCTTTAATCCTTCGCGGACGAGAACATTTTCTATTCTATCTTGTCTACTTTATCTTAATTAACAAGATTATGAACTGAAAAGGTAAGTATAAGAGTTAAACCAACGGAAACATGCTGAATGTAACGAAAAGTTTGATATTAGTGGAATTTGGATTATCCGGACCTATAATCTATACTCTGTATTCTATATTATACATATTTTATAATGCTATACATATACTATAGGTGGGGAACGTGCGGCCTTTATAAAAACTAGCTCTCGTATTAAGTAATATTATATTTAATTATATAGATTACGACAATTCGAAAATTAATATATCCGCTTAAACAAATAAAAATACCAACAGTGAAATATAATAGCGGCCTCCTTTATTACTGCCTAATTTAAATGTGGCCTCTAATGGTAAAAAGATTCCCGACCTCTGCTCTATAGTATAAGGATCTACAGTATGCAGCACATGTACTATACAACTTATCAAGGATTCAGTTCAACACTGAAACTAATTAACTGCTCTATTATCCGGACATTTATGTTCTACTGATTAGTACGGATAATCGAGGTTCTACTGTATTTGTGAATAATAGCTTTTCACAGTCTCGGCGACGGCATACGTCACAAAGGATTAAATTTTCATTCCCTCCTATTTCCCTTCCCCTGCATGCCTTTCAATTAGAGTTCAATATTAAATTCGTGAAATGATTGACGGTTTATATGTGTATGCAGTTATCAATAAGTAGACAGCGAAAATTGTCTACCTGAATTGCAACAAACTGGAGTGAAATGGAAGTTTATTTAATATTGGGTCGTTCGGAAAGTCATTTCGTTTTTCGTTTAGTGATGGCATTGCTTCCGTTTGTTATTACTAACCTTATTTTAAATCGCAAAACCGTGGTATATCTTGGCAGCTGACATTTCGGACGTAATGTCCTATCTTGTAGTGCTTTCTAATCTTTCAAGTATGTTTTTATCATCACATGAAATTTGCAAAATCAAAGTACGCATTTCCATCATCTTTTGCTTTTTCATTACCGCAAGGGTAAAAATGTAGTGCTCGAAAGAAAAAGTTGTGCGCTGTTTAAAGAGATGTACCATCGA
The DNA here is from genome assembly GCA_028455795.1 of Lasioglossum marginatum. Lineage (NCBI taxonomy): Eukaryota > Metazoa > Arthropoda > Insecta > Hymenoptera > Halictidae > Lasioglossum > Lasioglossum marginatum. Next base: position 875,377 of record CM052266.1, on the reverse strand, counting down.
TTACTATTATTTTCGCGTTTTTCAACATTTTTTATGCGGCGCAAATATCATTTCAAATAAAGTCGTGGAAAGTCATACAACTCAATATTTTGCTAATAAAAAACAGAAATTCTACGAGCATGGGATCTTTAAGTTGCCTGAAAAATCGCAAGAGACCATAGAACAAAATGTCATAAAACTTATCCTAAATGGTAAAAAATTGGCTTTCATTTTCTATTAAGAAAACGAAATGACTTTCCGAACGATCCAATAGGTTGAGAATAATGTATAACAGTACTTTAAAATTCTTCTAATGTTTTTACCGTTTTAAATTGCGCCTACTCATTCTTGCGATAAATGCATAAAATCCGCTGTCTATTAATAAGAATACTTGAGAGACCGCGTATAGTAAAATTGGTTTTAACATTTATAGTAGTTAAAGGTTGGAGATACTCGAGTGTGTAAATGTAATTGTATGGATTTTAACAAGCGATGCTGATCTGCTGCAATCGATGTAGAGATTACGGCCCTATTTGCTGCATCTACTACTTACCGATAACGGCTATAAGCCAATCCGAACGTGATCGATTCGGAGCCATTCCGAGACAGTTGTAAGCACATTTGCACGATCCGCTCCGAAATCTCGATCCTAGAATTAAATGAAGATTGGAACTGAATGATATAGGCGTAAGCTCGCTGTAAGATGTGCACAGGTGGCTACTGAATGTTGATAGAGAGTTGTACCTGACGATCGAGAGTTCATCGAGTACATGGCATGATAAGAGACACTTACAATTAGGAAAAGTAACGATTCGTACACGATCTATTTCGTGGGTCGTTGGAACACCACGCGTGTCTTTGACATGAACATTCTTGTCGAAGAAATAAATAATATAACATAATACAACGATTGGAAAAATATAACCGTGATTATACATTAAACACGACTAGACTGCAGATCTTTATGCATTTATGGCTTATGGAAATTAAAAAAAAATGCTAGGGTATAAAATACAACAGAATTTAGTAGAATTTTAATTTATTTCAGACCCAAGAAGGCTGCTGCAACAGAAAATCAAATTTTATTTGATTCGAGTTTCTTAAAGTTCGTTTACAAAAATTGCAAATTGCATAAAGATCCACAGTCTAAACATGACAGATATTATACATTAATAGCATGACCTATTTCGTGGGTCGTTGGAACACCAAGCGTGTCTTTGACATAAACATTCTTGTAATAAATAAATAATACAACATAATACAACGATTAGAAAGATATAACCGTGATTGTACACTAAACACGACAGTTGAATACATTATACATTAATAGCTTGTACATTTGTTAACATGTTGACTGCCACGTTAGTCAAATACAGGGTGTCCCAAAACTGTAGTTCTTTGAACAAGGTAATTCCTGAGATCATTTGAAATAACTTCCTCCTTGACAAAACTGTTCTCCACGAAAAACACGAACCAACCAGAACGCGGCTTCTGCGGACTTCTTGACCGGACTTGCTTGACTCTGATTGGTCCGTGTTTTTCGTTAATAATTCCTGAACGAAGAAGAGAACATTTTCGTAAAGGAAAAAGTTACTTCAAATGACCTCAGGGACCATCCCATTCAAGGTTTCCCGACACTTTTGGGACACACTGTATATGGGTGACACAATTATTCGTCTATCTTGAAAAATTAATTTTGTCCATAACACAGTTGCGTGAACCGCGCCTCATTGAGATTTATACGATCTGAAACAGTTCGAGAGCTAATTCCTGTGATAGACCTGAACTCTGAAATTTGAATCGCGATGGTAAATTACTCTGATTTTCTGGGAGTTCCGGGAAACGATTGCTCCGTAAGTGTTGCATACTACAAACACTGAGCGTCACGAGCAACCGGTGTCCCAGCATTCGTGGACAGAGACAAACCAAGAAGCAAAGACGGAAACACCTGCTCCGACCCGATTATTTTCGTGGAACGCATTCGAGTATGCTGCTCCTCGGCGCGATCTGCAGAGGAGAATAATCGGATCGTTCGATGTCGAAAAGACGGCTCGAAGAAACGAAGAAGAAGAAGAAGTAGAAACCATCTGAGCAAAGTAGTTTGGAGCAATCTGATGGTTCGCGGACGAATCAGATTGGTGGGATCCGCGGGGCGATACCGGGCCGCGCTGGTGGCCCGTTTTCTCCCGTCGATCTGGGAGGGTTGAACTTTTAAGAGCATGCCCGTTATGCTGCGATAACATTGTTTCTCCGTTGCCGGGCGTCGTTGCTCGGCAAGAACAGATAAAATCGGTCGACGCCGACGCAGACGGACGGCCGCTGCCGCCCGGCCCGGCCCGGTTCGAAAGAAAAGTTTCTTGGCGCGGGCTGGAACAGCAGCAGCAGAACCAAAGAGCTCGCAACTTAATACGATAGCGCTCGGTTGCCGCTCAGACGAGCCGTGCCGCGCTCCAAGAGAGAGTAATATTGATCGACGGAGCAGGCTTACATCGTCCCAAGAGGAAGCGGGACGCGACGGGGAGAAGAGGAGGATGGAAGAGGATGGCGGAGAACCGAGCGAGAAGGGAAGCGCGACGTTAGGGGGGGAGAGCGCGAGGGAGGGTCGCGCTCGAGGGTGCCACGGGAACTAGAATGAGAACGGGAAAGGGAGAGGAAGAGAGCAGGAGGAACGTCGAGGGCCCCCGGTGGTGGTGATTGCTGGAGGGTCGTCGGGCCAACGCGCACGACCATGGCCAAAGGGTGGCCCCTTCTCCGTCTAACCTTTCTTTCTTCCCTTGTCCCACCAACAAGGACCGTCGCCTCTGTTTCTCTCCCTGTGTCCCGTTTTCCTTTTTCTTTCCATTTCTCCTCGCCCCTTCGTTTCTACGTTTCGCTGCTGCCATCCCCGCTCTCGTCTGGTTTGTTTTGCACGCGACTTTTCGTGGAACCCCCGAAGAGTTCTTTGTAGCCGTCGCGTCTCAAAGTTCCCTTTTGAAGGCTCGTTTCTTCGTGTGACCGATTTCTCTCTCGCATTTCCCTCTTGTTCGGCACACCGCCGATACTCTTCGTCCACCATTGCCATTCTCGATTTTATTACAACAAACTTGTTGTTGTTTGCCTCCTGGAAATTTGCTGAACGAAATCTGTTTGTCTTGGGGGAGAAAGGGTAGATATTCATGGTATTCGTTGTACACCGTTCGACGCTGTTCAGGATTTTGGGTCGATGTTTCGGAATGGCGGATGGCAAATGGCGATGGTCGCGAATTTACGGGACGTGCTCGCGTCATTAATATCGGTAAATACCGTATTTCTATGTCGATTATGTGTTTCCCCCCCGCTCCGCTACGCCGCCGCCGCCGCGCCGGTCGCCCCCCGTGAATTATGGCCAACTACGCGCGTCCATCGAGCCTGTGAATTAAACGTAGGAAAGCTGCAGGACTAATAACTATGACGAATGGCTCTGAATTCTGGTTCGCTCGATCACGTCCCCGATATTCCGGGCTACAATTTCCGAGGGCTCTCCAAGAACAAGCAACCCCTGATCAGGGAGTATTTACGACGAGAGCAACCGAACTACTCTAGTCTAGAAGAACTCTAAACTTGTTCATCGGCGGTGAAATAAAGAGGGCGAATAAATTGAAGCGAAATACGAGGCTCGTAGTGTTGGGTTTACGTAGACCGCTTTACACGGAGACACACAAATTATGTTCCACGTTTCGCGCGCTACGTTCACGCGTATGAAGTACACGCACGGAAATGAAATGTGTGTCTCATACACTACTGTGCCAAAGAAAGAAGCACCCAGTGTAATTATAAGATATTGGGTTGTTGGGTAAGTTTCCGACGATTTTTGGAGTAAATTGAAAACATAAGAAATTGTACTAACAATCAAGTTTATTTAATAATAGATGCAACTTTGTGTTTGACAACGGTTTACCATCTTTTGGGAGGTTCGTTATCCCACTATCACAAAACGTCTCTGGTTGATCACTGAAAAACATTTTACGAGTGGTAAGACGTTGGTTGTTTGTGATCAGTGCTTTGATTAGGTCTTCAAGGTTAAATTTAAATTAAACCCCCTCTGAATTTCAGAAACCATTCGCGCAATGTTCGATCGCTTGCAGCACTGTCTCCGTAAACAGTACATACATTTTTGTAACTTGAACAGCATTCTTGCCTTTTCTGTAGTAAACAAGTAGCCTTGTAGATCTGCCTTGTTTTCTGTAGTAGCCTTGTTAGATCTGAAATAAATGAAAATTGTATTAAATTCTGTCGTATTTTAAATTCTAGCATTTTCTTTTAACTTTCCAAAAGCCATAATCGCATAAAGATCCGCAGTCTAATAATTATTAGCCTTGATATTAAATCATTTATAACTCTGGTTTGAATGCAAATAATCGCCCGCTATTTTGTAACATTTAAGTACGAACACTTGTTTGAGATCTAGTCAAAACAAAAACTATTAGCTATTAACTATAACTATAAGCAAGATGGCGGCGTCTGACAAGACTCACATACGGCACTGTATACTATTCGCCTTTCAATTAAAGAGAAATGCTTCCGAAGCCGATCAAATGATTTGTTCTGCTTTGATTTTGACGAATGAATTGAATTCTGCTTGAATTTTCATTCATTCCGATTACTCAAGCATCATTTAGCAGGTACAAATTTCCAAACATTGGAAGAGGTGCAAAAAAGTATTGACGAATTCATTACATCAAAACCGCCGTCTTTTTTCTGTCAAGGAATTCGACAGTTGCCTGGAAGATGGACCGAAGTCGTCGCAAATAATCGAGACTGATTCGAAAACGACAAATGTATGGTTACATTATAAATATATACTAAATTTGTTTTAAAAAGGCACCGAATTAATTTCTACACCTAATAATATTTGATCGAACCGTGAGCGGTACGTCTGCATCGAGCTCCACTGTTATGAATTCAAATTCCTGCCAATTTCGAAAACGCCCCGGAGGGTTCGCGAAAGTCAGTGTCGCTCCGTGACCTCTAACCGCGAAGGGGATGCGCAGGTTTATCGAAAATCTTGCCGTTAGTTGCCCAAGAATGTTCCCCGGCCCACATTCGAGCAGAACTCTCTTAGGTTGCAACTACGTCACGGGGAGAACTATCTCGTGTACTCTGTACTCCCGATGGCCCGAAGCGCAACACGAGCGAAACTTTTCAATCGAGTTTCTTCGCCTCCGTCCACTCGGCGATGTTCCGAGCCTTTTTATTTTCTCGTTCGACCGAATCCGGACGAACCATAACGGCCGAAAGAACACCGATTCGCAGATTCTCCGCCGTGAAAGCGTCGGGACGCCGCGCGGCACCAACTTTTTCTCCTGTTCGTCGATTCGCTTCCGTCATTGAGAAATATCGAATTTTCGTTTGTTGCAGATCAAATGAGCGATATTTGCAGGAAGAACTATATACAGGATATGTACAGGAAGATAGATGGAGCCGTACTCGTGTCGCAAAACGAGAAGGACCTCGGCTGCACCATCACCTTCCAAACCCACAGCATTCTGCAGCGGTTCATGCTTCGCTTCGATCAGTTGCAGCTCGACTGCAACGATCATCTTTACATCTTCGATGGCGCGCACGCGGTCAGCACTCACAAGGTACGTCGAATGCTCGTCGAAGGTTTGCCCTTTTATGACCATGAAACATATGTGCTCCTTTCAAAAGTGGCTAATAAAAAGAATACAGCAATATTAAACCTTCATGGACGATGTCTACGTACACCGTGTACTGACTCTTGTAGAGCTTTGAAATTTACATCAGGTCAGATTATTAATCCCGTATCTAACTTTTGTAGCTCCTAAGCAACATCAATTTCAAAAGTTTCTTTCGGAATGTGTTCCTTTAACCCTCGTACAACGGACGATTTTTATAGCTGTACAGGGTGGAAATTATAAAGCGTTACAGTCGAAAATCTCCGAAAATATTGATTATGCGCAAAAATGTTTCAGATGAAAGTTGTTCAATACCGAGGGGGCACATCATCTGGTGGAACTTTTATTTTTCCCGGTGGACACTCCAAGGTGAGGTGAAGGTCAACTTTCTTTTTTTGAATGGAATGATACGTTTTTTTATCCATCATCAAATAGTGAGTTTCAAGATGAATCCGACGACCTATGACTCGAGGTCATTCAAGGTGAAACTTGCAGGGAAATGCAGAAAAGGTGTGATCGCTTTATTTATACTTTACTTCGTGCCTTCGAACTTTCACACCAAAAACTTCACTACAAGTTTGACCTTGAATGTCACAGGTCGTTGAATTCGTCTTGAAACGCACTATTTGATGGTGGATAAAAAAACGTATCATTCCATTCAAAAAAAGAAAGTTGACCTTCACCTCACCTTGGGTGAAATCCCGGTGTCCACCGGGAGAAATAAAAGTTCCACCACATGATGTCCCCCTCGGTATTGAACAACTTTCGTCTGAAACATTTTTGCGTATAATCAATATTTTCGGAGATTTTCGACTGTAACGCTTTATAATTTCCACCCCGTATAGCTAAATTTATAAAAATAGAAAATCAGAAATAACAGAAGAATTGTAAAATTACGATCGCCAGCAGATTGCAAAAAGGAGACAGATTGAAACGAGCGGCCACGACAAACACGTCGGTCGTTAACTCCTAAATCCGTGTGCCTAATTTTCTTAATAAACCCGTTTTGGCTTTTCCTTGCATAATTAATTTTGTTCCGAACATTTTTGGCCACCGGAAGTACCCGCAAAATCGCGACGACAGTTCCGTGGGACACCCTGTATACATAGAGCGAGTGACATTCAGACAGAGCTAGGGGGTGAGGAATGAAGCGGCTGTTGTCTTCGATCAACGATTCCAAGTATAATTGCCGCCATCGATCAAAAGATGAAGCTCTAATTGCAGGAGGAACCGCGTTATTCTTTCGTGATTACCATCGAAGACAATGGCGTCGCGTCGCGTCGCGGCGAGAGGGGACGAGTTTCAGTTCCTAGGACCATTATAATGTATTCCGCCATTATAAATTCTGAACATGGTCAGCACCCGGCGAGGCGAGGCGCTGGGAACTTGCGCCATTAATCAGGCTTCGTTTTTTCGTCGGGGCTGCATATATATCTTTCTTTTTGTTTTGACTCTCGAGGGGGATGCGATTCGCTGCGATGTCATCGGTAATTTCCCGAAGAATTTGTTACCGGGACACCTGAGACTTGTAAAAAGACATCACAGGCCTCGCGCGCAGATAATAAAAATTTGTCGAATATACGGGCGGACGAATCACCGGCGAATCACAGCGAATAAATTTGCCGAAACACTTTCATCGGTGAATTTTCTGCGTCGTTGTCCACCGTTGTTGGTCGGTTTCAGATTTTAATTAAGATATTCCTGTTTTGGCGCTGGAACGTCAACGGTTTGTCGCCGCTGATCGATACACCGATATGGGGAATTCCCTTCGAGTAATTCTAGAAAGTAATAAAGCGGCGCGGCAAATTGCGTTTGATTTAATGCCTTCCGCTGTTTACGGCTGTGGAATTACTTACTGTGTGTATGTGTACATCCTCGATCGCAACCAGAAACGTGCCGAACGGTTGCATAGTTATTTTTGTCTAATTTAATCGAGTTATTTTTAGTTCCATAAGCTCGTTCTACGCATCGTAGGTAGACGCTAATCATGAAGACGGAACCATCTGACCGATTGATACATCCTCGATCGCACATTGTACAGTAAAGTCGCGTTCACCTCTATTGCAGAGGTTCTTAAACTGTTGTCCGCGAAACAATTTTGATATTAACTTTACATCTCCCAAGATCATTTATTAAAATAACCAGCGATACATTTTTACCAATATTTACTATAAGGGTTGGGATGAGGCCCGCAAAAAAAATGTTGTCCAAGAGGGGGGCCTCGGACTACATAAGTTTAAGAATCCCTGCTGTATTGCATTCCGTTCCCAATTGGGCATTTAAATTTCAAATATTCTACAGTAAATTAAGTAGACAATACTGAAGGCTCTGAGCATGTTGGCTCCAAGTGGGAACATTGCGCTTGTGAATAAAACCGCATATGTATAAAGTTCCCATACAGAAACAGTCATAAAATGCAATAAATAATTTGTAGACGCTAATGATGAAGACGGAACCGTCAAACCGATTTAAATCAACCAGAAACGTTCCCAACGGTTGCATAGTTATTCTTGTTTAATTTAATCGAGTTATTTTTAATTTCATTGGCTCGTTTTGCGCATCGTGGGTAGACGCTAATCATGAAGACGGAACCGTCTGACCGATTAATACATCCTCGATCACACGTTGTACATAAATCAACGAGAAACATGACGAACGGTTGCATAGTTATTCTTGTTTAATTTAATCGAGTTATTTTTAGTTTCATAAGCTCGTTCTACGCATCGTGGCTAGACGCTAATCATGAAGACGAAACCGTCTGACCGATTGATATATCCTCGATCACACGTTGTACATAAATCAACGAGAAACATGACGAACGGTTGCATAGTTATTCTTGCTTAATTTAATCGAGTTATTTTTAATTTCATTGGGGTAAACGATTCTGGGTAAACGATTACGCCAATCACGAAGACGGAACCGTCTGACCGATTGGCCTTGAGAGAGCACGTTTTCCACGAAGTGTTTTCTGCAATATTTCCACCGTGCATGTTTAATTAATGATACCTAGTCTATTGTAAATAATTAAAGCGTTTCGAATCTCCATCGAGCAGCGCATTAGTATCCTATCGACGGGCTATATGATTTAATTGTACGTGACGGATTTGCAGAACGATGGTCGATAGTGTCGGAAACGATTGCTCGATCTCTCTAGTATTGCTGCGATCAAGTTCATCAAGACAAAGCAGAAGGAATGCTCGCGTAATAATCGACAGAGAACGGAACTTCCTCGGTTATCCCTTCTCTATTCGTTCCCGCATTTGCGTCGACAGATGTCCTTCGCACGTTGCTCGGACAATTTGATAAAACAACAAAGCCACTTTGAGGACCTTGACATAGGAGACCCCCTCCTTGCCATACCCCTCATGGACAGCGGTGATTCAAGCTATAAAAGATGCGACACGATCGCGAGACCGCTGATATGTTCACGTCCTCTTCCATAATGGCTGAGTACAGTGTCTTTCATTCGCGTCTATCAAAATGCGTTCTACTAACGCTTCTCGTCGCATCCTGCGCGGCTCGAGGTGAGATCACTCGGCGAACGAGAAAACCGTTCGATCAGTCACCGATCACCGACCGATCATTTTCTTTTCAAAGAGATCTGCGACAAATCAAAGTGCCCAGGCCCTCTAAGGTATTACAAGGAACTCGAGTGCAAGCCGGTATACAAGAATCCCGACGATTGCTGCGCCGAGACGTTCGATTGTAGCCATTTGGAAAAATTGTCCAAAAACAAGTGTTACATAAATGGCCACGAGTATAGTATCGGCGAGAAGCTCAGAGACGAGGACGCGAATCCTTGCGATGTAAGCTGTATGTGTACAGAAGGATTCGAAGGCCGGTGAGTACCGCGGGCGAGTATTTCCAAGTCGTTTCTCGAAAAATATCGAATAGCTACACTGGATCACAGCAATATTCGGAGACATTGATACAGCTCCTCTCTCTGTCAGTATCGGATTAGTCACGTGACCGGGCCGTGGCGGAAGCGTCGCACAGTGGTCCGAGAACGCGATTTTACTGGCCAAAAGTCAAAATGTCATTGAAACTTTCTAAAAGTTGGTAGTAATCGGAATCTGACATCAAAACCTAAAAATTCAGAATGGTGGATTCAATACTATGCGCATATGGTCTGGAAACTCGTTTTTCGTGGTCAAAATTAAAAAGACACACATACCGACATTTTTCAACGTAATAAATTTCTATATAATTATATTCCCGATGTTAATTTTAAATTACCCAAATACATCAACATCGGTAATTCGAATTCCTCTTTATCTGAATCTTCTTCATCATCAATTCATTCCGTATTACGCCAAAATACCGCGAGCTTTTATTTCTTAATTATCGTATCAACAATTTTTTTAAAAGCCTCCCCAAAGTTTAAATTGTTGATAATATTGCAGCATTTGTACATGAATTAAATAATGCTTAGAAATTAATTAAATAATGGAAACACGCCTGTTAATATACATAAAACATTTATCCAAACCTGTTATATAATGCTCTATAATGAGTTCTTAGAATAATTAGTTTCACTTTGAATTTCAGAATTTTGTTTTTCGAACGTTACCCTCGGTCACACAATTATCTAAAATGGATAATATTTTGGATTTTGAAGGTTTCAAATATTTTTCGACTCTTTTTTTCGATTTGTATTTTTTAACTTCGAAAATTTACTTTTGGCCAGCCGCGTTCTCAGAGCACTGTGCGTCGTAGAAGGGCAAGGTAGAGTGAGGAGACAACGAGACAACTTCTACTCTGGCGACTCCGATTACAGCTACTCATTTTTATCCTGAATGCATAAAGTCCGTAGTCTAGCTATTTTATTTCGACACCGGTGTAATACGTTATTCTAATTTATCGATAGAGCGGCTTATTTCAATTGCGCTGCGGTCGATTGCGGGTTTATTCCCCCGCAAGAAAATTGTTTCGACAGAATGGGTTACGACACCTGTTGTCCGTCAACGCGGGTGTGCTGTGAGTAAGCTTAATTAGATAAATTCCGTTCAAAAACGACATCGATTTTCTTCAAAGGGTTCTTAAGCGCGTTAAAGCGATTAAATTGAATTAAATGTTCAGTAAAGGAGGGTGAACAGAGAGCGACTTGCGAGGTAGACGGCAAAGTTTATTACGACGGGCACCCCTTCACACCGAAGTCTGATCCGGATCTTGATTGTAACTGCTTGCCAGGATACACAGGTATATTATTTCGAATCTAGTTTAACACAACGTTTCACGAAGGAATTGTGTCCGACGAACTCAGTGTTCTAACGCGCGAATTTTTAAACGACTAGGTCAAAACGTTGAACCCTTCTGCAAGAAACCAAATCACAGATATTGCGTTCCTCTCTTCCGAAATGCCGAAGAAATACACAGCAAATGCGCGCCCGTCTTCTATAGTAATCAAAATCTGCAAAAGGATTGCAGTTACTCTACTAGATGCCGTAAGTTTTTATCATCCGGAAGCCTCGCAGATATCGCTTCTAATCGAATGTTCCTATTCTTGCAGCGACTAACAATGATACCGTTGATCACAATCACGATGGTAAATCTTTGTCAGAGACAGGTACGTTTCTTAGCAACAATTTACACGATCGGCAAGAAAGCATTCGTTTGAAATCCAGTTACCTTCCCGAACATTAATACTCAGATTATGAAGTAAAATTCTTCACAATTATTGAAACAATGAAGTTGGTTACATGAAATTGATTCGATCGATTTGTTTTACTCAGACACATGTTGTAATAAAAATTGCACAGAATCTAAATAAACAGAGCCTTGTAATTTTGGTAAAGCTAAGAGTAGGTTTAGTGTTAAGTATACAATTTCAGACTAAATGATCCAAATGATCTGGAGCAGCGAAAGAAACTTAATATTTGCAATGTTATCATAGAATACACTAGCGAAAGTTAGTGTATAGAAATGTTGTTGGGGTGATTAGAGACCCCCAGTATACCGATCGAGGGTTGATATTGAAATTTTTGTTATACTTTCGTTCTACTTGATTCAATTTGCCAGCTGCTATTAATATGTAGTATGCGTTAACTAAATCTCGCCCCGTGTACTTATTTATTTCTATCTGTTACGCAAAGTTCTAGTGTGAAACTCGAACCGTTAATATGCATCGCATATTCAAATTATGCCGGAAATTCGAACTTGCTAAGCTATGTACAAGGTACTTACCAAATTGGAATCTGGTACTTACAAGCTTGGACTTGGAACTGTTTCGAACTTTGAAACACATTCTAATCTGTGAGAGGCTTGCCCACAATTTCACTATAACTATGCAGAACTCACCGAGGTGTTATAACTCGAAAGGGAATCAACTGGATTTTCGATCAAATGCATCGCGGTGTGTTTAACCGACCGATCGTGTGTTTAAATAACAACAAATGTCAGCCGTTTCTTTCTTCTTACATATTACAGATGAGAGCAAAGTATGTACATTCGGTAACATGACGATGCACATTGGTGACACACTGAAACAAGGGAACACTTTCGAGTCGGCTTGTACAAAATGCAAGTGTGAAGTTCCACCGTTCCCAACGTGCATTCAGGACAACGACTGCAAATTCTCGACAACTGATACCGCACTATAGTTTTGATGCACTTTTGGAAAATGAATGGATGTAATTTAACCAGCTAAACCACGGTTCAGCCGACGAAATGCTTAGTGTTGTAGATACATTTGTTTTTTTAGAAGTATTTTATTAATAAAACATGTTTTTCGCATCGGCTTCTACATATCTGTTTAACCTTCTACGGCCCAAAGCCGCGGAACTGGCGGCCCATGGGCCCTACACTGTTTCGTTCCTCCAGAGTGCTAGATGAGGGAAGGGAGCACGAATTAAGGGGAAAAAGTTACCCTCTACCAGACCTGGGTAAAAAATATTTCAACTAAAAAGTACAAATATTTGCGAATACCACAACCCGTGGCAAAAAGTTTCCAATCGGAGACATTGATACGGATTTTACAGGAAACATTCATGTTTTAGAGGTATAAAATATTATTTTATGGAGTTAACACTGATGGGAAATTAAAAGGGGCTTATTAAAAAATGAAAAATAATAAAATAACATAGGCATCCATTTATTATAACAAAGAAACGAGGAAATAAACAAAATGTTACATGGAAAAAAGTTTCCGATTAATAGAACTGCTGGAAGAAAGTTTCCGATTCGATTTACACTGTCCAACACCAAATTTGTTCAACAGTTACTGTTGGGTGATTCTCATAGAGTTCTTTTAGCTGATTCCGAATGATTCCAATAACTAGAGTGCAAATTTCTATGTAATATAAAAATTGTGTGCATTGATTACAAGCCACAGGAACTCCATAAAATTAATTTTTGCCCGTAACAATTTTAATAAATCACAGAAAACTTAATCGATTTCTGAAATTCTTCTAAAACATTTGGCGTTTTGTATACCCGACAAGGCTAACATATTTATCCACATGTGTAATACACAATTTTCGACGTAACAGCAAGTTCCAAAACAAGAAATCCGAATTTTCGGTTTAACGAAGCTCCGTTGTTAGGATAATACCAGATAGAAATGTCAAAGGTATTGAAACCCACGAGCAAATTATATTCACTGCCTACCTCTCCTAATTTACATATACACCGGCGAGTTGAAATTACAATCCGAATCGCGGGAAGAAATTATCGGCAACACCTGGCCACTGTCACTGGCACAATTCTCATTCACCGAATGTTCTGTCGAGTTTCGTAAGCAACGAAACTAATTTTCTATTCTCCAGAGATTGGCGAGAAATTATGATCATTCTCATTTATCAATGCCACGTATTATAAATAATTCGTCCCCGCGTATTATTACGTATTATTATAACTATTTACATTATTACCAGATTACGGATTTCGTACATTTTAGATTGCATTAGTATGCATTACGAGATTAAGAGAATTTACATAAACATCGTAGTACCATTTTCAACTTGTTAAAATCGTTAAAGTACTTTTTATTTGGCTCCAGCTTCTTACAATTGATCGACATTTTCATTTTGCATAAAAATCCGCAATTATTACCAAAGATAAAATAGGATGTTTACAAAAAATGAAAGCGTTGTGCAACGATTTGCAACTGATTGCAAGAAACAGAAACTACCTACAGTCAGTGTAAAAATTATTCATACATCCTTTAAAAACTTTTTTAAAATTGGACCGAACTCTCGAGTTCTTTTTTTGAGTTGTTCGAAGGATTAATTTCCTAGATAGCACGTGAACAAATCTTTTTAAAACATTGCTATTGTTCGGAATTTTGGAAAAACTCATTTTTCAATTAATTCGAAAAATGATTCAATTTTCGATTTCAATTAAATTTTATAGTAGTATACAACTTACTTGGATCTACAAAATGCATATTTTCAATTTTCTCATTGTAGGTACAGACAAAAAAGTTAAAAGTCGAAGCCTTTACTATTTTCTTCGCAATTGCGACCAATAGCAATTTGAAAAAAAAATTATTTACATACGCTAGTAACAAGTGGGACACAGACACAGTAACAAGTGGGGAAAATATAAGATTTTTAAACAACAGTACAGAAATAAGTGAATGATCGATTAATATAAGATTTTGTATTTCAGTTTACTATATTATGAACCATAAAAAAATGCTTGTAATATTTAAAAAATAATTTGTTCTTATGTCTTTCATCGTCTTTGCTCGGAATATCTTTTCTTCGAGATGGCCAACTGGTGCACATGATTTCTACAAATCAAATTAACTGTATCAAAAATCCCAAAAATGTCATAAACTGTGATATATTCTCTAGGCATTGACGATCCCACATTTCAATTTTTGTGAAAATTAACGAAATGGCAGATATTTTCAATTTAATGACTGAATTTCGGTAGAGAATTTGTTAATTTTTTATTTATATTTAACAAAATAATGGGAGAATGAAAAAAAAATCGATCGTCAATGCCTAATAGATATTATAATGAAGATAACTGTAAAATTTTAATGTAATTGCTAAGGTAGAACTCGAGATATATATTGTTATTATTATTTATTTCATGACCACACACATTTTTAAGTAGACTAACAGCCATATATATTTTCTTCAACTCGTCATAAAAATTCATGCAATATAGAGTTAATTTCGTAATGATTTCGTTAAATTGTAAATCACGCGAATTCTTAAATTGTATGTTTACTGTTCTGTCTTGCACTTACTCATCTTCATTATGAACGCATACAAACCGCAGTCTGCTAATAACACCGTGCATAACAAGCTTCAATAATGTGGCTTCATTTTGCTAATGGAAAGCGATATTCATTCCGCAGAAACATCGTCGAGTATTTCCCGCGAAATGTTATACGAGTCACCCGTACAATTATCTGTATCATCCTCTGCCGAAGACCAATCCTCTGGCGAGCTCGTAAACAATGATGTGAATATTCCATACGAACGATGAATTTTACAGAAAAGCATACATAAATCATGGCCATAATTATGCACATTGTTACTGCGACCACTGCCGCGACTTCAGAAGTTCGCAGTTCAGAGCAGTCGGTCGACACGCTAGTACCGTTACACCATTGTTTACGTCCCTGATAACTGAAGATAAGATGAAGAGCGTAATTGCATTGGCATGGATTGCCATTCTGACATGCTCGTTGGGCGACTACAGATTTCTACGAGACTCTGTGAGCGATAATTGACTCGGAGACCTCCTCCACGAGATCTTGCGATCGACGAACACGCGTGACGTTTTCATACTGATCCGAAACCATCGCAATGATGACATCGCAAATAATCTCCATTGTCTGCGAAACTGCGTCGAAATTGCTACCAACGATGACATTCGACGTCACGGAAACATCAAAGACCCCTGATGATTTAGCTACCTCCGATAGTCTTCTGATCTACGTATACGCTTCTCGTGTTGATGTTCAATCCTGGGAGGAGATGGTCAGCAATTCGCTCGACGTATCCTTGGGTTCTCACACTCCAAGGATTCTATTTCTGCTCGTAGTGGATGAAAGCGATACCCACATCGAAGACTTTTACAAGTACTTGTGTCCTTGTGGTAGAGTGGGGGATAAGTCTTAATCTGACGACTCGGGTTCAGAGACATTTGAGTGACCGGAATTAAAGGGATTTGTCATAAAAATTGCGACGACTCGATGCGATTTTTGTCGCTGCGTTTAGCTGAAAAAGACTGGATCACGTTAAAATATGCGGTTCGTGGAACTTGAGCGACCGAAATTAAACGGATTTGTTATAGAACTGCTTGTGACTGGTACGGTACCGCTCTATTCAAAACGAACCGTTGCAGATTTTCGTTGAAATTATTACAAGACGGGAAACGGTGATAAAAGCAGGGACCGGTGGGGTCACGGAATTTCTTTGGTTCGTCGCGGCGGTTCCCTTGACCGGTCGATATTTGTCCGAGCCACGACTATTGCCGGAGTATTGTTCCGGCAGAAAATCGATTAAAGTTATGTGCCCGGCCCCCCTAAAGAAAGATCTTACGTGACCTACATGCGTTCCAGCGAAAGAAGGATTTCGCTGTTTGTGCGCGCGACAATACACCCTTGTCCCCGACTGAGTTTTCCTCCTTGCGAACCTCCTCGAAGTCGACTTAAAGCGGCATTGTCGTAAGCTCAAAGCCTTTCTGCCCCTTTGCTCCTTCGTCCCTGTCGTCCCCTCGCCCCCTTGAATTCGCCGTGGCGCGCCGTTCGCGGTAAGAAAAGAGAAAGGCCGTGTCTCCAAAGCCATTATATACGGTGGATGCTATGTAAATGCAGAATCGACGGACCAGTTCCGTCTTCAAGTTCGCCTTCCGCTCCGCTTCCCCGACGTTCCTTGTTTGCCTCGTTCAGTCCACCATTTTTGCCCGACGTGGATCTAATCTTCCAGCACTGTTCACCTCTCCGCCGATCCTTTACCGATACACGCGTATTCCCGACGTTTTCTTCTTACTGTGAACTGCACTACTCCTCCAGCAATTGTACAAAAGGATAGGACTAATCCAATAATAAAACTTTTCTTTTTGTATTGATTTCTCTATGAAATTTTCTCCGACGTTTTCCTCACAATTTTCTGATGCGAATAACATCGAACGTGGCATAATTTCGATTATATTTATTTGTTTAATTCACGATGCAGTACTAATCAGTGGGAGCTTTTCAAGTCCAAGCATTAACCCTTTGCACTCCGAATTATTTTTCAATTTTGTTGTCAACAACTCCCTACTACTTAAAAAGTGTTTTGTTTGAAATTTACTTCAAAGGAATTCGAATTTTGTTTACCAATTATATTAAATATAGCTCTGAAAGTTTATTGTAATTTATATTTGTGGAACTTATATTTGTTTTAACTAAAAAGTGAGACAATCAAATAAATAAAGGAAGAACCCGTTTTATTTATATTTTTCTTTCTCTGATGTCGAGTCACACTCGACGAAGCAGTGCAAAGGACTAATATCAGATAATTCGTACTAATTAGGAGAACGTGAGTGTTCGGATAATGGAACAGCTGGAGTAACACTAGAACTACCAATCCTGTCAAAATGACAGATTTCAGATTGTTTATTTTACAACTATTCAGAATCGAAATGTTCTTGAGGACTCGATATATTTGTTTATTCAGTATTTTGTAAAAAAAAGACGTGCCACGTCTCCATGAATGTAGTCTTGTAATTTTTAAAAGGCTAACAATAAAAAAATACAAACTGATCGTTTCATACTGATTTGTTGTACAATGAATAACTCCGAATTTTATCATGTTCGGTCTCATTTTAATCAGAGAAGTGCCACAGACATATTGGTCAAGGTTTCCTAGGGAAATAATTAAAAACAAAACAGTTTTGTGATTAAATTAGTTCTCACCGATTAATATACAAAAAAGTTATTCTGATTTGAAGTGCGTGTCATCAATTATGAGTATCATATGTTACACTTCCCGAGATAAATTTTTCAAAATTCTTGTGCATGTATTGGCTCGGCGAAATAATATTTCCTATAAACACAATTCTCGTGTTGCAAACGTTGCGCGAAATTCGGTCGCAAACGAACTCCAGCTCGGCGAGATCTTTATCGAAATCATGGAAACACTCGAGTCCTTCGAGACGAAATTGAAATACCGTGCTCTCCTTGACACACATATTCCACAAACGTTGAAGTCCCGCTGGAGTTCGCGCGTAACTTTTCTCTTATTTATCGTGCAAATAACATTGGAACGTGCCAGTGACCCATTGCCAGTGCCCAGAGGGGTCTCGTCTCGAAAAATCGAATATTTTGCACCCGCAAAAAGAGTGTGTGCTCCTGCGGAATTGCAAAGTTGTTCGAAACTTTCCAGATTGAAAGCTGAAGTGCTTCAAGGAGCAAAAACGCGGACGAAGATATTCGCGTGACTGCCGCGAACAGTTTCGGAAAATCGATACTTTTTCTGCACTTCCGACGATTATGAAATTACTGGAAGCGTTGCATGAAGGAGGAGCATCGAATGCATCGAATATTTCACAGTAGTTAAGGGAAGTTAAGGATTCCTGTCGGCGATTTTCTATGTGAAATCACCGAAACATGTTGTCGCGCGAACTGCAAAGAGGGCCACGGTTGAACATTGCCACGGGCGCCGTTACGTTGCAATTAAATGCTGCAACGAGGCTCGCAATCGAAGTAGCGATATCGTTAGTTTGCGGCAAAGCTGCTCGTACCATCGTGAGATCGCTATTCTGATTCGAAACGAAAATTTTCAACGAAGGTACTCCGGGCGGACAATCTCGAACTGTTTAATGGCCGCAAAAATGCCTCCGCTTTATGGGGTTGTCCTAAGGAAACGGCGCGCATACGTCACAATTACAACGTCTCGGTTGAATATTTATCTTCCGTGTGCCCCGCTTTGGAAAACGAAAAGGAAGGAGACGGCGGCGTAAAGAATGCTTCAAAACAAACACGAAGAATCGCGAGGTTGATTGCGAAAACAATCCTTGCCGTGGACTTTCGTGTCTCGGATACCATGATCGGAATACAATAATGTCTCCACGTACAGGGTATCAAAAAATTATATATAAACACCGTTAAAAAAGTTTTCTGCAAAATTAACCTTGACAGACTTTTTCATGGCCGAATTTTTTTAATGATTGTATCGTGTTCTACTTATTGAGACGGACAAACTTCGCCAAGGAACCATTGGTGAAAAATGAACCGTTATCTTGAAAATTGACGGTAAAGTTCAAGTAACGCATAAAATTACTTGTGATTCAGAATTTCATTACAATATAACAATATTAATATAATCATATTCGGACAGTTTTAAAAGGACAAATCTTTCACA